>JARHVA010002021.1:1707500-2095000 GCA_037957365.1 Torreya grandis
ATGATTTTCATAAGTTGAATTTACTAGTTTAATTCCTATATAATGTTCATCCACCTACCACATATTTCACCTAATTCATTTAGCATTATCATAGCCTTCATAGCTAGATTAAACACTATAATAAACACCTTGTTGTGTAGAATGTAGTGTCTAAACTTTGTAACTACCTTGATCAAAACAAAAGAATTTTTATCAATAATTGAATACCTAAGTTGAGAATATATTAGATGGAAAATAATAAAATAAATAGGCCTCTTGTCTCCCTCTCCCTTATTTTACATTAAAATAGTTGTACTTGAATGCTCTAAATTAGAGTCTATATAGAAGGGTTGTGTAATATAGACTGATGAGCACAATCATGTTTACATTTCTAGCCTTAATTTGATAAAAATATGATTATGATTCATCTTTATAATTGATCTTTGCATCCTTATTTAACATGTTATTGAGTGGCTTGACTATCTCTTAAAAGCTTGAACTAAACTTCCTCTTGAAGATAATTATTTCAAAAAAAGATTTTAGCTCATTTCTACTAATAGGCAATGAGATATCTAGAATCACTTATACTCTAATCAGGTTGATGAATATGCATTTTTTTAAAATATGGCCCAAAAACATTCCCTTAGTCACCCCAAAGATACATTTCTTAGGATTCAAATAAATCCCATGGTCTTTGCACCTCTGCAACAAAATCCTCAAGTCTTTGATGTGATCTCATATATCCTTTGATGATATAGTTAGATCATCCATGTATATGAGTATGCATTTTATAATTATATCTTTAAATACAATGTCCATGGCTATTTATAAGGTGGCACCCATATTGATTAGACTGAATGAAATTCTTTTATATGCAAAGGTTACCCACTTTATTATGAATGATGTCTTGATTAGATCCTCATATTTGACCACCACCTAGATATAACTTGAATACCCATTAAGGAATGACATCATTTTTAAACCATTCACTATCTACAAGACTTCATCTAGTGAAGGTAATAGGTAATTATCCCTCTCTATAGCCTTATTTAGGTTATGAAAGTTGACACAGAGGTGAATCTCTCCATTTTTCTATCTAAATAAGACCAAATTGTCCACCCATGTGGAGTGTCTTATGAGAATTATAATCCTTGTTGAGATAAGATTATATGATTCTTTGAGGATTAATGGCTCTATTAATTGATTCATTGGTCTTTATCTTTGTTAAAATCACTTGACCCTAGACTTGAAAGGAATAGTATGTGTGAGAATGGAAGTTTCAAACACTTGTAGGTCTTCATAAATCCATAAAATTACATCCTTGAAGTCTCTAAGGGATTTTGAAAAACCTTGTTTTTACTATTAAGTGTATATATTGCCTAAAAGAACTTTTATCAAATCATTACCATTGTCTAAATTAAAATGATCATGAAGCATACATTTTTTTAGAGTTGATCTTCCAATTATCTTTGACAATACATAAAAAATATTCATTATAATGAGATCATTCCCTTTGGTATATTATTAGTTTTCAAGTTTATAATCCCATCTTGATCTAGTTCACACTCTTCTTGACTATATTCATCTATAGTCTGGTTGGAAAGCACCTTAATGTTGGTGATGATGACAAGAATGTGTTTATAATCATTGAACACTTATAGGTTACTAATGTTATCAAGAATTGATGGATTTGATACCAACTCCACTAATAATATCTTCAGTTTATAGTTAGCAATAGGATCCAAGGTGATTATATCTATTACCAATGCATCTACAATATAGTCTTTTTTGTGAGGCAAAGTTTGTTTATTAAATACATCGAAGTCCTTTATCAAGTTATATACTTAGTTATGGTATTTAAATAAGTGTTTATCATTAAAATCATATTGGATTATCACTTGATTGACAACAAATTATGAATCACCAAGCTATTTGAGATTATTTTATTTATTTATAAGATCAAATTGGAGGTCATGAAGTAGTGCCTTATATTTAGCCACATTTTTGTGCAAGTAAATTATAGGTGAAATATAGCCAAGTATAGTTTCCCTCTTGGTTTAATGAGATATATACTATCACCACACCCATTATTAGACTTGAAACCATTAGATTTAAGAATCTATAAGTGATTTCCAATTATGTGTGTTGGATTTTGGTGAGTAGTTACTACTACAACATTAAATTCCTCATTATTGTTCTCAATGCATAGTGGGCATATGCTTTGCTTCTCAATTAAAAATGACCTTTTGATTAGGTCTTTATTAGTAGAGGTGAGAATTGGGCCATATATAATGGTCATGTTATCACCACAAGAGATTAAAAACTATTTTTTCCCCTTGGATCAACTTGTTTAAATTTATTGACTTCTAACTCAATCATACCCATTATTGACAAGAGTTGTTTGCAAATTTTCTCTACACTTATATCAACATATTCCACATTCTCATATGCCAAGGTAGCACTATGAAATTAATTTATCTTGAGGTCACAAAATAAAGTATCCTCAAATAATTGATCTAGTTATGATTCTTTCATATTGCATAGTCAACATATTAATATATAAGATTGCATGAGCTTCTACTTCTTTTTTCTAATGCATACACCCCAAGTCTTGACTCTTCATAAAAAAATTAATTCATCCTATTGTATTTTATAATCATGTGAGTCATCTTGGGTTCTTAATATTTATTTGGTTTTGGATACCTTGTCATGGGAGTAACATATGTGAGAAGTCAGTTTACATATAACCATTAAGTGTCCTAGACCAATCTCTACTCAAGAGCATGCCATATGAATCTAGTATGTCTACCACTTTAATGTCAATAAATTATTAAATTCTTGGATATGAATCTAGATACATATATATGTGGTTTAATTCTCCCACCATTTTTACCTCTATATTATCTAATTGGAAAAATTTCTATTTGATTTCACTAGATTGAGGCCCAATTGTTGACAAATTGCATATGGCATAATGTTACCTAAAGCACTTGAATCCACAAGACAATTATGTAATTTTTCACCAAAAATATGAATTGTAAGTAGGCGGAGTTTTAAGTTTTTACTTTTTAAATGGAAACATGTGCATCAGTATTATTAACATGTTACTTCCCTCCAAGAATGGTTATTTATTTTAATATCAACTCTTTTTATTATAAATCTGAAGCGAATCATACATAGTTATATTTACCTTTGTTCTCTTCAGATCCTCTACAATGTTATATGTAGGTTTATTTTTCTATATTATTCTATCATCATGTGAAAGGGTTATGTTGTCCAATATTGATATAATTTTATATGTCCTTTAGGTAAAATGGGATTATTGTTGGAATCCAAATTAGGTGGAATCTAGGTATTATTTAGAGGAGTAGATGTGGTCAAAGGGTTTTAAAATGTTCTCCTCAATTGATAATTATTTCCCATTTGGAACTAATTAAAGGAATGGATGTCATCTAAGTTATCCTTGAGATCATTATATTCCTCAAATGGTAATCCATAGGTCTCCAATAATAAGGATCTATTTTTGTTTCCTCCATCCTACTTTGAATTGTCATTAGGTCCAGGAACTATTTCAAAGATTAACCTTCTCATTTTGGAAGATGTTAAAGGTAGATGATAATCTAGCATAATTTATTTTGGAATGATCAAGTATGTTATGTACTATAAACCATTTTTAAAAGGCCAATTCAATCATGTTCACTAAGTCTAAATCCTTATTGTTGGTATTCAAATTTGTATTGACTAAGGGACTAGGGAAATTCCCATTGTTAGGCCTAGTATTCCACTACATGTTAGTCTTCTAAAAGTTAAATTTACTAATTTGAGTTAGGTTGTTTTAAATTTGGTTTGTTTTTGTTATTTTCCTCCACAAATTTATCATGTTTTTTGAAAATCCTTAGACCATTTTATATAAATTGGCCATTTAAGGGTCTACACCAATATTCTATTTGATTCCCATTTCTGGTTGTGGGTTGACCATAAGTGTAGTAGCATTTATAAATGTTGGGGTAGCCATGTGTGATTGGTTATGATCATTGATTTTAGGTGTATGATTTTTTATAAATGAAGGTATATCATGTTGACTTCCACCTTAAGTAACATAACCACTAGTGCTTGACATAGTATCAATATTATTATATGCCATGGGGATTAATTATTGATTACTCACCTATGGAATTATGTGATTTGGAAGTGTATATGTAAACCACTAGACATGAAGTTAAGTGGGAGTTGATTATACATTAGATTTATAATTTAATATATAGATCTTGGGATTGGGTTCATCAGTGCCATCTTTTATATGAGAGCTTAATTTAGCATGGCTATTTGATTGTAATTACCTTATTTCCTTAATGATGGTAGTGGTCTTACACTATACCCTTGAAGCACCATCTAATTTTCAATATTAACTACTTCATTGTAAATGAAGGATATATATGTGAGTTTAGTAACGGTTCTCCTAAGGAACATGGATGTCAATGGGTCAAGAGTTATCAAGTAGGTTTTAATATTTAGACCCTCTAATAATATGTATGGGTGTTTAAGCCTCTAGTATAACTTATGAAATTCAGAATTAAACATGATCATGGGATTATTTTGTTCTCTCTTAGAAATAAAAAAATGGTGATATAAAATAAATCAAGACCTTGAAGTGATTCATGGACACTATCTCAAGGTCACTCTAAAAGGTGATAGATCCACCTAGAAAGCCTAGATACAGGTTGATAATTTATCCTCCCAAGCTAAATGTCAACACTAAAAATCAAAAAAATTCAATGAAACCCCTATATATATTTTCATGGTCCTCTATTTTATTCTTGAAAACCTTTTTAGCATCGTTTAAGGTTTCATGTTTATGTTAGAACTGCTTGTAAAGATCATCATATGTCATAGTTGTCTTAAGGTTTTTGGTTGATGCACTAAGTGGAAATGATGGTCTTTTAATGAGTAAGATAATGTCAAAATGTCTTATTATGTCAAGAGAGTGATTTTTTCCTTGTTTTACAAAATTAAGGATCTTTAGTAGAATTTAAGGTAATTTGACAAGGTTAAGGTTTCTAGTTCTCATGGTTTTAGGCATGTTTTAAGTCATTTATTGTAATAAGAGCCTTATTAGCATTATATGAGAGTGTCCAATCCTTTATTGAAGTTATGACATGAGGCCTAATATGTACATAAGGTTATTATCTATGACATACTTATCCAAGCCTAGTTCAAACCTTCATTCATCCTCTAAGGCATCAAATGACCCTTAAACACCACATAAGAGTCATTTGCATCATAAAATTTATAAAATTGGTATTTTAATGTGAAATTTTATTATTAATGGCCTTAAAATAATCCCATAGCCATCATAAATCCATCATAGGATAATTTTATATGCATAAAGGTCCATTTTAGGGGTCAAATCCACTTCCCACTCATTAAATGGGCCCCACATATAGGAAGGTGTGTCTCTTCAACTCCCGCCAACCATAATAATTATTTTAAAATTTAATTTTACTTATATTTTCCATCATAGTTCCCACTAATTACATCATAAGGTCTAAAACTTCAAGAAATGCAAGAAAATATGATGTTTACAGGTGTTTTATAGGTTTGTATGGCCCCATACGATTAGTTCCATATAGGTAATTATATAATATATCTTGGAATGTGTCTTATATAATTTTCATGTCCAAAGAAATCAAAATAGGACCAAAATTGACATCTTCCATCCATCATCCTCCTTGATAGTCCAGAAAAGCTTTCAGGTTTTTATCAATCTATACAAGATAAATAAAATGAGGATTTAAGAATTTGGGAAGAGGAAGGGTGTATTTTTACCTTCCCATTATTTTCAATTGTATTTAAATTAATTTCCTATACTCTATTAATAATAGTTAATAATCTAGGTAGTTAAAATGTCTTCTTTGTCTATGCAAGGTCTTAATTACATTAGTTTTGGTGCACTCTTGAAATGATTTTGAAAATTTCTATTTATATGAGTGTTTTAGAGAACCTAAATGTTATTCAATGGTATTACCCACCAATTTTTCACATGTGTGATGGTGTGGAAGAAAACAAATCTTCTTATTTTCACTTTTATAGACTACAAATAGAGTCTTTCCATGTTTAAGAATTTTAGTGTATAAGAATGGAAGTGTTTGGTGTTTTTAAGGATTGAATTATAGTTTCCTTGAATCCATTTTAGCATTATATACCTCCTAAGCTCAAATAATACACTATATATTAAATAAAATCCTTCAATTCCTACTCTATTATGAATATCATGAGTCTTGTCTAACCTCCTTTGCAATTGAATGGTAGGGTACTTGTATAAAGTCATCATGTTGATTAAATGATACACATGAGTCATCTATTTTAGTCATGATAATACCTAATTTCCATCACTACCTATTACTCACTTCCATCTACTCAAACCTATTCTCATCTTTGATCCCTAAAGAGATAAGACCTCACCTATAGAGATAAGCTCTCACCTATAACCTATAGGTCTATTGTGTAGACTGAACACATAGAGTGTTGACTATTATTATGAGGTTGATAATAATTATGGGATGGACGAATAAATGTAAAATAGATAATAAATCCATTATTTCACACCAAAATCATTCCAAGGAGACTAACTCAATCAAGACTTCTACTTCAACCACACAGGGTTACAATGGTAAGATAAAAGAGTCATTGATGGTATGATGAAGTTAAGGGGATATAGATATTTATAAATATAAATAATGCTTAATAAACATTATTAGTGTCTATTAAACATCATCCACCTCTTATAGGAAGTACTCACAGTCTTTATCTCAGACTGCAACGTCCTACATGCCTAAATGTGGATGGAAGGAAGGTTAAGAAAGTAGCCATATTTTGAGGGTAAAAAGGTAATAATGGATCATAAATAGTAAAATTAACCTCATGATAATAATATATCATAAAATTTAATCCCTAAAATTTGTCACACATAGTCATGAGGCCTAGGATTACCACCTATATGTTGATTGTATAAGTAGGATAGATTAAGCGAAAGAGTTATTTTAAGGTGTTTTGAGTGTATAGGGTGATACAAGATTTACAAATATATTTAAGGGTATCAATTATAATAAATTGATAGATATTTTTCATGAGGTTAAGGTCTAATATCTCTCACACAATCAAAGTACAATACTACCACCTATAGGCATAATGAAGAAAACATGATAAACCATACAAGACTTAAGTACATAAAGAAAATTGAGTATCTATCCAATTTCCTAAAGGAAATTAATGACTTTGTCTAGTATTCTGATCTTTTGATATATGATAAGGCTTGGATGGCCTAATTAGGCCTAGTTGGGCCTAAGAGGACACTTATAGTCAAGGTCAAATGAAAAAAAGTTAAGTTGTGAAACCCTATATGGAGGTGAGTTATAGAGGTCTCTCACTTGTTTTTTTTAAGTGATTTAAATGTTACCATTCAAATTTTTCAATACTTGATATGGAAAAATATCCTGATGGCTTATTAGTCCTATTAGGCCTAAACCTAATATACAGAGGCTTGTACTTAAGAGCTTAAGATAGTAGCATTCTCAAAGGTCTTTTGGGAGTAGATTATGCCTAAGGAGGAAGTAATAAGAGATATAACATAGTTTCAAGAAGATATAAGAGTCCTAGTGAGGTAAGAAGACACTCAATCATTCCCTTAGGGATATATAGGCATAACTTCCCACAAATCCTAGGCCTAACTGTATGAGGAGTATGTAGGGTTGAAGGATGATCAATCCAAAGAATGTTACCAAAACCTAATAGTATGTTATAAATTTTAAAAACTCCATAAACATAATTAATTTAGGAAGAAGAGTAAGAAATACCAAGGTCCCTAACACTAGCTACATAAACGCTCAAGTTAGATAATGACTTAGGCAAACCTAAATAGAGGAAAAAGGTAGAGATGATGGATTGTGTAGACAAAGATAAGTGTAGAAGATGGAGATTGGAATGAGGAAAATATTATGACAACATTGAATCTACAAATGTATCTTTAGGTGGGTGAAGTTCAAAATCCCAATATGAGCTTATAAGTCCTAAGCTCTCCCTTAGGCCTCAATATCCCACCTCCACCTTAGTATTAGATCCAAACCTCTAAGTAGACTCAAGAAAATGGTGAAGTGTATAAATATGTTTTAGACCCTAAATTAGATGTTTGAAGTAGGGGAGTGTAATAAAATGATATTATTCAATCTTAACACCTTCTCAATCTCCATTACCTTAAGTAACCATGTCAAATTTCACTTTCAACATTTATATATTTTATCATAGAAGGACTTAGACCCAAATATATTAATGGGAGTTGGGAACCTCTATGTACTCAAAACATATGAAGCAGAGAGTGGGATTTATGGGTCTAACTCTATGAACAAATGTTAACACCATAGCCTGCACAAATTTTTTGGAAGTAAACTCAAAACACACCATCTTTTGTTCATATATCAACATAAAATTTGCATGGGACCCAAATATTTTTAGGATATTTGAGGGGGTATGTAAGCTAATTTTTCATGGAAATCAGGTTTGGTTTAGAGGTTTATCCTCTATGAACCATCATTAAGATGGTGGGTCTCCAAAACCCTCCTTAAACCCTAAGACAAACCTAATTGGAGAAAAAATGATATATTTTCAATCAAATACCCTGAATTATCTTATAAAACACTTGGATCACCTAGCCTACTTAGAGGAGACCCTATTCATGGTATTGGTCTTATGAACTACTATACATACCTATAAAAAACTATGATTTTGAAAGGATTTGAGTATAAACTAAGGTACAATACCTAGTCAAACGTTTACATTCATTAGAGGAGGTACTATGAGATTTTTTTCACCTTCTTAAATCATGAAACACTTACAATTCTACCTAAAAGTGTTTATATAGATCTATGCCAAACAGGTAGTCTAGAAAGGTTGGTATAAGGTGACCTAATCACCTAGTTGGGTAGATTTATAGGTGTATACTATTTTTAAGGGGATAATTCATGATGTGATATGATTTTATGGACTTAAAACATGAAAAATTACCATCCCTTAAGGATCTACACAAGTTTTATGATCATCAAAATAATAGGCACTAAGTCACTAGGCCTAATAGCCTAGTTGACCTACTTGATCAAATAAGAGGAGGAATAATGGAATAGAGGGGTTATTGAATAGGTAATTTTAAGATCATAATAGCTTATAACTAATGCATGAAGACTATTAGGCTCAACATCCATGGACACAAAGGAAAACTAGGTAGTTTCTTGAACCTAGTCAGCATGCAAGGGAACATGGGTTGCTATATGCTTCATGGTAAACTTAGTTGAGCCACTTTAATATTTTTAAATATCAAAGGAGAGGGTTATTGAAAACATTTAAGAATTTAAATTCATTGAATGGGGTTAACCAATTCTGCACCAGCCTCCATCACTCCACTTCAACACCTAAAGTTACCCATTAAATATCACCAATGTATGGAAAGAGTATGGAGGACTATTATAACTACTATAACTACTATGTGAGTTGGATATGGTAATTTATGACCTCTTATCTACAGCTCCACACCAATTTTCCCACTCTTTATATTCTCATTCTTTTATATATTTAGGCCTTAAGGCCATTATAAGGGATCCTTCACTTGGGTATGAGGAAACTTTGCTTGAATTTGCACTTTATAAACCTCTTGGAATGATAAATTAACTATTATAGCTCCTTAATATTGGTATCTAGTGTGTTATTTTCTTGTTGATATTCATATGTGGTAGGTTTATCTCCCATTTTAGGTCTTTGTCTCACCTAGATATTAGTAGCTATTCTATGTAGGTCATATGATGTATAAAAGGTGTTGGTGACTGAAATTGAAGTGGAATCTGACTGTTAAGTGTCTAGGATCAATCCTCCCTTTCATGGCCCTCATAATATATACACCTAACATAGCCTCTATGTGAAACAATGTTACATATGATCTCTTGAAGATAGTAGCTCAATTTTTTTATCTAGTTCATTAGCATTTTTTAAGGTAAATAAAGTGGATATTCATATTAGTGCATCACCATCCTTAGATTAGGTTTCATTTTATGCATTCCTTCTATCCATTTTCACCCCAATAATCAGTATATCATAGTGATTTGAATTAAATGGATGCACCAGGGGAGCTAGCCCTATAATCTAGAGGTTTGGCCCAGCCATAGGTCACCCATAATCTTGGTTTAATCCTATTTTAACCTAGACTTATAGGTAGGCATAGAAAACCTCCTCCTAAGGGTGTGATTTAGAGTGTTAATAGTTTTGGCACACCTGGTGGAACCATTTTCAAGCAATTAGAAAACTCACTTGTAGCACTTGGTTATCTCAGAGAGATTTAAACATTTGGGAAGAATATTTATAATTATAATTTATGTTATAAGGCATCATAAGGTATTAACTCAAGGGTAAGGGTAGTTTTTTATTGATATTTCACATTATTATTCATGTGCCTCATAATGTCTGATGGCTGAATATGGAAATAGTTGTTATTTTATCCCACCTCATTATCTCTAAAATGAACCCTATCAATCATATTAAAAATCATACCAAAATGATGATGTTTATCATCCACAACATGTTGACACTTACCCTCATTTTGAGTCCTATTCATGTCTTTGGTCTCCCAATTATCCTATTAATCAGTCTAGTCAGCCTAGTCATGTCTCAATATAATCCATCTCAAGCCTTAATCATACCTTATTTGGTTATGGGATACACATGGTTGGGATTGACACATAAAGGAGTTATGGATAAGAGGTCTCCATTCACCTAATTAGGAGTATGAGGGCCTCATTAGAGCAAGATAAGAGGGAATAGGCATCTATCATGAATGGAAATCAGTAAAAAATAACTAGTGGCATGTTAGATGTAGGTGGATTGATTTCAACCATAGAAAAGAAGATAATAGTCCACGAGTGGAATAAAATCCAATTATATTAGCCTAATTTTCCCTCTTCCATCTCACATTAGTCCTCTATTAAGCATTCCATCCTTCCTCAGTAGTCCAAAACAAGTGAGTGTTAAAACCTTCTAATCTCATCACAAGTCCCTCAAACCTTTCGTAATTGGAATTATATTCAATAGAGAATGAAAAAAAGGAGAATACGAGTGTGTTAATTAGGTTTAGTTTCATGGTATAGATCAGACCTTGTAAGGCCAATCATTTTTTGAATATCTTGAGGGGATCTCTAATCAGTTAAGGCTTGATTTTAAAGCCCACTTAAAGAAGGAGATTGAACTTGAAAACTAGTACTTGTCTCAACTAGTGGTATCAACAAGAGTAGTATAAGATAAGTTTAAGATACCTTCATTCATACCCAAATATTCAACACATATAATGGAAGAGGATCCTAAAACCAAGGTTCTAACTTTGAGCCAAGTAGTAAAGTCATGGGGAAAGGAAGGTGACTTAAGCATGAGCTAAGGAGTTGAAGTGCAAGGCAAGTCTGAAACCACTCATCTCCCACCTCTCCCTCCCTAATAATCTAAATAATTTACATCATGGAGGTCCATTAAAGATAATTTTTAGAAGAAAGGTGAGGTTTTGGTTTTAAAAAATGAGCAACTAAGGAAAATGAAGCATCCATGGCACCACTATATATGACTTATCTTCTTAAAATCTTTCAAGGATATTTCATGCCAATACTTTAGAAGGATCATGTCCTTTATGAGATAAGTGAAGAAGAACCAACTATAGTGACAGATGATGAAGCTGATGTAAGTGAGAAATAAGAAGACATCATCAGCAGGAAACCTCTTATAAAGTAGAGATATGAATCAATCTTCCATAATGCAAGAGAGGGTGAGATTCAAGAAGTTGCTTGGATGAAATATGAGTCACAATAATAAGACATTTTATTTGGAAAAGAAGAGGGTGATTTACTATACATCCTTGATGAGATGGTAGATATTCTTTAGCATGACAGTCTAGGGGAGTATGAGAGTGAAACATATGTCCAACTTGCAGCAGCTACAAGACAAGGTGACAACCTTCAAGAGTCTTTAAACGTTCAATAAAATTTGTGTTGGTGTTTAATATTATATTTTCATTAAAGATGAAGGACCAATTATTTGCTGCCAAGATGATATTTTTGATAAGCATGAGAACCCAATAGTGGATTAAGCATTAGAGCATGATCATTACCACATAGAATGCCAAAAGGATGGTGAGAATATTTGGCAGTAGTATAGGCATTTTTAATGAGTATGAGACTCTTCAAAAATTTAAACATCATATAGAGCATATTGAGGATACTTTAGCTACTAACCCTATCAATCTTCATTCAAAAGAGAAACAAACTTAAGATGATGAAAGGAAGGTTTAAGTGTTTGTTGTAGCAATACCTAAAGTTGAGACAAGTGAAGATACTTTACCCTTTATTATTCCTCATAAGGCTTAAGATGTACATAATGAAGGTGTTGATAAGTAAAAAACTTAGATAAACTAGAATGAAGACACAAACCAAGACATACTATTTGGGTTATCAGGAGGATCACTACATCTGAGCATGTAAAATTATGATCAACCCATGATTGAGGCAAAAATAAGACTATTCATGCAAAATAGGCAAGTGTGGAATAACTATGACTAGGTGTTGGATTCAGAAAACCATGAACCTAAGGGTTGATTAAGAAGGTTTAGGTGATCTTATAAGAAGATATGAACATGAAATTATCTCTAGCTACAAATGAAATTT
This sequence comes from Torreya grandis, assembly GCA_037957365.1. Lineage (NCBI taxonomy): Eukaryota > Viridiplantae > Streptophyta > Pinopsida > Cupressales > Taxaceae > Torreya > Torreya grandis. Next base: position 1,720,217 of record JARHVA010002021.1, read on the forward strand.
CTCATTAAATGAATAAGACTTGATTGAACTCTAGTCATCATATGGTAATCTGACCTCATGGTGTTATGATGATCAAAGAAACTTTCCATTTGATCCTAGAAGAGAAGGAAGGTGTGTTCAAATAGGCTTTTTATAGATATTTTTTATCTTGTTCTAATAAGTGTGTCATATAAAAGTCTAGTATGTAGTTTCCTTAGTTACTTTGTGTCATGTCTTTTTTGCTTTCATTAGGTAGTAGGTGTTGTTTTTTAGGTATTATATATTACTTATTTTGGTGTGTTTCCTTGTGTGATATTATTTTTGTATTCCTAGAGGTGTTATAAGGTGATAATATATTTGGTAGTTTAAGAAGATGGTCATCCAAGTCATGATGTCACATATGAGTCTTGTCATTGTCATTAAGAGTTAGTGGGTTCCCTTGACCAGTAGGTTGGTCAACACCTATGACTCACCAAAGATGTTGAAAATTTGGCCTCCCAAGCCAAATGTAAACCCTTGTAATCAAAAAATTTCCATGAAATCCCTCTAGAGCTTGTCTTGTTCCTCTATTTTCTTCTTGAAAACCTTGTTAGAATGGTTTAAGGTTTCATTTTTATGTTAGAAATACTTTCAAAGATCATCATATGTCACAGTTATCTTGAGGTCTTTGGTTGATGCACTAAGTGGCCATGATGGTCATTGAATGATTAAGAAAATTTCAAAATGTCTTATGAGTTTAAGAGAGTTATTTTTACCCTATTTGATAAAGTTAAGGATCTTTAGCAAAAGTTAAGGTAATTTAACAAGGTTAAGGTTTCTAGTTATCATGGTTTTAGGCATGTTCTAAGTCACTTATTGTAATATTAGCCTTTTTATAATGATATGAGGGTACCAAAGCCTTATTTTAAGTTATGAAATATAACATAAGATGTAAATAAGGTTTTTTATATGACATACTTATATAATCCTATTTCAAACCTTGATTTAACCTCTAAGGCATGAAATGACCCTCAAACACATCATATGAGTCATTTTCATTATAAAATATAGAAATATGGTGGTTTAATGTAAAATTATATTAGGAATGGAATTTAAATAATCCCATATCCATAATAAATCCATCATAAGAAGGTTTCATATGCATAAAATTCTACTTTAGGGGTCAAATCGACTTCCCACTCATTAAATGGGCCCCACACATGAGAAGGTGTGTCTCTTAAATTCCCCAAAACCATAATACTTGTTTTAAAATGTAATTTTAATTATATTTTCTCTCCTCTTTCCCACCAGTGGCATCCCAAGGTCTGAAACTTCAAGAAATGCAAGAAAATTAGATGTTTGTACGTGTTTTATAGGGTTATATGGACCTGTACGATTAGTTCTATATGGGGGAAGGTAATACATTTCATCAAAGCTTGTGTAAGGTGTTTTATACAATTTTCCTATCCAAAGTATACAAAATAATCCCAAAATTGACCTCTTCCTTCCATCATCCTCCTTGAGAGTCCAAAAAAGCTTTTAGGTTTTTTATCATTCCATACATCAGAGAGAAAATAAATATCTAAGACTTTAGGAAGATTAATTAGGTATATTTTCCTTCCCATTATTTAAATTTGTATATTAACTCATGTCCTATACTCTATGAATAATAGTTAAGAATTTGGGTAGTCAAAATGTCTTTTTCATCTATGCAGGAGTCAAAATTACATCAGTTTTGGTGCACTGTTGAAATTATTTTTCAAATTTTTGTTTTTATGAGTGTTTAAAAGTCCCTTAAGGTCCTTCCATGATATTACCTAACCTTTTTTTACGTGTGTGATGGTGTGGAAGCAAACAAATCTTTTTGTTTTCACTTTTTTAGACTATAAACAAAGTCTCTCCATGTTGTAGAGTTTTAGTCCATAAGAATGGAAGTGTTTGGTGTTTTTCGGATCGAATTATATTTTAATTAAATCCCTTTATGAATTTTATTCCTCCCAATCTCATATAAGCCACCAAATTGTGAAGTAAATCCTTCAAGTCCTGCTTTATTACCACTATCATGAGTGTTGTGTGACCTATTTTTTAAGTGAAGGGTAGGGTAGTCATAGAAAGTCATCAAGTTGATTCAAAGAAACACATGAGTACTATATTTTGGTCATATTAATACCTCATTTACATCAATTATTCTTAATAATTTCCCTTTACTCAAACCTATTCCCATCCCTGAGCTTTAAAGAGATAAGTCCTCACCTATAACCTACAAGCCTATTATGCAGACTAAAGACATAAAATGTTGACTATTGGGATGAGGTGTATAACATTGAGAGACATAAAATAGAACCATAGGAGTATATAAATAATTATGGTATGGATTAATTATGTTTGAATAGAGACTAAATCCTTGAGTTCACACTAAACTCATTCTAAGGAGACTAACTCAATCAAGACTCCAACTTCATCCACATAGGGTTAGAGTGGTAATATAAAAGATTATTGATTGTATAATGATGTTAATGGGATATAGAGAGTTATAAATATAAATAATGTGTCGTCAGCATGATTAGTGGCCATGAAACATCAACCCACCTCTCAGAGGAAGTACTCACAGTCTCTACCTATGACTACAACCTACACATCTTAATGTGGATGGAAGGAAGGTTAAGTAAGAATGCTTATTTTTAGGGTATAAAAGGTATTAATGGTTCATAAACATTAATATAAAACTAATCATACTAATATATCATAAAATTCCATCCCTAAAAGTGTTCACATATAGTCAAGAGGCTTAGGATCACAACCTACGAGCTAACTATATAAGCATGATAGATTGAGTAAAAGAGATTTTTTAGTTTTTTGAGTGTATGGGGTGATAAAAAATTTAAAAATAAATTTAATATTATTAATGATGATAAATGGAGAGATATTTTTTATTAGGTCTAGGTCTACTCTCTTTCACATAGTCAAAGTGCAAGACTACCACCTATGGGTAGAATGAAGAAAAACATGAGAAACCATATAAGAGTTAAGTTAAAAAGTAAAATAGAGTATCTATAGTATTTCCTAAGGGAAATTGATTAATTTGTCTACTATTATAATCATTTGAGATATAAGAAGGCCTGGATTGCCTAATTAGGCCTAGTTGGGCCTAAGAGGACACTTATAGTCAAGGTCTAATGAAAAAAGGTTTATTTGTGAAACCCTATAGGGAGGTGAGGTTAATAGGTATCTCACTCATTTTTTATAAGTTATATCAATGTTCCCATTGAAATATTTTAGTCCTTGAGATGGACAAAAGAGCCTAATGGCCTATTAGGCCTAAAATTGCTATACACAGGCATGTGCTTAAGAGCATAACCTTGTAGCATGCTTAAAGGTCTTTTGGGAGTTGAGGAAACCTATAAAGGAATTAAGAAGAGATATAACAAATTTCCAAAAATATATGAGATTATTCATGAGGTAGGAAGACACATAATCAAGCCCTTAGGGCTAAATAGGCATAACATCCTACAAAACCTAAGATTGACTATATGAGGAGTATGTAAGGTTGAAGGAGGATAAATTTAAAGAATTATACCAACCCTTGAGATCATGTTATAAATATTTTTAACTCAATAAACATAATTATTATATTAAGGAGAGTAGGGAATACTAATATTACTAACATTAGTTGCCCAAACACTTAAGCTAGATGGTGACTTAGGTAGACCTACAAAGAGGAAAAAGGAAGAGATGGTCACTTAAAAATAATAATATAGGTTAAAAATATTGAGACTAAATTTAGGAGGATCCATGAAAACATTTAAGATAAAAATGTATCTTTAGGTGGGTGAAGTTCCAAATCCCAATTTGAGCCTATAAGTCCTAAGCTCTCCCTTAGGTATCAATAAACCACCTCCACCTTAGTATCATATCCAAAACATGAAGTAGACTCAAGATAAATTTTAAGTGTATAAATATGGTTTAGACCCTAGAGGATATTTTTGAAGCAAGGGAGTGCAAGGAAATGGTCTGATTTAGTCTTAACACCTTTTTGATCTCCATTTCCTTAAGTAGCTATGTTAGGTTACACTTTCAACATTCATATCTGTCAAAAAAAATGGATTTAGAACCATATATCTTAGGGGGAGTTGGGAGTCCCTTGGAATCAATATCCATGAAGAAGAGATTGGGATTTAGTGTCCCAACTCTATGAATAAATGTTAACACCATAACCTACACAAATTGCCTGGCAAGGAACTCAAAGCACACCATATTTTGCTCATATATCAACATAAAATATATATAGGATCCCTCAATGCTCATATTTTTCCTTTCATGGGGTTAACCAAGTCTACACCAACCTTCATCACTCCAATTCAATGCCCAAAGTTACCCATTAAAGACCACCAATGCATGGAGGGAGTATGAGGGATTGTTATAACTACTATAAATATTACATGAGTGGGATATGGTCATTTATAACCTCTTATCTACACCTCCAAATTTATTGCTACTCTCTTTATCTTCTCATTATTCTATATATTTAGCCCTTAAGGCCATTGTAAGGGATCACTCACCTAGGTATGAGGAAACTATGCATGGATTTTCACTTTGTAAACCTCTCGGACTTATAAATGAACTATTGTAGCTCCTTCATATTGGTAGCTAGTGTTTTATTTTATTTTTTGTATGAACATGTGGTATGTTTCACTCCCATTGCAGGTCCTTGTCTCATCTAAATACTAGCAGGTATTATATGTAGGTCACATGATGTGTAAAAGTGTTGGTGATGAGCTTGAAGTGGAATCTGACTAGTAAGTGTCTAGGATTATATCTCCCTTTCATGTCCCTCATGATATAGACACTTAACATAGCCTCCATGTGAACCACTATTACATAGAAGCTCTTGGAGATAGTAGTTTAGTTGTTTTTCTAGTTCATTAGTGTTATTTAAGGCAAATAGAGTGGATATTAATAATAGTTCATCACCTTCCTTAGATTAGGTTTCCATTTATGCATCCCTTATATCCCTTTTCACCCAAATAATTATTATGTATTAGTGATTTGAGATAATAAGATCTACTATGGGAGTTATCCCCATAATCTAGAGGCTTAGCCTAGTCGTAGGTCACCCACAATTTTGGGCTAATCCCATGTTACCCTAGACTTAGAGGTAGGCATAAACAACCTCCTCCTAAGGGTACAATTTGGAGTGTTAAAAATATCAAGCCTAGATATTTTATTCTAAGAAATATGGAAATAAAGGGCATGTTACATCATCATATTGAAACTAGGTTCATATACGTGTATATTTAAATGCCTATATGTGTTCTTTAGTATTCTAAAGTCTAACAATTATTTATTTTGAATATAACTTGTTTGTGTTATTAAGTAGGACATGAGGGATCCTTAGAAACTTCATAGGGAAACTACCATTACCAATCCAAGCCATTGGATTGGCATTTTCTAGATTTTGAGGGATAAGAAATGGATTAAGAAAGGGAGTGACTATAGTTTTGGGTGATGATACATTGAAATTATGACTCACTAAAATAGAGTTAGGGGTTAACTGATATAAGTGAAAAAAATTAGTAAATAGTTCATGGTACAAATATTCCCCTTGTTTTTTGGACCTATTGATGATCTAAGGGATAGGAAATTTTGAATAATGTAACATGGGTAGTTGTGATTATTTCCACTGAAGCCTATAAATGATCTACTCAAAATATTCAGGTTCTCATGGTTGGTTTCCTCTACAAATGGACTATTTAAAATGTAATGGGTATATCATTATTCATTAAAAAATGTAAAATATTTGGAGAGAGAAGGAAGAAAATAGATTAGTCACCTGATTGAGAGAGGTCTTCCAATATTCAAAAATTAGATTAGTGTGGGATATAATCAAATCATTAGGCATTAGGCCTAGTTATTGCATAAACTAAAACACCATAATTAATAAGACTCAAATTAATATAGGTTATCATAAAACCTATAAGTATATTGAAAATAGATCCATTACACAATCTTGTAACTATTTATACACCAAGACTAATGTAAGACTCAAAATAACTAGAATAAACTCTCAAATATAATTAAATCAAATGCTATTCAATCTAATTGTATATACACTTGCACACAAAAATCTAAAAATTTTTTATAGATATTAATTCTAAATCCAATATATTTTTAAAACCATCAAGACAAAATAAAGAGGAAGGGTAGGTGACATCCTAGCTTAATCCCAACAGAGTTTTGATACTTAAATATGTCAACCATTATAAAGGTAAGAAATGTTGTTTATATAGGTAATGATATTCCATCATGGATATGATGCAAAACCATAAATTAAATTCCCTTGAGACAAACACTAAATGAAATAACTAATTATATCTTAGTGTTTTGTGATAACACCTCAATAAAATATAATGATCTAGTCATGGCATAATTTCATATACAACTTTCAAGATGGAAGTGGATCCAATCTCCAATTAACTCGAAGATCCAATGATAAAAAAACACTATGGTATTTAATTTATTCTACTTGATGATCATCAATCCGAACATGAAGAGACACCTTGTTATAAAACAATCCCAATGATAAAGTTATTAGTTCATGTATTTATTTTATCCATTCCGAATTTCTTATGTTTATCTTCAAGTTAGCATAACATATTTTAAATGAAATCTTTTATTAATTTAATTTTCATTCCTAATAAATATTATAACAATGTTTTTTATATTATATAAATAGGTGTATTTTATCATCTTGATGAACCTATTTATATCCTTGTCCTTTGGATCGACTCTTTCTTGGAGTTATGAATAATATTCTCAATTTCAGCCTCTATCTTTACCAAGATCTTTACCAATTCTTTGGCCATTTATATATCCATTATCATTTTATCCTATGATAATCTCAATATATATTAAATGTAGGAAATTTCAACTAAATCTATGTTATGTATGATCTAAAATTCTCAGATCTATACCTTGTAGTCATCAGATCTCCCCTACCTGTAGTCTTTGCCTATAGTTGAATGACAAACTGTCACTTATTATTTACCCTAAACATCAAATTTAGGATTCATTTTATGTTGAGGGGGATTATTTTGTGTCTTATTTTCTACCACTTATCATGATTTTATCTCTTTGTTTCTCTAATCAATTGTCTAATATGTTTCCTTAGGGTTTGCTTTACCACCACTTATCATAATTCCAACAACCCAAAGAATTTTATATACTTTATGACTTTATCTTCTTCCAATTTAATCTCTAATTTAGTTAGATGATGAAAATTACATTGATCTCATTTTTACACTCACCCAAAAATGACCATACAAGTAACTTTACAGACATCATCTATGATTTAATATTGTCATCACTTTAGGATACTGAGCTTCTAAGGTGCTGCCATGTGGAATAATCATAGGCTCTCAGAGGACTAAATATTTGGTATTATTATTTAATTTTAAATATTATAGTTTTAATTTGTTTTTCCAAGTTTAATAATTACATAACCTTGGGGCATGGGGATCTGTCACTGTCAGTCCACTATGGGCTTCCAAGTTTCTAAGATTTTGTAAGTGGTATAATATTAGGGTCTCGATGGTATGAAACTTTACACATACCAATAACATTTTATTGTGTTGTGTCACCATGAGTGTGCCTCATGTCATGGTCTTAGTTATTTAGGGATTTAAAATTACTTAGTGATTTTTTAAAAAGATTTGACTATAGATTTGTTTGTCGATGCAATTTAGATATGTGGAAGGATCTCATTGGCTGTAAAAAAATTCAAAAGATATATAAAAATAAAATGAGGAAAATATTAATTTAATAAAAAAATAATAATTTATTTAATTCAATCTGAATTAAGTTCTTATTAAACATGAAATTACAAGCCTAAAAACATAAATAAAGTCATATTTCAATGTAGGCTTAACCAAACAAGCACCAATCAATGAATTAAATAATTTTAATAACTAAATTAAAATTCTAAATCAATAAATATGATCATTTGAATTATAATTTAAAACTAAATATAGATAATTAATTATCATAATATTATTACCAAACTTAGTATTGAAGCACAAGGCAAATGTTTCTAGGCTAGGCCAATAGACAATTACATGCTCATGCAAGAATCCACATTTCACTTAACATTTGAAATCATAAGAAGAATATATATTGATGATGCACAAATAAACTAGAATCACTTAAGAAAACTTCAAAATGTCAGTTTTTTTTTACTTTAATTATTGATAAGGATTATCTAGTCATTGTGAATGAATGACCAAGTGAAGTTATGTCAAAGTTATAAACAAGTTTGGCTCATGCATTAGAGACTATAAATGGAACCAAATATATAAAATTTGAGTGGTATTAATAAATGAAGTCATATCATTATATAATAACATGGAAATAAAATAGATATGATAAATTAAGAGGGTCCCCATATAAGATATTGATTAATAATAAGTGTTGAACCGAACAAGTGAGCTACTAGTTGATTGGACATGTCTAGTTTTTTATTTTCCTTTGTTGGTCCTTAGTTTTATATGTTTATTGTTTTTTAAGAGATAAAATTCAACTCTAAATGACTTTGATATAGTTTTTATCCTCTTATTTCCTAGTTTTATTTATGTTATAACTTAGTGTAGGTTAACACTTCTAAATAGTTTCAATCTAAGCCTTAGCTAAAAATCTTAGCTTGTGTTCATAGGCCCTTCTTTTAGCACCACTTTTATTGATTTTTATTTTGACACAGTAACTTAAGTAGGGGTTGGTATTCCATATATTTCTTGAAAGGAATTTTAATACAATAAAAACCCTCCCCATGGTCTATATATACCATGTCTTGGTGATTGATCTTCACTTAGTTCATTGATGTGTAATTATCCCATACAAGGGGCCTATTTTACAAATTGAGATTGGAAGGTTTAGATAATTTTAACACCCATGAAGAGGTTGTAAATTTCAAACATAGTTTTTGTATTAACTTATATTTAAATAAATCAAACATTATAGAATGTGCATATGAAGACTATAGCTAATTATATCAATATTTTATCATGTTCATACATTCAAAAATGTTTTAATGGTGATAAACAAATTATCAATTAAGATATTCATGAAAAATCATATTTTGTTCATTAATACCCAAGCTCTAAAGTAGCATGTCCATAAAATAAAATACAAAAGAGAAGGAAGGAAAGATATAAAGGTCATGTTACTATAAAGATGAATTTGAAATGTTTTATTGAGTAAATACACTAAAACCAATCCTTAGCTAAGTCAGACCTAGCATAAATTCAACTAGAGGATGATGCAAGAGTCCAGTAGAAGTAACTAAGATAAAATAAGACCATAACCACCATATTCATGCACTAAAAATTGACATCAATCTCCATATCACTATAATTATCAAGATATTACCTTTTAATTAATCAATGTTGAGATTTAAAATAGTCATTCAGATATATAATTCACTTACATGATAACAATACCAAACTAAGAGAGAGAGGGAAATATTATTCTATAAAGTAGTTAAATGCATAAAAAATGTCTAATTCAATATTTCTTTATTAAAATTCATAAAGAACCAACCTTTTCAAAAAATTTGATTTCACTTATATAAACCCCCTTCTGTATCAAGCTAATTTAAAAATTATTCCTACTATTATGGTAGTTACAAGATTTAACTGATGATTGGGGGATGTGGTTGATATATTTGATAGAATGTCTTTGAGCCACACTATATAAAACTAACCACATGTCTCTTAAATGAAAATATTTTATTTTATCCCTTTATATAGACTTTGAGCTACTATCATAAAGTCATCTATTATCTTTCACGTCCTTATGCCATGACTAAACATGCTAGACATACTTATTATTGATGTTAGTAGTTGTTATATAATTAATTACTTAGACTAAAGTCAATATTATATTTAATTCACCAACTAAAAAATTCTCAAGTTTTAAATTTTATTGGAATACACAACCCACTCATAATTTTTATGGTCTTGATGGATATATGGGTTATCAATCTTCTTTTCCTTCTTTTTATCAAGTCTACATGGTAGTCCCTTAACTTATGTTTATTTCTTCACTTTTTGGGATCCATTTCTTCTTTTTTATTTTGTATGATGCTTCTTGCCTTTGGTTTATGGACCTTAGGCTCACATTATGATGACACATGACATCATATTGCGAGTTAGGTCTTCAGCTTCTCTAAATTTATCGAAACCTTATTTCCTATCTATGAGTTTGATCAAATGTAATTGTTCCACATGACATGATCACATAGATTCTTAGTCATCTTTATGTATTTATTCCCCACTAAGTTTTGGGCTCCCAATATGTTACCACATAGTAGAATCATAATCCTTCAATGATATGGGTTACTATTATTGAGTCAAACAATGATAAGCCTTTATGAGATATCGATCTAGGAGATATATGTTTAGCAGCCCTCAACCATCATTTATGTTCTATCAATCATCAATCCTTGAGATGTCTTCATGTGGTGACATCAAGGTCCTTCAAGCTTTGGATGTATCCTTGTCTCCCCACAAGCATTTGGCTCCCATAAATCATCAATCTAAGAGATCAAATGACCAATGAGGCTTCATATCTCTCCATTACTTTTGGCTTCCTTGTGGGTCATATTTTGAGTGATTTTGTTGCATGTCATGATCATATATCTTGAGGCTTATAAAAAACTTTGTCACTTTTTCAAATATCTTTGCTTTTCCAACATCCATGGATGGTTGACATGTGTCAACTCTACATTACATCAATAAAAACTACACATTGTAAATAAAATGACCAAGTCAAAAACCCTTCAAGAGAAAACATAGGATGAAAAAAGTGTCAAAGACTGTGAAAATTGAACAAAAAAATTTCATTACAACATGAAACACTCACATAAATAGGGAATTTTAATTAGACAATAACTAGGCATTCTATGTTTTAAATATTTTATAGACTAAGGCAAAGATCAAGATTTAAATTTTAAAACTATAAAAAGACCCATTATTCATATTTCCCTTTGATCAAATAGACTTTTCTTGATTTTGATAGCTTTAACATACAATATGACCATATAATTTAAGTTAGTGATAATTTTCACATGGAAAACTCTCATTGGTCTAGAGACCTAAGAATTAATAGTTTATTCATGGGTAAACACCCACCAAAATTTTATTATGGGGTTTTATGACATCATCATTTCCATGTGGACAACCCTCATTCATCAATCTATGGTATTCGATTCATGGGATGATTCCATATGGAATAATCCTAACTTATTGAGTTCTAAACTATGAAACATGATCATTCCACATGGCATGATCATAGGACCTCTATTTTCATTTTATTGTAAGACTCCCCTTTAAGTCCCAAGATTTTGATATAATTCTATGATCTTATTGAATTAGATCCATTGATCTAAAGATCAGATGATAACCAAGCAATCAAGGGACCTCATGGGCCTAGGCACTTTGGATGGATAAGTCCTTGGTTAAACATGATTCATTAATCTAAGATCAAATGATCAATGGTGATTCTTAAAGTTTTAAACTATGAATTTGCTTATGTCAAGTTTGGGATTCTATAAAGGTGACACACATTGACATCTCAGGGCTCAAAAGATGTTAAGCCTATAAGATCCCATTAAATGACTAAGTCAAAAGGATTGAAATTAATATTTTTCCATAAGGAGAAAATATATATTTTAGACCTAATTGAATCAATCAAAAGACCTAGATTTCTAAATTTGAAAACGCTCGAGTACACTAATATAAAGTTTCTAATTCCATGAATCAAGGTATTTTAAATGGGCTAAAAGACTTAATAAATTTGATTTTAGTTAAGTTTTAAAGTATAAACAACCTTTTAAAATACCTAAATAATTGAAAGATCTCAACATCTGCATACTTATTCAAAATACCATGGATAGTCAATTAAACATGAAACCCATATAGAAATAACATGAATTTTTTTTATTAGATCATAATTTTTTTGTAATAAGGTTACAGAAACATATGGTTGAGCCAATAACTCTTAAGTGGGAAAAGGGCAAAGTTATTTAAATTTAACTCAAAACTTGCAATGTTTAGGGATAACTTAAACCAAAGGTTTTGTCAAAGGAAGAACAACTTAGACATTTACCAAGTAAACTATAATCCAAAGAAAAATGGACCCAAACCAAAAACCCACCAAAAGGCCCTAAGGAACAAAGATCAGACTCCAAACTAAAAAGAGGTTCCATGATTTCATCAAAGAAATTAGGGTGTTTTTATGTAAGCAATAATAATACTTATGATTATAAGATTACCATCCATGTCATTATGATAAGAAGCTCTAACAAGGTGAATTTCACCCCACCTATCAGGGGAAGACCCTTGCAACATCCTCCACCTCCCTCATAAGTCAGTAATTATGAAATATATTAATATTTCTCCCTATATGAAATTAGGATATGCCTTCCTAGACCCTCATGTATAGATATTGATCCTTCATATCTTAATGATCATTGATATTATCCTCAAAAAAATTGTTAGTTTCATGTAAATTAGGATCATTCTCATGAAACTTATAAGCATCTTAGACATATAGATTTTAATTTCTTTCTTGGTCCAAACTTTACTCATGGATCCATGATTAGAGAGGGTCACCAAGCCTATGATAAGGTATCTAAGGCTCATGAATCTATGTTTGAATGTGATTATATTTACCAATCCAATGTTTACCTTACCATTTATCCCAATATTCTTCCAAATCTTACTCAAATCCAACAAACCAATAATTAAAATCAAACCTCCTCCCAACTAGTTGTTAATGTCATTGAAACCATGTTCAAACCTCATTATTTCAATAATGAGGAAACAATTATGAATAATAACAACATGAAGTGTGTTATTTCTTACATTAATCCTTATCCTCTTAAGCCTCAAATTCCTTATCTCATTTATCAAATACTCTCATACTATCCTCCACATCATTTTTTAGTTATTAGATCTAAATAAATTATTACGTATGTGATTTATAATAGCTCAACTATATCAACCACCCTAGTGTTGTTTCCTATATATCATTTGTATCAGCCAAATTAGTATAATTCTTTTTTTCCAAAATTGTATCAGCCAACTTAGTGTATTCAACTTATTAAACTATTTCCTTCCCTACCATATCAAATAACTTAGTATAATATTTTATTTCAAGTTTAGGTCTGACTTTATTAGCTAACTCATTACAATCTATTTCATTGATTGGTTTAATTTCAACTATATCAGCTAGCTCAATAAAGCCACATTTTTTGAAATCTACATCTACAATATTAACCAGCTTAGTATAATTTATTTCTTTACCCATTTTTTATTATATTGTATTAGATAGGATAATATAACTATTTATTATTTTTATGTGCTATCAACTACATTGTACAAGCCAATACAGTTGGTTTACCCTTCCTCAACTATATTAATAGTGTTAAGACTGTACATTTTGACTCAAATCAGATTTAGTTGGGTTTATCTTCATCTACATATAATCCACTTCATAACACATTCCCTCTTTCATAGTCATGTCTAGGTCATACTATCTTTTATGAGTGGGATCCCATAGAAATTTCTAGACTCTTGTCTCAAGTTCCTTTTATTGAGCTTATGAGGACATCTCCATGACATGTAAGTCATTTTATGTAGTTTTTGTTTGATATGAACATTATTCTACTAATACCTATGGATAAAGTTAATGTATTTCTTGGGTCTAATAAAAAAATATTTTAGTAATGTGAAGAGATTTCCATCCATGTCAATTGCATTACAGATGTATCTCTCTCATTAAAATTTCTCATTGCATGAATAATTTCTAATGAAATATCACTTTCTATAGATGATCCTCTTTTGTATATTAGCTTCCAAGTTGGTGATATTTAGGTCAAGTGAGACTTGATAAATAATGGATCCAACACTTATGTCACCTTTTTGTAATTAATTAAAACCCTAAGATATTTTGAATGAAACATTAATTCTACCCAAATCATGTGCCAATGATTTGACTAAATACAATGCCTCCATTAGGATGTATTTATATTCCTATCATGGTACCACTCATTACAGTTAAATTTAAGGTAAATATATTCAAATTATATCTATCTTATAACATGTTGTGTTGTTACCCTTGGAATTTTTGTATGAGGGTTATGGCCCCTTCCACATGTAAATGCATGATGTTTTCAAACCATTGTTATATTATATGGTACAAGGTGATACCAACCCTTTGAATTTTAAACACTTCCAAGAACATAGTGTCTATAAAAACCCAACCCTTGAACCTTTATCTAACATACCATTATTTGAGTATCAATTTTTTAACATACATATCAATCCAACATAGGTTATAGTGTTCACCTTGAGTTTGTAGGAAACATTCCACCTAAACTCCTTGAATCTAAAAATGAAGTTCTGAATGAGATTATTTTTAAAATAAAAACATTGAACCTCCCTTATAACATCATAGCTCAAATTTCACCTACTTTATGACCTCATTATCACAAAATACAACTAATGAATTTCCTATTTTTATGGTCATTCCTAAGAATCCTCCCTCCCATAGATCTTATAGTGACATAGTGATTGAATTCCTTCATGTGGACACCACTCCCAATTATGATAATAGTTACACATTAAATTACTCATACTTTCTTAGCTATACCCAATCCAAGTATGTGGAAATCCTTATTTACCATTCCTCCCTTACATTCTCTTATGAGAAGTCATCATTTTATTCTTACATTAGTTTAGTTAACATCATTTGACATATCACTCATTCTATTTACAAATTTATTGGCATCATTCCTTATTTTCTTGATTTTTATAGGTTTGAGATGGTTCTATTTCTAAATTCTTATTTACATATAGTTCATGTTGTTTTTGAACCTCTTTGGAGGATGATTCATGATCAATCCATGACTTGACCTTATCATATCACTATATATTTTAATCCATCAAGTTCACTTCCTATAGATATGTTAGCTACACTTTTATGGCCTGCACTAAAGATTTGTCCTAAAGAAATAATATCACCATATTTTTTGTTTCATATAGTCTCTAGATGCTCATAACATCAATGCCAATCATATCAGATCTATCTCAAGTAGCATAGCAAAATTTTGACTCAATCAATATATGTGATTATAGTGATGATATGGGACCTACAAATGAGATTCTAGATAGACCACATTATATCCTTCCACATAGGTTGGATATAGTACCATGTCCCTCCACATAGTTTGGATATATATTGTGATTTACATAATGTCTCAGTTCATTCAACATAGGATTGTAGATATTTCTAACAATTTTTAGAATAGTAAAAGCTAAAATGACCAACTTTGACCATGGATAGTAAATCACCTCAATATTCTAATCCTAGGTGCTCTTTTTTTATTAAGGTTAAATGGGGTATTTGTTGAACTAGGGTTCCAAAACCTTAGGATAATTACAAACAAAAAATAAACAAATGTATACCAAAGACCATAGGAAAGACAAAGGCAAAACAGGGCTAGAGACACCCAAAACATAGCCCAAATACAATTGAGATACATATAAAAATTAGAAGAAGAATCAAAATCCTAATCCATGTTGAGATTTTTTGAGACATCCTTCCAACAACTTTTAATCCTTTTGATATTAGAATAAATTTGTAACATTAACTTATCTTTGTCTAGATCTATCTGGTAACTGCTATATTGAACATATTTACCTTTTCCTTTGCTAATAGTTTTTGTGTCAAATATTTATCCAAGTGGAGCTCTAAGGTTCTCAATATTTTTAATCCTCTCATTCATGGTATCCTTGATAAAATTCACCAAGAAATTGATAGTGTTTTTGAGCTTCTCATTCTCATTCTCTAGCATGTCAACCTTAAATTATAGACTATGCATCTATTGGTTATCCTCCTTGGCTGCAATGATTTGATTCAATTTATCATTATCCTATTGTAAAAAATTAACCTTTCCTTTAAGGTTGATTATCTCCCTCTTGAACCATCACATGATGGAATTTTGAAGGTCTAGTTCTTCAAAAATCTTGTCAGCATTTTCCTAACCTTTCAAAGAACTAAATAAATTATAAAAATATCATTTAACTCTTGATGCTACTAGTTAGAGTAAGTTTTACCTTTATCCTTGGAGTAATCTCTAATATTCCTTTTTCCATCTTTAGAAAGATTTGGCTAAGAATTTTTGCATGTTCCACCTAGATCCTCTTGTTGATTAGTATCTTCAGGCACAACCCTATCTTATTCAACTAAGATAAAGTCACCTATAGTCTGACCTATTTTACCCTTCTTATCTCACTAATTAATGGGAACATTAAGAGTCCTAATTAGATTCCTTATATGCTTTTTTATATTATCTTAAATCTTAGTGGATTTAACCTATGAACCTTTAGTCTCTTTAATAGTTGGGATCTTGGAAGCTTAGACCTTGGTATTCTTATGAACACTACCAAGGTGATTGATCCAAACCTTCTTAATATTCCTAATGTCAATAGGTTTATCCTCAAAAAATTTATTCTGAGGTTAAGAAATATCAAGATTGATCTTATTCATGCTCTTTCAATAATTATGGATTCAAAAACTAACCCCTTCATGTCTGGGAATAGGTTAATTTCTATTTTTATAATTTAAGATGGATGCTTCTAATGAGTGAAGAATGTAAAATGGGAGGATAAAAGGGACAACATGCCTAAAATAATTTAGAAAAATGAACAAGGACCATCTAACAACATTATACCTACCTTTGAGTGTGATGTATTTAATTAGATGAAAAGAAACTTCTCTAAATGGCCTAGGTAGAGATTCACATTCAAAAGCATTATGAAAAGTCTCCAAGGTTTCCCCTTCCTCTAGAAATATCTCCTTATCTATTGTATAGTCTATATCATATTTGAAGATTTTTGTTTCCTCTATTCCCAAGCCTATTATGTGAGTGATCAGCTCCTCTATGATTTTCACTGTGAACCCATTTATGTTAATGGTTTTTTCTTCCTAGGTGTTATCAAAGAGAGTCAAAATGTGTCTATCATACACTTAAAATTTTTCCATGAACCCTATAAAACCCCCAAATCATAATGCCTCCCAAATTATTTCATTCTTATTGACTTATTTATGCAATTTGGGTTCAATCATGTTTGGTAACCCCTTAGTGATCATAAAAGCTCCAAAATAGGCAAGAATAAATATTTCCCAAATCTAATAAGTTGTAAAACTGACAAACCCTAGAGCAGTCTTTTTGTTGCCTTTGGTTATTGAAATCAAAACTATAATAAAATTAGTTGAATCTAGAAGCTTCTCTAAGAGACCAAAAAAGGATGAATATAAATATAAATGACTAAGACTATATGTGAGTCTAAGGTCCCAATATTTCCTCTACCTATACTTGGGGAAGTCCCCCATTTCCTCAAATATTATTCTCATTAGTCAAACATTCACCTTTTATCTTTCAAATGATGTCCCTAGGAAGATATTTAGAGTTCATCTAAGTAGAATAACCTAATGAGGCCACACCACTATTTTTGAACCAATCCACTATCATGTTTCCCTCATGATAAATGTGTTGGATTAGAAACTATTACCTAGAGTCTAGAATGGAAATTGCTTCATCTATCACTTGCTTAATAGTCCAGCTAATATCATTTTTCATATATAGAAAATTTAATATATTAAGATAATCTCCCTCTACATTGATAAGTTTAACCCATAGTTGTTACATCAATTTAATTTATCATATATTAGCAAGGGATTTATCCTAATGATTGAAATTAACACCCATATATCTAGCATATATTTCCATAAAATTTACCAAATGATATTTTAGATTACCACCACCTCTAGCTAGGCTTAGGTTCCATTTGGAATCTACATCAAAGTTTAAATTTAACTATCCCAAAGGGGGTATTTCCATTTATTTATTTTTCTAATCTCTTCTTTAGGATTAGTCTTACGAAGACCAGAAGTATCAATTTGTTGGTTAAGAACTAGAATTTGTTCAAACTGAAGTAGGCTTTTACCTTTATTATTAAGCTAAATATTATTGTTTTCCATTATGGCCTCAAATATCCTTTTGGATAAAACATTAGTGATACATTTATTTTCTCTAAAAATCCTATTATTATGCTCTCCCCAAATGCCCCAAATGATTTGAGGCAAATAGAGCTTCCATATTTTCTTGAGTAGTATATTCTTAATGGGACACTCCCATGAATACCATACTCATAACAATGTACTTGTATGTACCTAAATAACATTAAATTTAAGAATAATATAGCTCCAATTTTTTTGAGAGTAAGGGAAATCCATAAGTAGATGGAAGATAGAATCATTATCATTTTCACAAAGGATGCATCTATTAGTCAAAATGTAACCTCTTTTTCTTAGATTATCCATGGATAGAATTTTGTTTTATACTACTAACCAAAGGAAGAAATTAATTTTGGGAATCAACAATTTTTCCCATTATATCTCCCAATTAAATATGAAATTAGGATTCTATTCCAATAGAGAATAACCTAATTTTACTTGGTAATGACCATTGAATAACTCCTTATAAACAAGTTGGTCTTCTCTATTATTGAGAGGTAAATGGAAATTTATCAACAAATTATTCAAGTTAGATAACTTCAAAGTGTATTCCTAATTAATGTTATCTAAACTTAAATTTTTATGGATTTTCACACCTTCAACCACCTGATAATATTAATGGACCTTGTGACCATACTTATTCTAAATATCCTCTTACAAGTGCTGCCAAATATCATTTTAAATAATGGGATGATCTATTACCCAAGAATATTACCAAAAATTTACCTTTTGACCATTACTAAGCTATCATTTAGAATATATGGAAATTACATCTTTATTCAAAATCAAAAAATTCTAGATTTGTGAGCCCCTAAGAAATTGGTCTTCTACAAATATGCACATTGGATCACAACCCTCTAAGTATTTGAAACTTAGAATTTTAGCCCAGGTGGTATTTTTATTAACAAATATCCAAACAAAATTTTAAATAAGCACTTTATCCATTAGCTAAAATTTCCTTAGACCAAGACCCCCATATTTTCTAGAGCACAAACTTTGTTCCAAGTAACCATATGTAATATATTTCTCTCTTCAATTCTAGACCAAAGGAAATTCCATTGAATTTTTATTAGCTTATCTTCAATGTTCTTAAGAAGACTAAAAATAGAAAGAATATACACATGTAGGCTTTAGAAGACACTCTTGATAAGAAAAAGTTTGCCTACCTATGATATAAGCTTACCTTTTTAGCCTACAAGCTTCCTTTGAAATCTCTCAATTAAAGGATTCCATGCAGAATATGAGAGATGATTACTGAAAAGAGGCATGCCAAGGTAGTAAGAAGGTAAAACTTTGATTTGATAACCTAAAAAAAGATAAATTATAGCTTGTCTAACAAAATGAGTATTAAGTAAATAAACTAATATTTTATCAAAATTAAATTTCTAAAAAAAATCTTAGTCATACATAACCATAATTTTTTTTAGTAATCTAGCTTCTTGAATATAAGCCTCAACTAAAAGAATAGTGTCATCTTGAATTGTTGATGAGAGACTGGCTAAATAAAGTAAGTTTGTATAAAGCCATTTAAGTCTATTGAGTCAAATATTTAGATATGAATCTACTGAGAGACTTGGCCATAATGATGAACAAAAAAGGGGATAGGGGGTACCCTTGTCTCATCTCTTTGGTACTTTTGAAAAAAACTTTGGGTAGTGCCATTAACAAGCACCAAAAACACACAAGTGGAAATGAAAGATTTAATGATCTTTCAAAATTTATCTTGAAATCCAAATTAAGCTAGAACTCTATCTAAATACCTCTAATCTAATGTATCATATGTCTTATCCATGCCCAACTTTAGGATCATTGTATCACTATTACTATTATCCATAGAGTGTATAGATTCATGAACAATAATAACACCATCTTGAATTTATCTTATGGGAACAAAGACACCTTGTTGAGACTAGATAATATTTTCCATGATTGGCTATAATCTCAATGATATCACTTTGTGATGATTTTATAAATGGAGTTACATATCTTATAGGATGAAAATCAGAAAAAATCACTTCCCCTTCCTTCTTAGGTATTAATACTAAAAATGTGTGATTAAATTCTTTTAACAATTGTGCTAAAAATAATTCATTGAAAACTACAACCACATCATCCCCTATGATTTTCTAGAATTTTTGAAAATAAATGATTGAGAAACGATCTAGTCTAGGGGCTTTGTCTAAATTCATTTTGGAAAGAACAAATTTGAGATCTTCATTAGAAGTGGAAGTTATAAGAGCTACATTATCTTCCTGATTCACCAATTTGGGGATCACGTGCATGAATTCTTACTCAAATCTTATATTTTCTTAAAATCATTTTTTAACAAGTTTTCAAATAACTCCAAACTCCCCTGATTAATGTGATTAGAATCAGTTATGATATTTCCTTCATTATAGGTGATTTCCTTGATGGAACTATGCTTTATATGATTTAAAGTAGACATGAAAAAATCAAGTGTTTCTATCCCCTTCTTTAAGCCAAATATTTCTAGATTTTTGTTTCCAAAGAGTTTTTTCCCTTGAAGTAATAGTATGATATTCACATAAGAGTTGTCTTTCCTTATTCTACTTTTCAATATCATACCCATTATTTTCAATCTCTTCTTAAATATTTGAGATTTGATATTTTAAGGATTTATTTTGTAGAAAAATATTTCCAAAAACTTGTTTATTCCATTATTTTATTTTTATTTTCAAAATTTTTAGCAAGTTTAAACATAGTTGAACCATTGAAAATATAGGACCACCATTCTAAGATCTGTTCATCAATGTCTAGGTGAGATAACGACATGTATTCCATCCTTCATCGATATCTATATTCCTTTATAACTTGATCCACAATACCCAAATCAAGAGGGTTATGATCCAAACCAATCCAAGGGAGGGATTTTAAAGACAAATCCTTGATCATTAACTAATCTATAGAAACAAAAAATATGTCCAACCTACATTATATAATATTATGTCTCAATCTCCTATTAATCCATGTGGATTTATGACCTCTTAAATCCATATCAATCAACCTTTGATTCAAAATGAGGGAAGAAAAATCCTCCATGTTGTCTAAAAATGTTATGTTCCCACCTTTTTTATCCCTTGGGTGTAAGGGAGAATTGAAGTCTCTAGCCATCATCCAAGGGAAATCCTTGCAAATATTCCTAAAAAATCTAATATCTTCCTAGAGTTTTCTATGAGTGGATGTAGAATTTGGTGCATATATATTGGATAAAATCCATTGTTCATTATTTATCACATCTGTAAAGAGTACTAACACATGATTTTGAGATTTGAGGATAGCTTCCCCCATCAAAAATTTAGTATCCCAAAAATTATTAATATTTTTGAATGCTCCTAAATCACATGATGCTAATGTTTTTGAAATTCTCTTTTTAAAAATATTTTCCATCTTTGGGTGTCATCTTATAAGTAGACCCTTTGCTTCCCCTCTTGGTAATAACTAAAGAAATAAACCTTGATTTGGTTCCATTATTAGGCATGGTTAGTATATATTGATAGTCCTTTTATTACTCTTATGAATTTTTTTGAAAAAAATAAATTATTTGATTAAGCATAATAGACAGATCTAAAACTTTTGAGTCAATCATATTATTTAACTAAGGTTGCATATCGTTTAGCTATACTAGTATGTCAAATAGTTAGGAGACTAAGGAATAACTAGCTCTTAGTTATCTAATTCCTGATTATCAATTTGATAAATGATATCATCTTCATCCTTGCCTTAAATATGTTATTTATATTGACTCAACATTGATTTGGACTTACATGGATCTAAAGTGTTTGAAGGGAAGGCCTTTTCTTGTGCAACTTTGTCATAGACTTATAATGTAAGATTGACTAAAATTTTGTCTTTCCTATTCTCTAAAACAACCAAATCCTTATTAAAAATCTCTAAAACCTCTATTTTATATGGTTCTTTAAATGAAACCCCCATTTCCTTTTCTATGAAGGCTTGTTCTACATCGATTTGGATGAAAATGAGCACACTTTTGAAGAGTGTCCTAATTTATGGCACTTATCACACAAGAGAGGAGATTTTTAAAATTCAATTTTATGATTTATGATTCTAAATGGGGTGTGGAGGAAAATTTAATAAGGAATATATTGATTTACAAAAGTGTTGACACAAAATCTAGCATGTACTAGTCTAGATCTAGCTTTGGTAGTAGGATCAAAAGCTATCAAGTATCCAAACATTTTAGCAATACTTTTAAAGAGATATTTCTCTTATAATTTGATGGGGAGGCCAAGGAGATGCACCCAAATTGACATAAGATCAATATTATCTATCTCAAGATCAAACCTTAGATGCCATTTTTTACAAAGCGTCTTGATTTACCAAAAATCTAGGGTTCCCTTGCTAAAATATTAATGCAACCTTCTATATTGTTGATTCTAATCATGAAAAAACCATTTATCATGGCTAGAATGTCCATATGACTTTTAGTGTTACATTTTTATCTAACCCATGTTCTAAAAGTATCAATATTGGGTTTGGCTCCCATAACTTGCCCACCAATGATTGTTCCATTCCGGGTGAGGCTTGGCTTATGAGATAGGGTGTGACTTGAATATGGATGTTTTTACCATCTTTTATATTCTTGATAAGCTCAACAATAAAAATTTCCTTCTTATCCATTAAACCAATAAATTTTAAACTCCAAGATAACTTACTTCACACCTTTTTAGGATTCTCCTTGTCGAATCTATTGGGGCCTCGTATAGAGATTCCATATATCTACATTTTATTCCTTGAAAGGGAATCAAATATGATCTCACACATGATTCTACTCTCCCTATTGATATCACCTTTCTCTTATTGAGAGTCTAGATTTGAATTTTTGTTGTCCCACTCACTGTCATCCTCATGTTGTCTACTCTCCATTCATGCCCCTTTTTATGTTTCCATATGTTCTCTTATTAATTATATGGAATTAATACACATTATTTGATTAAATATATATTCATTTGATAGTATCTAGATGTAATTCATCTCAAAGTAGTTAACTTTCCCCTTTAGTCAAACATGCCACCTCTAAATATCACACCTAATTATATCATAAAAATGTGGATGTGTACTTTCTTTGACATTAGTGTTAAACACATTTTATGGATAAGTGTAGATTCATTTAGAAAAAAATTAGATATTTTTCAGGGCCCCTGCCTCAAGATTCCTAAAAACATTCACATGGTCCACCTAAGATGGAGGAATAACCTCTCATGTGACTAGAATCACCACTTTAACTTGAGGATATGTGTCCCATTCCTTCTCAAATGACACATACTATCCCTCACTTATGTCATCTCATCAATGGGTTCATTCCCTCCTTATTATAACCTACCTAATTTTCCCCTGGAGATCATTTACAAGGAAATCCTTATAAAACTCTTAAAAAAATTAGAAGATATTGTGGTTTGATTTAAATATCAGCTACAATGTGTGATATTAGGAATTTGATGGTGGAGGAGAGGTTAGATCAAGTGTTAGTTTTCATATAAGATAATGAGATAAAAAACACACTAACAAGATTAACACCTTCATGCCTAGATCATATAGGGAGTTTAGTAAATAAAAAATAAATGACAAAGCTCAACTAAAATGCAAAGAACTTAAAAATTTCCTTACCTTCCTTAAATGATCCAAATGATGTGTTCATTTGGTTTCTCAGCGTGTGCTTAAGAATTATTTGGAAAATGGAGTGTGTGGCTCCTTCTCTCCTTGGAACCATTGTTTGGCTCATGATTTCTTGATGTATCTTGATGGCTTGACTTGTGATTTTGGCATTATAACACTATTGTCATGTAATCTTGCTCTAAAACCAAAATTATAACTTTACTATGTTCAAGCTCCTTAAATGAAGAGGTTTTGGATTTTATTTATATCATTACAAACTAGCCCCAACCCAAGGTGAGTTAGAGTGTAGTTAGAACTTGTAATGGTTTTAAACCTAAAATTAGTGAGTTAATTAACCCCAGTAGAGTTAAAATGTGTCAAATTGTCATGATTAGTAATGAATAGGCATGTTGAGGTATTTTTGGATATTTGACAACTCATAAAAAGGTAATTATGAATTCTTAGGATATTCTTTGATTTTTGAGTTTCCTTTTTGATAAATCATTTAATTTCTCATTTTTTATTTAGTTAGTCATTTAATTAGGTTTTGTGTTTTAATTAATTTTGTTTAGTTTTTTTAGAATTTTATAGGATTTAAATTAATTGTATGTGTGCATTTGTCCCATTTAATTAGTTTATAGGCCAAATTACATGTTAAGAATCTAAATTTTAGATGTTTAGTGATTCATAGGTTGGATATATAAAGGTTGGTAATAATTAGTCTAAAGTTTGGTATGAAGCCATTGGTGGCCAATTTTAAGTGTCTATAATTTTCCCCTATTTACGAAGATGTTGCAAGCTATAAGCACAGTAACATCTTCTCAAATATTGAAAAGGTCTTGTATGCTTATAACTTCAATAGTAATGGATGAACTATAGGTGCCCCCTCAAGGGAGCATTTGGTAAAGGGGTTGGAAAATGGTCCCTCAAAATAAGGAAATGAATGGACCAAATAGATGAAATGATGGAGTGGAATGAACTAATTTTCCCAAAGGTGGCTATAATTAGTGGCATGTGGAGTTGTCCTAGTTAGGGTAGACAAATAGGATGATTTTCCCATAGGTAGTTATAATCATCAACATAGGTGGGATAAAAAAAGGTAATGATTTTACAAAAGGTAGTTATAATAATCAAAAAAGGCTTAGGGTAAAAAGAGACTAATTTTCCCAAAGGTAGTTATAATCAGCTAAAGGGAAAATAATGATTTTCTTATAGGTTGTTATAATCATTGGTAGGATAAAAATGTGCCTCAGTTGGGCAGAAGAAAATGAATGATTTTCCAAAAGGTGGTTATAATTGTTAACTTTAAAATTTGTGGAAACCTAATTATTTTCCCAAAAGTAGTTAGAATCATTGGTAATGCAATTGGGATGGTGTACAATGATTTGCCCATAAGCAGTTATAGTCATTAATACCCCGATAATGTCAAACAAGTAGGATGGTATGTAATTATTTGCCCTTATGTGGTTATAATCATTAGTATCCCAATTATGGAAAACATGATGTGGAATATAATGGAAAAGATGATGTCAAATTGATATAGAGGAAAAATATGAATTAGGCAACCTACTAGTAGGTACTAGTAGGGAGATGCTTGTCTGAACTAGCAAGGAGGAAAATTCATTTGTTATTTAATTACTCTGTTGAGGATATGACTTAGATTAGATTATGAATATTGATGTTTTTAGTGCTAAGGATATATCATTTTTGTACTATCCATGTAGACTTCTTAAAGATGATTTTTACTGTAACACATGATGGTAGGAACCATGATAGAACACCATGATAACTTAGCCAAAATATACATATGACCTAACTCTTGATCAATTACTCAGTTTAAAATGATGCACCAATGATAAAAAAACCATGATGATAATGTTGACATATGAATATGTATGGATTCAAAAATAATGCATAAGGAATCACCCAATGAATGCATATAGAATGAATCATGACACAACATGAAAGCAAATAAATAGGTAAACAAACAAATAAATAAAACATGCACAAAATTAAAAAAAAAACAAACAATATTGAATCATAATATTAGTACAAATAACACAACATAAACAAGATGACAAACATTTCCCATAGAAAATAGGAGACAATGTAATAAACAAATAAGATGGGTGAATAGAAGAAAAACAAGGGGGTGGTGGAGCTATCTCTAGATACACTAGGCAAGTGGATGTTGACTAAATTTTTCCATATACATGATATCTAATAAAAACTTTAAGCCAAATGTAGTTATCCTGATAAATAGGATAGAAGAAAATGATGAAAAAAAGACATGATGGATGTACTAGAAAAATATGGGAATGAGCTCATAAAATGGTGAGAGTGTGGGATAAAAGGCCAAAAAAGATGGGGAAACTAAATGACAAGTGGTTCCTTATGAATTATTGAGGGTTCATAGAATCCTAAAGCAAAATAAATGGTCAATGATTTTGGTTTTTCTAAATCAATTTTACAAATGTTTTTATAATTTTTAGAGTATCTCAATTCGATCAAGAATGATGAGCTACTAAATGGTTCAAGCTTGAAAAATAGAAAGAATGTTAAAACTTATAGATTGATCACAAAATGATGAGAGCATGACTAAGGGGTGATTGAGCTGACCTCAACATGAAGAATGGCCCACATAGTCCCAAAATGGCCTCAAGTCATAGTATTTTTTCCTAATAGGAGAGGAATCTGATTAGTGTCATAGCCAATTCAAACAAAATAGGCATAGTTGGCATAATATCATAGTAAATCATAGGAATGGCAAGTTGGTACGTCAAAGCATGATAGATAGTTGTTACCCCTAGTTTTACTATAGGTGGTTATAACAAAGAAATAATGACATAAGTTAATGATACTAATTTTCCCATAAGTGGTTATAATTAGTAACAAGAAGATGAGACACATATTTTCCCAAAGGTGATTATAATCATGTCCACACAAATAAGACAAGGTATAGCACAAAATAATAAATGAAGTATGCAACTACCAAACTTATATTATACTATTCCAAAATATGGCCTCTATCTAAAATTCTTGAAACAATTGTTGATATTGATCTAAATCTTCATGATAAAACAAAACCAAAAGAGTGAAACCAAGGTCACAAAGGCTTGGTAGGTAATGTCAAAACAACTTGGTTAATAGAAAATTTATGGTAGACTAGAATAGTGAAATGGAATGGGGATAGAATGGTAGAATGATAGAATGATGTGGTACAAAGAATAATGGTGATAATATGGTACAATTTAAAATGGTCCTTATAGACAATACACCAAATCACTTAAGTGAAGTAACATTTAAGGTGTATAATGTTCATTAGCTCATCAAGTTCATCCCCATTTGGTGTAGTGAGCCTCTATGTTTCAGTTCCATAGTCAACAATAATGATTAAAGGATCTACCTAGTTAGATTTGAACTTGTATTTATGTTTCTTCTCAATTGTGGTATTGTTTTGGTTTTATTTAAGAACAAGATCACCAAGTTTAAAGTATCTATGTTTCATGTACCAATTGTAGTTGCCATGGAGTCAATTTTGATATGCTTGTAGGTTTTTTATTATGTCTATGTGTTTCTCATCAAGTAACTCTAGATATTATAGGTGAGCTACTTGATAGTCTTCATCATCTAGGAAATTCTTCAAAGAGATTCATAATGAAGATAACTCAACTTCAATGGAAAAATGGCCTCAGTTCCATAAAAAAGTGAGTATAGAGTGGCACCTAGTGGAGTATGGTGATTGGTATGATATGCCCAGAGGGCATGAAATATTTGAAGGTGTCAATCATGGCCAACATCATTGATAAAAAATTTAAAGATTTTGACAATGGTTTTGTTAGATGCTTCAGGTTGGCCATTACCTTGAGGGTAATATTTCATGGAAAAGTGTTATTTGATGTTTTACTTGGCACATATAAATTTGACATCCTTGTTTTTGAATGATCCACCATTATCAGATATAATGTTAGAGGGAATACCATAGCAGCAAATGAGATGGTTAAATATGAATTTGGAAATTTGTTTCCAATCATATAAAGGAGGGGTATAGCTTCAACCCACTTAGTAAAGTATTTCATGGTAGTAAGAATATGTTTATGATCATCAGATGAGTTGGGTTTTATCTTCCTAATGAGGTTGAGGTCCCATGTATAAAATGGCCATGGTGTCAATATTGGTTTCAAAGTATTGGCTAGGACATGAATCAGATTGGCATGCCATTGACATTTATCACATCTTTTTACATATATAGCTACATTTGTATCCATCATTGGCTAATAGTACTAGTACACAAGATATTTTTAGATAGGACAACCCTATAGGTGTGGGATCCACATACCTATTTGTGAACTTCCCATAACACTAATATAGATTATACCAAAGTTAAATAATAAAGTAGACATCCATCAAAACTATGATGGTATAGGGTTGGTCTGAGTAAAGTATAATGTGTAACATTTTGGACAAAGGCTTTGGATTATTTTTAGGATAATTTCGGTGCATAATTTGGTTATGTAGATACATATATAATTTTGAATATGAAGTAGATTTGGGACCAATAATATCACATATCATTATGATAGTTAAAGGCTCATGAGCTAGTACTAGTAGATTTTTAATGAGAAAATGGTATTCTTTTGTTGTATTTATATGTCAAATCAAATATCATATGATATCCATGGCATATTTTGTTTGGTTTCTATCCCTTGGTATATGTTCAAATTGTATGTCATCAATCTACTATTTGAGAGTGTCGATCATGGCCTTGTATGGAACCATCTTATCATCTTTGGTCTGAAAATGGTTGATAACCTAATTGATTATTAATTATCAATCACCATAAAACTTTATATGTGTTATGTTCCATTGTACTAACTATCAAATTCCTATAATGAATGCTTCATATTCGGCTATGTTATTAGTATAAGGAAAGCTGATTCTAAATGGCTTAGGGATTAGATCCACTATGGAATAATAAATAAAATCTCTACCCCTAATACATGTGTTATGAATGATCCATAAAAATAAAACCTCCAATGTTGATCCTTCAGAGGTGTTTCAGTGATGTTCATGATGGATTAATTTGAATTGGAATGTTAGTGGTTTTGTATCTATAGTTGTGATTCAGCAAGCTTATCTATAAGAACTTGGCCCTTGATGGATTTTTAATTGACATATTCTATCTTAAACTCACTAAGAAACATGATCTATTTGGCCATTCAACCATCTAAATCTATTTTATATAGTAGATACTTGAGTAGATCTACTTTTGAAATGACCATGGTCTCATTGTTTAATATATAATGTCATAGTTTTTGAGTTGTGAAGACCATAGATAAATAAGATTTTTCAATGGGCATATAATTATGATCATACATGACCAGTGTATAACTTAGATAGTACATGACGTGCTCTTTTCCATTTTCATCATGTTGATATAGAAGTGTCCCTAGGGCTTTGTTTATTACTAATAGGTATAGAA
Source organism: Torreya grandis (assembly GCA_037957365.1). Taxonomy (NCBI): domain Eukaryota; kingdom Viridiplantae; phylum Streptophyta; class Pinopsida; order Cupressales; family Taxaceae; genus Torreya; species Torreya grandis. The sequence goes on from JARHVA010002021.1 coordinate 1,749,423, forward strand.
GGAAAGGCTTTTTGAGCATAAGAGGCAATAAAATAGGTGGATTTTCAAGACAGTATTTTAGCTATTGAAAATCTTTGTAAAAATCATCATCCCAAAGAAATGTTACACCTTTTTAAATAGGTGTGTAAATGGGTGGCACTTATGTTCCAACTAAGATATGAAGCATTTAATGGATTGGATATTACCCTACAAACTATAGAGCTACTTCAAATTGGTTGATGGTGGCATTTTTGTTATGGCCCATAATTTGGCTAGGTCAAGTTTAATACCTCAACCAAACACAATGAAGCCAAGTAATTTTATTGGAGTAATTCCAAACACACACTTCTTGGGGTTAACCATGACTTTATATTAACATAGACACTCAAATATCCTCCTTAGTGTTATTGGATGATTGACCTTGGTCTTTGATTTACCTAATATATCATCAATGTAGTCTTCAACAATGTCATGCATCATATCATGAAATATGACTTTCATGGATATTTGGTAGGTGGACCCTATGTTTTTAAGACCAAATGGCATAACCTGATAACAAAATGTTCCTCATTAAGTGGTGAATGTTATTTTGTGTTGGTCTTCTGGTGTGATTCAGATCTAATTATAACCAAAAAATGCATGCATCAGTGAAAGTATTTTATAACCCATGGTAGAGTTGATAATCATGTCAAATTTTGGTAGAAAGTCATTCTTTGGGCAGGCCTTATTTATGTCCCTAAAATCAATACAGATTATGATTCCTTTCAACTTCTTACTGACTAACACAACATTAGAAATCTATTTAAAATAGTCAAATAGCCTAATACATCTCACTTCCAAGATATTTTCCATCTCTTTTTTGAATAATACAACAATGTGAGGATGCATCTTACATAAATTATATTTAACAAGTTAGGAATCAGGATGTACCACAAGGTTGTGAACAACTAAGGTGGGGTCCAAACCTGGCATGTCATAGTAGGCCCAAACAAATATATCAATAAATTCACTCAAGAGGGTTATAAGAACTTCACATTCTGCCTCATTGAGGGATGTGCCTATTTTTTTCCATTTTAGGTCATCTAAAGTTTTGATGTTTACCTCTATAGTATCTTCCACTAGAAGGGTCAAACCATCTTCAAAAATAGTGGTCAAAGATTTGAACTATTTTGTAATGTTAGAGTCTTCTATTAGGATTGATTCTTCAAGTTATCTTAGGTATGATGAATCATAATCCCATAATGGTAGGGATGGCCATGTGAAAAAAATAGTTGGAAACTCCTTAATGATGTAATCAAGAGTTTGTTATTCTTCAAAATAGAACTTAGACCCATAGGCAAGTTAATCATTGGTAGTCTTTTTGAGAATTTGATCAAAAGTTTTCTACTCTTCAAGATTAAACTTGGACCATAGATAATTTCGTCATTGGTAGTCTCTTGGTCTATGTTTGAAGAAGGTTAAACACCCCCATCTAATAGTATCTATAACAAGTTTTCACCACTAGACTAGCCTTTATCTTTGCTTTTTCCTAGTCCAAAAGTGCCTCAAAGAGGTTTTCACTTTGGGACCTTAATGTTTTATTTAATTTTTTTTGGCTAAGGGTGTTCTCCTACTCTCCAAAATAGGCTTCAAGATCCAACTTGATTGAGAACCCTTATTTTTGGTCTCCCAATGGAATATTATCCCTAAGGCTTAGAAAATCATAGAAGGCCTCATCATTATAAAACTCATCAACCATCATGTTGGATTCTTGTTAGCATCATTCTATAAACTAGAGATAAAATAATGGAAGTGGATTATGGTAAATAGTTGTTGAAGGGTAAAAATGGCATTATTATCAAATAAATTGGTATGGGATAGGTCATCAAAAGGGTTATGATCATACTCTATTTTGTTATCGACATCATCATCACTAGACTATAACATTATAACTCAAATAAGATATGTGAAGTCATCCCTAGGTGGTTTAAATCCAAGTCCATAAGTTCCTTTATACCTAGTCAAATAAATTGACTCAAGTGCTCCCTGTTGATTTGGCTCAAGGACTCCTCATTCATAGTATTAGTTCTCCATGATCTAATTAGGAATGGGGTATTTTTAATTTTTGTAACAATAAACCAATTTATCACTATACAACCATGATTCATCATCCTCAAGAGGGTCCAATTCTTGCCCAAGGGTTGGTATGAAAGTGATAGGTTTTAGACTATAAATTTGGCCTTTTCCCTTTCTTTGTCATTTAATGAGTGGTTTGGATTTTGGTCTTCCAAGGACATTGGGTTTTTTGGAATATTTACAATGTGAAAGGTATCGTGGGTTAAATATTCTCCAAGGCCATTAGCCAAAATGGTATAATGATTAGACATTTTATGAGGTAGCATATGGGGAAGTGAATCAAGGATATCAGGGTTAATGCAGTTGGCCTCTAGTGAATCAACAAGTTTTTTTCCCCTTATCCTTCTTAGCCATTGGATTAATTCCAAACTAGTAGTTATATATTTTAAACTCAACCTCTAAATGCTTATAATGCTTGTATCAATGTAAATCTCCTGGAATAGTAACCTCCATACCTAAATGGGAGAACTTAATACACTGGTGTAATGTCAATTGGATTGCATGAATATCATGTATCTAAGGTCTAACTAAAATCATATTATATGATAAATCAATATCTAATACATGGCATATTGTATCGGGGGTTAAGGGACCAATGATAAGTAGTAAGCTAATGGTGCCTTATGATTCTCATTCTTCATTATCGTAGGCTTTGATGGTAATTATCTATACTTGGAGATCTTTTGTCATGTACCAAAAAATCTTGATGAGATTTAGAGACACATATTCATGCCTGATCCATCTTTATGAGGAAATGCTTCACTTTGTGCCATGTTATGTGGAATTTGATGTACAATGGATTACTATGCAGTGGGCTAAGGGATGACATATTTCTTTGGTTGAAAGTTAATTATTGTCTTGGAGTTAGGTGTCCAACCAAGGCTTGAAATTTGTCTAGAGATATGCCATTTTGAGCTTGGGATTGGCTAAGGAACCCTATCAAGATTTTTTTATGGATAGTATACATATGCAACAAATCTAAAATGGAGATTTGTGTAGGCATCTTTTACAATTGTTCCACAATGTCAAACATATTTTCATGCATAATGGTAAATGGATTATTCCTAGCTAAAACAATTACTTGTATGATGGGTGAAGTGGCAAATGGCTATGGGCCTGGTATGGTAATCCTTGACTACCAAGTTATGATTGCACAATCTAGATTAGGTACAAGACTATTGTTGCTAACAAATGATGGTGGAGGGGGACTAGATTAGATAAGTCACTATTTTAATTACACTTGTGCATGGTCATGGGATAATGAGAACTTATTATGATAAGGTCTAATAGTAGGAATCCTTGTTTTTTGGGTCACCTATATCCAATCCTATGTCAAGGGAGGATTAATAGCATGGGGTGGTTGATTGGGGATGAGTATCAATGGTTTTATCTGATTGCTACTTATCCTTAGATTAATGTAATTGGTGTTAACCTAGCCTCTTTCGATATGGCCTATAATCATGTTGTATTCATGTGTAATTACATGGTAGACTTGTTGGTTGTTTTCCTCATTTTGGCCTTGGTTTTATCCATTTGTTGATGTTATTGGTTCTGCTACTAATTTTTTTAATTCTATTGGTTTGGCCTTGGTTGTTAATATTTTTGTTATTGTTGCACTAATTGTTATTTTTATTTTTATTTTGGTTTTTATTTTGGGTAAAAGGATTTTGATAAATGTCAAGGTTTTGATTAGATGTGGAAGCTCCATGATCTATTATGATCTCTCCATTTTGTAACATATTCTCAATCACATGTTTAATTTACACACAATGATGAAAATTATGGCCATTGACCTAATGATACTCATAAAATTCATTTAGCCTATACCAATCTAGATAGGTATTTCCCTCAAGATAACACTTCCTAATAGTTCAATCAATTAGATTAGTTGTGGCAAGCTTTTGAAACATAGATTCAAAGGGTTATCCAAGGTTACTAAATACATGATGATTACGCAAATTTTTTATTTAGAGGATGGTTTTATAAAGACATATATTATAGAATTTTTAATGATGGTAGAAGATATTATACTTATTGCACTTGTTGTATTTGATGAAGAGGTTGTTAGTTATGAGTTATGTGCATATGCGGTGTAAGTTATGCAATGGTGTTGAAACCATTTTAACATGTTGATACTATATTACTCTATTCCCTAAAAAATTCTTGTTGTAATTGAATTGTTTGGGCTTGTCATAGTTATAAGCTTGGGTTGGTTATGATCATTACACTTGAACTTGGTTCTAATGTTGGCCATTGTTCTAGTTTTGGTTTTGGCTCTAATTTGATCAGGTTAGTTTAATGATCCCTTTGTTATTAAGGGATATTTAAATCAACAAACATTTTTCAATGATCTCTTTAAAATTATGTACACACTACCACACCAAATTGTAAGATATTTCACTATGTAGATTCTTGGTAAACATAGTGGCTAATTGCTTATCTGGTAGGCTATGTATGAAATGACTTACAAGGGATATCCATCACTATAGATAACTTGTGAAGTTGTCTCCTACCTTTTGTTTGGCCCAAGTTAAATATAACAATTAAATCTCATGTTTGAGATTGTAAGAGAAGTGTTGTACAAACTTGTCCAAAAGATCATCAAAATCAGATACTAAATTCATAGGAAATTTTAGAAACCATTTCAATTCTTTCCCTACTAGGCTCCATGTAACTAATATTAAAATTTATATGTTGTTATAGGTCATTTGTTGGCATGTAATAAATAATTCTATCAAATGGGCCTTGGGGTCACCTTTCCCCTTATATTTGTCAAACTTAGGTGATTTGTACCCTAGAGGAAATGGTATCTATAAGTACTCCATGTTGAGAGGGTAAGAACACACATCATCCAACTTCAAATTTTTGGTTTATTTCCTAGCTTGGATGAGGGAAATTGCATCTTTCATTTATTGTAACTCTTATGTAAGGAAACTAGTGGGATCATTATTTTGAGGTGGAGGCTATACAAAAATAAGTGGATTAATTTGACTAGGATATGATGGAGGTATTTATTGGGTAATGTTTTATTAGTTATGGAATGGACTAGGAATATTCATGCATAGATTAGGGTATGCTTTTTGAAATTTCACATACTATAGTATGATATTCTGATTGAGATTGGGTATAGGCTTAATTTTGGGAATACTATGGTTGAGATGGAAGTATATGGCCATACTATGCATATTGAGGTTGAATAAGGACATGTTATCAATTAGTTATACCTTTCTAATTAAAGGGATCTTATGAACCAAGACCCTATCATTAAACTTGTGACACATTTTGCATGAAAGGTAATTATTTCTTAATAGGTACTTGAGGAACATTAGAACCTCTTAGTTGCATGAATCCCAATTAAGAAGTGGATGTATGTTGGATATTTTTACATCTATCACTAACTAATATTTGTATATTGTTGATTATACATCATTTGTTTTTGTATTGACATGTTGGTATATGATTGAAGAGGTATGTTCGCTCCTACCTAGTAAGGTGGAAGGAACACTGTTTCCCCCTATTGAGGTGGTAATATGTTTTGCCTCTACTATGTGGGTACATTGGATAGTTCTTGATGTTGTTGAATGTTACTCATCACCTATTGTAATGGAGTAATATCTATCACATTTTACTATGGTATGGCATTAATCATTGGTTGGCTAGTTAATCCTTATTATTGGGTGTTAAAAGAAGTAGTTGGTTTAGGATTAGAGATAGTTGGTTAAGTTTGGGAGGTATAAAATACTACTCCTTGATTTTTTGAATCACTTGTAGTGTTATTTATAAGCACATGTATTATTTACTATTTTTTTGTGTGCTAACACCACTTTGGTTTAAATTGGATGTTACTTGTATATTATCCACTATGCTCAACTCACTATTCTGCATAGAAGTAAAAGACACTTCCTCGATAGTTTGGGTACTAAACATGTTTCTACCAAGGTAATTTGTGAAACTAGGTCTAAACCCTAATTTATTAAACCTATCAACCCAAACAAGACTCCTATTGAAGGAAGTGACTTAATAAGAGGTGCATTTGACATGGTCATATGATCAAAGTTACGTGCTAGGTTTTGATATGTCTAATATGTTATTTGTATTTAAAATAAGTGATCTTTCATGTAGCCTCTTTATGTGAAAATCATACATGGATATTGATATGGCATTGACACAATTGAATTAGGGTTACTAGAAGAGGCATATTCATGGTTTTGATTGTAAAACATGTTGTAAGTCCCTCTTACTAGACTTGGCAAGTTTTCATGTACTACCTTTATGGTTATATTCGGACCATAGGCTGATGGAATTATAATGTAATAATTTTTTTATTGAACTTATTTTGAAATTAAAGGTATGATATCCAAATATTGGGCCATTTATTATTGGTCTTTATTTGTGTATGGATGTGTGCTAACCAAACAATACGCCAAAGGATCTTGACTTTGTTCCCTTGTTTGAGCATTGTAAGGTGGATAATAATTTGTCTCTTACACAACATATTCTTCATAAGGGTATTTAAAAAATTCCTCTTATGTGAAAAAATTTTAATATCTTGGATTATACATGACTCCATTATTATTATAGTGAGACATGGTCAAATCAATAGCAAATGTTTAAAGATAAGAGAGGTTTAAAGTTATACAAACTCTAAAAAGTTATGTCTAAAAATACAAAAGGTTCAAACTAGGTCTAACTTTTTCAAAGGGATGGATTTGTATCTCCAAAAAGGTCTATTCAAAGACTTGTTAAAAAAAGTATAATTTAAAATTTCTAACATTAAATGTCTCACACAAACAAGGTCAAATAAATGAACTAAAAATAATATGCCAAACTCTAGGTCTAAATATGTTGTAAATAGGTTTAAACTAAGAAAAGTAAAATTTGCCAAGTCCTTTGGCCAAATGCAGCATCAAAATATAGGCTCAAACAAGGCATGTGCTATGACTCTTGGCCAAACTTGATGTTAAAATCTAGACTCAAAATAAAAGGATGATTTTAATCTAACAAACATAGAACACTTTGGCATAGACTAGGCACTTGATTCTAGACATAAACATGATCAAATTCATATAAAGAACTAAACAAAAATTATTTGAAGATATATTTATTCTCTAAAACAAAGGAATAAACAATATAGTATTCAAATTTTGGGTTAAAAATTAGCCTAAGTTACACAACCTAAAAGAGAAATATCTATGTTTCGCCCCCTATGAAATGAGGCCTAAACATAAATAAATAAATGTTTGGATCTAAACTTGTAAAAGTTAATTAAAAACTCAACTTAAGAAAATTTAGGATTTATGACATATAAGATAGGCACTTTTGAACAACATGACTACACTAAAACAAATATACCATAAGACACACGTGATTGGTTTTAAACAGTGGAAACTTAGACACAAGACAAGATAAGTCTATTGAAATAATTTGAGTAGTGTAACATCATTATCACCCTCAAAAGGTATAAACAATGGGTTGTTTTAAAGAATTATAAGGCTAAAAACTTGAATTTATTTGGCTAGTGTAATGTTACCCATTTCAATCAAATGACAAACACAACATTTTTGACATAAAAAGTCTAAGTTAAATCAAGGTTTAAATGGATAATATATTGCCTCCTTAAATAATGGAGTAGTGTAGACAAAATAATTTATGACGTGGTATATCAAATAAAGTTTTAGACTCAAAACACCAATAAATAAAAGAAAAAAACTAAATACAACTAAGTATAACATCATAGATCCTATCAAGGTGTGGCAAGTGGGGTTAACTAAAATTAATAATTTACAACAATCTAGATTGATCCCAAGTATGGATAGCACAAATTAAGAATCATGTCAATTGATTTCATATAGATAAAATTATCATGTAAATGTATATTCCTTTTCATGATGATTCCATCCATGGACTATTTAGTGAAATCCCTTGGTTGACTAGACCTGATTCATGCCTTATTTTGAAAGGAGAGGTTAGCCACTCAACCCCCTAGCTCTCATAGTATGAATAACATAATTTGTATACCCCACCATGGATCAAGGTTGAAAAACTTATAGGAGATGAAGCCCTAGGTCAATAATTCCCTAGATAAATCATGAGAGTTAATGGCACCCCCTTCACAAGCCAAATTGCATGAAATAAATGACAATTGGAATGACTTTAGGGTTACTTTTAGATCACCTAAACCATATAAGTTTTTTGTAAATCCTAGATAACTTCATTTTCATGCCTTATAATAGGTACAACTTCAATTAAAAGGTGTTTTTTCTCACCGAATTTCCCTATAGGGGATGGGGGGAGATCATACATGTGTTATTCATTTTATGAAAACAAACAAACAACAAATAGTTTCAAGAAATTATGATTGAAGTAAGTGTTATTTTTAGGCACCAAATTGAAATGTGAAAATTTTATTTAATTGGATCCTTGGATTAAGTTAAAAAACTTTCAAATAAATTTCATAACACAACTTAAGCAAAACCATTTATGTCCATTTTAAGCCAAAAACCCAAATTTTCAAGATTTAACCTAAGTTCATTTTTGAACACCAAAAATTAAGTGTTCAAGACTTAGAAATTATTTTTAGGCACCAAAAATGAAGCATTTATAAGATTTATCCATTCTTTTTAGGCACTAAAAATGAAGTGTTTCTAAGACGTATCCATTCTATTTCCTTTTGAGCACCAAAGATCAAATGTTTAAGATCTAAGTTCACTTTAAGCACCAAATTGAATTATGAAAGACTTAGCTAATTCCTTTTAGGTACCAAAAATGAAGTTTTTCTAAGAATTATCCATTATAATTCCTTTTAAGCACCAAGGATCAAATGTTTAAGATCTAACAAGTTCATTTTAAGAACCAAATTAAATTGTGCAAGACTTAGCTAATTCTTTTTAGGTACCCAAAATGAAATGTTAAAACCACTTAAACTTGTAAATTTTGTGTTCTAATAAAGCCTAGGACTTAAAATGGTTAGATATTCTCATTATTCTTAGAATAAATTTTAATGGTGAGAAAATGAACTTTGGAAAAATAGCTCTTGGGTTTTTATTTTAAAAACATAGTGATTATGGTCAATCAAAATGATTGATGTTGGTTTTAAGGCAAACAATGTCAGTCGGTATTATAGAGAACCAATGATGGAAATAAAGGATTGATACCATTCAACTAAGATCAATGTTGATCACGTATGAATCTGAAGGCAAAACCACATAAGATGAAATTGTTAAGTTAGCTCAAAACTAGATAAAAATTCCTCAAAACTTGCAACATAATGGTTAGGTAGAAAGTATAAAGATCAAAGAAACCAATAAATAACCATCAGATTTGTTTAAAATATTCAAAATTATATCTTTTTAAACCATGTTTCACCCTACATATTGATCAATGATAGTTACATAGAACCAAGCTCAGTTATGTAGAACTAATAATGGTTATACCTGATCGATGTCAGTCTCTATGTAGATCCAAGTTAATTAAAGAATTAAAAATATGGAAAAATCAAAGATTAAACTTAAAATTTGAAGATATTCAAGCATTATTCAATTTTTGAGTTGTATCTTGATCTTCTTGGTATGTGGGGTGCTCATTGTCCCATTGGGTATGCCATTTGTGATTCTACAAATTTATCAATGGAGAGGAGGTTAGTCAAGTGTTAGCTTTAATATAAAATAATGAAATGAAAAACAAACTAACAAGATCTTAAAAACTCCATGCCTAAATCATAGGGGGAGATTAGTGAACAAAAAATAAATGACAAAGCTCAAATAAAATGCAAATAATTTACAAATTTTCTTACCTTCCTTGAATGCTCCAAATGATGTGTTCATTTGGTTTGCTTAGCTTGTGCTCAATAAGTCTTTATAAAATGGAGTTGTGTGTCTCATTATCTCCTTCGAATCATTATTTGGCTCATGCTTGATTGATGTAGCTTGATGGATTGGCTTGTGATTTTTGAATTATAACACTATTGTCATGCAATCTTGCTCTTAAACCATCATTATAACTTTACTAAGCTCAAGTTCCCTAAATGAAGAGATCTAGGCTTGTATTTATAGTTTTCTCAACTAACCCCAACCCAAGGTGATTTATAGTGTAAATAGAGCTTGTAATGGCTTCAAACTTAATCTTAGTAAGTTAATTAACCCTAATAGAATTAAAAAGTGTCAAATGGTCATGATTAGCAATGAATAGGCATGTTGAGATATTTTTGGATATTTGAAAACTCATAAAAAGAAAATTATGAACTCCTAAGATATTATTTGATTTTTGAATTTCATTGTTTATAATTCATTTAATTGCTCATGGTTAATTAAACTAGGTAATTACTTAGGTTTTGCATTTTAATTAATTATATTTATGCTTTTTAGCATTTTTCAAGATTTTAATTAATTATGTGTGCATTTGTCCCATTTGATTGGTTTATAGGTTGAATTACATGTTATGAAGCCAAATTTGATATGTTTAGTGATTATTAGTTTAGATTTACAAAATTTGGTCTTAATCAATCTAAAGTATAGTATCAAGCCATTGGTGGCCAATTTTAGATGTCTACACAATGAGACTTGATAGATGGTATTGGTGATCTATGTAGAGGTATTTCATGTCATTTGTGAGAAAATATTTCATTCATTTATATTTACTTCACATTTATTTACATTATTTTATCTCATATTTTTATCTTTGGATACATGATGCTCATTGTATATATCTTGATTATCTCATGATATTTAATTTTTAGCACTTTATTTCTAGTGTGCAAATTTACTTTTTATCCTCTCATCACACTTTACATTTAGCCTAAATTTACCTCAAGGATCTTTCGTATCACCTTCATGTTTTTATTTTTTAGATTATTATTTCCCCTTATTTTTAGATTATTTATAGTTAGCCTTAGATTCCTTTATGGATATTAGGTATCACCTTAGAGTTTTATTTTCTAGTATTTTTTTTCTTCATATTTTGTGATGATTTATAATGAGCCTTAGTTTACCTTGTGGATCTTCAATATCACCTTTAGGTTTATGTTTCACACTATATAGCATCTTTATAGTCAACATTAGTTTTCTAGTAATTTTTTGGTATTTTTTTACATTCCTCCTCTTTTGGGATGATCTCTCTTATTAGTGTTGGTTCTAGACCATTTTTAGCTTAGTATCTCATATCTAGTGACATTATTATCATCTTTCATAGTGTTTCCCTCCCTTGGATTATTTTATGTGATTTGACTTACATCATTGTGCTCTTTTATATCCTAGTTTTTCTAGTCACTTCTAAATCAAAACTCTCTTCTTATGTTCAACTTCTATTATATCTTCATTGTATCACCCTTTTTACATGTGTGGATCTTTCATGATCCCCATATTCACTCTCATTTGACTTTAGGCACACTTTATTCATTTTCAAGATTACACTCTTTGTTTTTGTGAAAATCTAAGAGTCCTTAGGCATCCTAGTCTTTAGGTTCTCCTCTCTAGAGGCTAGATGTAGGCTCTCTTATTTTGGTCAACTTTATCACCCATTTTTGGTTTTTCCAAATACATATGAAGGAATAAAATAGAAAAATAAAAAAATAAATAAAATTAAAATTTTAATAAAAGGCAAGGTTTAAAGGTAAACTAATATATTAAAATTTAAATCATACCAAAAGATGTGATATTTTTAGCACATCTCTTATTTTAGTTGGATCTCAAACTCCATACTTGACCTCATGACAAATCTAAAGTACACTAGGGTGTGGTAGGTTATTATACTAGGGTAAGAGGTCTTATTACATCATTATCTGTTTATTAATTTCTAGTGCCACCTAATTTATCACAAAAGTAACCATTATTCACATTAAATAGATATCTCTATGAGGGGTCTTGAGGAGTGGGGAACATGTTGTGAAAATATGGTATCCTTTTATTTTTCATTCATATTTCCTTCATTAGATGATTAATATACTTCAATTATTAGTTGAGTATTATTCTTGTTAATTAAATTTATCTAAGATCTTGATGCCAATAGTTCTTAGCCTTACCCACTTGATTGGAATGCTTTTCCCATACTAAGGATTTATACATCTCCCTTGTGGTACCTCACATCCTTATATATCTATTACATCTTTCCTAATATCCCTTTGGGATATCACTTTTAGCTGATCACCTCCATCTTATTTACATTCTTATTTTCTATATATTGGCTTAAAATTTGACTTTTTTATTATATTTATAACACTTATTGGATTTTAAATTTTGTGATCTACATCATAATACCTATAGGAATACAACTAGGCCTTCCTCATAGATTTCCATCACCATTCATATCCACATCATCTCTGTCATCATAGTTATTGTTAACCACCAAATTTCACCATTAAGATAATATTGTTTAAACCTATCCAAGTTTGGTGTAACATAAGATTATTCTAAGGTTCTAAGTGAATTATGGATGGACTAAACCTCTAATTTTTAAACTAGTTCCCCTGGTGCATTAGTTGTAACTCAATTCCTAAAACTACTAACTTGGTGATGAAAATGGATAGAAGATGATGCATAAAACAAAACCTAATATAAGGAAAGGTGATTCACCAACATATTCATGTCCACTCTAACTAATCCTTAATCAACACTTTGTGAATCAAACAAGGACTAGTGACTAAAACATATTTTCCAATAGCTTCCTAAGCATTAGTACTTCACATGAAGGTTGTGGTAGAGGTATGAAACTTGAAGTTGATGGATGAGGTCTATTTTAAGGCAATACCAACTATATTTCACTTAAAACATAGTTTTAACACTTTGACATCATATTACCTACATAGAATACTATCCTATAAATTAGGTGAAAACAAGGACCTACAAAGGAGAATAAAACTTCACCACTTATACAAATCAACAAGCACATAACACACTAAGATAGTGAATAAATATAAAAATATCCATTCTTATTGATTCAAAAAGTTTGTAATATATAATTTGGGTAGAGTTTCATGATATCCAACTGAGGGATAAGTATAATGGCCTTAGAGCCTCAATTTATAAAACATAATCTAGAGAGATAAGATAAAGTGGCATGGAGAAGGCATGAATATTTCATGAATGACTATAATCCACTTAATGAGTAGTTAAAATCAACCCTACAACTCCTCTCGTGCATTGCCTTGGTGGTGAGTGGTCCTTAATGAGTCCTTTTGGGAATTTGATGTCTAATTTAGGCTAAGGAAGACCCCATACATAGGATTATAATGAAAACATATTAAATTATCTTTGATTTTTATAGTTACAAAATCATCAAAGTGGTTCAATTAGGCCTCCATGAAGCATTAAGTAACCATCTCTTTTTTGCATATCAATGGGGCTTAGGAAACTACTCCATCCTCCATGATGGATATGAAATGACCTAATAACCTATATGAGGTAGCTAAAAATATGTTATGACCATTCATTTATTCCCTTAATATTCCTATATGCCAATAGTCTTCTCTTTTAGTTGACCAAGTAGGCCTATTAGGTAATTAGGCCTAGTCTCTTAGTGTTAGCTACTTGGATGACCATAGGGATTGAATATAACCTTAAAATGGATTAGTGAGGATGTTTAAAATTTAAAAAAACATATTATATCATGAATTATACATTATAAGTAGTATATACTTACAACTTTGTTCATTTAGGTGATTAGGTCACTTATCACTAGCATTTTTACACTAGCCCTTTTGATCAAACCTATAGGTGAATTTATAGGATAGATTGAGAGTGGTTGCTGATTTTAAAATGTGAAATATTATTCACACTACCCTAATCTATGATATTTAACTCCTCATATAATTAGGTACCTTTAATTCATCATAAAAACTTGCCAAAATAGTGTTTTTGATGGATCTATACATATCTTTATACAGACCAATGCCATCGATGGGACCTATTCAGAGTGAAATATGAGATTTAGGTTTATCCCAATACATTTAAATTCATTTGGTTTCAAATTACTCATTTTTTCCTTCATTAAGTCTCTATTAGGGTTTTAGGGTGTTTTGAGGGGTTTGAACTTTTAACAATTGTTCATAGCCCTAAGGGCTTGAACTATAGAACTAATGACAAGAGATTAAAGCACACAAACCTCCAAAAAATTCTATAATATATGAGGTATCCATGTGGAAATTCCATATATATATGAGCATAATAAGGTGCTCCTCAGGTGACTGTCTTATCTTTTATGCACTATCAAGGAAGTTTTAGGCCAAAATTGGCCAATTTTGAGCTCCCTTTCATAGAATAACACCTCTTGTACATATGAAAACCATTGATGTTTACCTCCATGATGTTATAAGGTCTCATATAACCCTTATTTTCCTTTTATTTCAATCTTTAAGTATTCATGCCTTGAGAAGGGTATTAGACCAACATGCCTAAAATGCAAGGTTCCTAGGTTTTGTCTTCAATATGGAGTTGTGAGGACACTTGGCCACCTCTAAGAGTATGAAACCTACCTATTAGAGACTTAATATAATTTTTGCTGATTGGTTAATCCCATTTATTATTATTTATGCACACACAATCAGTTGACTAGGCACTTAGGCATGTTTTTAGGTGGTCATTGGACATGTTGACCCATGTAGATGGTAATTTTACAACCTTTGTGACCTATTTATATATCTATTTCATCATAAACATGTAAAATATGCATAATTTATTCAATTATTTAAATGTAGACTTGTATTATTGGGACTTATCCATATAACACAAAAGTCTACACACAACAAGTAGACCATTTTTGTTCCCATCTTGGGTAGAACATTAAGACTATTTAAAGGCTCAACTACCACATCTTAAGGAAATTAAGATAATAATTACTTCATAAAGTATTTATAAAGGTTTATATAGGGTTTTAGTGGCCTACCATATTAATTATGGTTCTTAGAGTATGACCTCAAATCCAAAACTTATTGTCATGGATGTTTATTCCATAGACCCCTTCAAAACTCTTACATAGTTGCAACTTGTACAGTTCAATTTGAGTGAAATTTGTGACCTTCAAGTTTGTTTTAGATTTTATTTGAAGGGGCCCCGAAACCCTATTAACAGAGAGCAAAAAAAGAACAACAAAGCCCACAGGCAATCATAATAGCAAAAAAAAAGTAAAATATGAATAGATTTATTCTTTACCAACAAGAAGGACCAGATTATTTCCAGTTCTGTATTAAGTTCATGGCTTCTTTCAAAGCAGTTTCCTGGGTGGTAACCTCCAGCAAAGCTCCTTTTTGTGTATCTTTCTTTCTGGAACTTTGCCTTGTCCTTTTTGGGACTTATCCATATAACTGCTGCACAAAGTCTACACATGCCAACAAGCTTAAGACCATGTTGTTTTTTGTTCCCATGTGACTTGAGGTAGAACATTAAGACTTTATTTAATAGGGGGTAAATTTCATCATTCTGATTCTTTCCTCTCCAATCCTCAGATTTTTTATTCAGGCTATTCCTTTCCTCTTAAGAATTCATCTTTGCTCTTTTTTTCCCACTCATTGAATCTTCAATAATATATTATCTTCTTGGACAGATATTTCCTTTTCTTTCTTCATCAAATATAGAATCCTCCTTATCAATTTCCTCCGATCCTTCTTCATCATTACTAGAGGTTTATATAGGGTTTTAGTGGACTAGGGGTCTTAAACATATTAATTATGGTTCTTAGCCCTAGTATAGGCCTCAAATAAGCAGAATTAGGCCTTCGTGAAGAATAGGGTGCAAATCCTTATGAGCATAAAGACTTTGATCCCATAGACCCCTTCAAAACTCTTAAACATCTCTTAGTCCCATGGAACTTGTACAGTTCACTTTGAGTGAAATTTGGTAACCTTCAAGTTTGTTACTAAGTATTTTCTTTCGGTTAAAATTTTAGGGATTATTCATATGTTTGAGATCCTAAATGTAACTCTTTCTTCCATGGATATTAAATGCATAATGGTCCCTAACTCCCCTAAGAGAAGTCGTCTTGAGTCATGATGTCATGTGAGATATGAGGGTTAGAGTTGGTAGTTCGAGGTGGAAGACTAGGGTAGTGTATCTTGAGAGAGGTAATGAGACAAATTTGACCACTTCCTTATATTCCTTTGCCTATAACATTCTCCTCAAGGTCTATAGCATCATCACAGACCTTATTATGATATTAAGTCTATTTGGGGGTTTAGATATGCAACAAGGAGGATGTTGGGGTTTTGAGGCCTAAGGGTGGTTTTATGGCTTACAATATTAAATTGATTTTTATGAACTTGAGTCTTCCATACAATTTCCACCTCCTTCACTTGCCCTTAGTTTCCCATACCATTATCTCCATTCCTCTCTCTTGTAGTTTTGTCATGAGCATCATTACCTATCCTAAGTGGTTGAGTCAGTTATTCTTATAAAGACCTAAGTATCCTTTTCTCTCCTTTACATCTATTGATGGAGTTGAAATTTCATATAACATACTCTTATGGTTTAGTAACACTCTTTATACTAGACTTCCCTAACTCTGGTATTAAGGGTCATTTATACAGTCATGCACTATAGTCATTATATCATGAGTGTCCAACCTAGAAAAGGTAATTGATTTCCTTAATCATACCCTTAATAAACCTAAGGAGGATTAATGTCATCATTAGACTAAGGTTACCCTTACATGTTTTATTGATATTTTCATTGACATTAGTTAGACAACCCAACTAGTTAGGCAGACTTAGCTCCTTACATGTGCCTAATTCCACTAGTTCTAGCTATACTTTCTAATTTCCTTGTCCTTAAACAACATGACCTATATTTTTTTCCTCTCTACTCAAGGTTTCTCCTTCATTTGATTATAGCACATCATATCTAATGTTGGAAGTAGATTATTGTTAATCTTATAAGTGATGGTCTAGGTGTTTGACTATCAAGGGGTTCTTAAATAGGCCCCTAAGAAAAATGAGAGATTTCATATTATGTTTTAGGACCAATTGACCTTCCTTAAATCTAAATCACACTATTGAGATAGTCATATTTAACCCACATGGCCCATGTTTGAATTGTATAGGTTTAGCAATATGGTGGTCTTGGAAAACCCTTTTGAAGGTTGGGCCCAAGTTGATCTTTTTAACTTGGTCATAGTCTGTCATCAGTATCCACACTTAAATATATCCTTTCTTCATAGTCCCAATGGCTCTCTATGGCTTGGTATAAATTTTGATCCTTCTTTCATGGCTTAGGATTAGGCTTAAAGGTTTATAACTATATATGGTGATGATACATTTTTATTAAGATTTAATTTTAGAAACTAAGGCATACTATGGAGTGAAATGGCTTGATGAAACCATGAAATAATATAGGTTCCTTTAATAAGTTCCATATGGACTATGGATTCATGTCCAAGATCACACATGAGGACCCTAGACACCCTTATTCATACACTCAATAGGTTAAAACATTTGAAGTTAGTTAATCAAACACATGAAGGGAGAAAATGATATTTAGGATTCTATGAATACCTTAAACTCTGATAATGAACCTTTAAATTTGACAAATAGGTATGTGAAGGCATTGGAAGACTAGTTCACGATTTCTTGCCAATGAGGGTCATAATGAGGCATATTATTTCTAAAAGAGGGGAGTTCTCACATGTGTATAACACCTCTAATACTTATATGGTGATCTAGTGAACTTCTATATCCATCACCATGAAACACTTAGTTCATATTTACACTAAATATCAACTTACATCGATAGTTTCATTTGAAGGCAAGATCTTGAGGGAGTTGAAGGTTCATTTGATCACTCCACTTGTGTTGAAGAGATAATGGATAATTTTAAGGGCACCATTTTCATATGAAACCATTGTATCATGAGATTATGGTGATAATAGAGACCTTTGAGGGCATAATTTATAGTCTTAGTGGTGTTTTGGGGTCAAAATATCATCATTCTATAGTCAAAGACCCCTTTTAAAGGCAATACATATGATCTTAAGTGAAAGTTCAATAGAGGCTACCTTAATATCTACTAAAGGACCTTAAAACATTGTAATCACCTAAAAAATTTATCACATTCTTCTTATATCATATTTAACCCTATAATCTTACTAAAATTTGTAGGCTCTTAACACACTTAGATGGATTCATGACAAGTCATGAGTTGCAAAATTAGGTCATCTTTCATATGAGTAAATTTAGACCATAAGGACCACTCAAAGACTTGTTTTTAACCCTTATACATAACTAACATAGAGATATAACTTGATATAATATCAAAAATGGGGAAAAATACAACCACCATAACATATCTTGCATGAGAACCTATTGCCTTGACATGATGACCACTGATCCCCATTTTTAGAATGCTCAGACACTTCAAAATACATTAGAGGGTGACTAAGGTGATCTTAGGTACTCAAAATATATATTTTATCTTTTATAATCCCGAGGGCATAAATAATTCATTATTACTAGTGACTCTAAAGGCTTGACCTACCTATTGGTCAAGAGGACCTAAAATATCTTGTATATCAGTCATGCTTAAATGAAAGACTATTTAAATGAGATAACACCTCATGATTAAAAAATTTAATGCCATAATGACTAAAATTATCTATATAAGACACATAAAAAGACACGAATGAAACACAATAAAGACATACAATAAAAAGTAACAAGAACACAACCAAACAAGCAACTAACAAAGCATGTGCCACAACACTTGGAAGAAAGAAACCTAAACTACTATGTATAAAGATGGTTTATGATTCCTAGTAACAATACTTAAGGAACACCCCATTGAAATTGATATGGATTTCCTCACCAATAATATTAGACAATTGGAAAGAATTTTGGTATTTATAGTTGGTAATAATATATGGTCCACTATAAATACTATCAAACTTTGATTGTTTACCTAGTTTATCACTATCTTCATCCCACTTGAGCATAGTGTCACATTTTTATAAGGTATTTAAAGAATATATATTTTAAAATTACCTCTTTAATTTATCTTGATGGTACCACATGGCATGCATATCATCATCTCTTTTCTCTTCCATTTCCTTTAATTCATTCATTCTTAAATCCATTGCATCACTCTCCATGGTTTTAAGTTGATGTGTGAGTACCAAGGTTGGTGTTTCAAGTGATATGGGTAACCTTGGATTGTTTCCATATATAATTTGGTATGGTGAATTATTATTATCCCTCTTGGGAATAATCTTATCTACCCATAAGTTTATCCTTAGCTTGGTATGCCATTCCCTTTGGTTGTCCTCCATAGTTCTTCTTATGACCCTAATTATATTTTTTTTTGTGGTATTTGAAAGTTTATTTCCATATGGATATTAATTTAAGGAAGTAATAAGGTATATTCCATGGTTAATATCCCATTAACTCACCCTTACACTATTTAAGGATAGTTCATTATCTGATATGATGGTGGAGGGGATCCCAAATCTGGTTACTAAGTTGTCATAGAACTCCAAAAATAAGTTCTCATTTACTTCCTTAAGTGTTACTCCCTCCACCAACCTAGTAAATTATTCCATAATAGTCAATACCCACCTATGTATTTCACTTTACTAAGGGTGAATCATACCTATAAAGTCTATGCCCCACTACATGAAGGGTTGTTCCACTTGGATAGGCTTGAGGGGAAATGTAGCTAGTCTTTGATTTTTTGTGAACATAGCAAATTTTTGGCACCTCCTTACCCAAGAATATGATTCCTTAAACAAGCCTGGAAAAAATTATCTTGCTTTTATTATCCTTGATTTTATAGTCTTGGTTAAAAAGTGCCCTCCTACAATCCCATCATGAAAGTGGTTTAGAAGCTTGTCAATTTCATTGGTTTCTACACACCTCAAAAGCATACCATCAAGGTCTTTTTGTAAAATCACCTCATAAATAAATACATAATGGATTGATTAAAGTCTATAATACCTATACTTTTTCCTATTTATTCATATAGGACATTATCCCATTCGAATTAATCTCACCATATCTTGAGTCCATCTATAAGGAGATGTATATGCAACTACTTAGGGGTCACCTTGCATTACTAAAACCAATTCCTTATCCTCATTTACATCTATTACCAAGTGTTAACACATTACCCTACCCCTAACCACCTTAGGGACCTTCACTTTTATGTCATATTCCATGCATTTGATTAACCAACTAGTACTCTTTTAACTAAATTATTGATTAAGGATGAATTTTTTGATGCTAGGGTGGACCATCATGACATAGATTTTATTATTAGACACCATGTGTCTAAATTTCTTGAGTCATATCATGATTTCATGTACAATTTTTTACACAAATGTATATCTCTCTTCATATCCCTCCAATGCTTGACTAAATAAGACTATGGGTTACTCAAGACCCTCATTATTTTGGTGCATAAGCATAATAGAAATAGTATCTTTGGTTGATAAGGCATATAAGAATAATTACCTTGATAAGTTAGGGTTGAGGAGGGTGGGTACTTGGGCAATGTCTTGTTTGATGGCTTAAAATATCCTTTTCCCTTCTTTATTCCATGAAAAATCCTTCTATTTCTTGAGCATGAAGGTTAGAGGCCTTACCAATTATACAAACCCCAAGATAAACCTTTTGATATAGTTGATCTTGACAAAAAAACTCTACAATACTTTCTTTTATTTGAGAAATGATAGAGAAAGGATTTTACTTAGACTCAATATGGCCTAGAAGTCTACCCTTATGAACTAAAAAATATAATTTTGAGGATTCAAGGAGACCCCATACTACCTACACATCTCAAATATTAGCCTCAATTATGTTAAGTTATATTTGGGATATTTGGATAAGACTATGATGTCATCAAGGTAGATGAGAACCATCTCATTTGTGAGTCTTTGGAAGGCTACATACATTACTCTTTATAAGGTGGCCCCTACATTAGATAGACCAAAGTGCATGTTCTTGTAATCATAAGTGCCCCACATAGTTGTGAAGGTAATCTTGTGTTTATTATCCTCATTTACTCAAACTTGATTGTATCCTAAGATCCATCAATCAAGGATAAATGTTGTGAACTTGCAACCTTTTCAAAAATTTGATCCATAGATGGTAAGGGGTAATGATCTCTTAGTGATACCTTGTTAAAATCCATAAAGTCTACACATAACCTTGTCTCCCTATTATTATTCCTTAAAGTAACAATATTATTCACCCATGAAGAGTGTTTGATGGGGAAGATGATGTTGGATTTGATGAGCTTAGTCAAATATTTCTTCATGAGGATCTCAATCTTAGGGTTAACCGATATTTGTTTTTATCTCATAGGCTTATCACTTGCCTCTAATTCTATCATATGTTGGAAACAATTGGGGTAAAACCCTTTAGATAATTATAATCCCAAGAAAATATTTCTACAAATTCTTGGCATAACTCTATGAAGTCTACCTTCTCCTCCTTTGTGTTTAGTTTTCCTAGTTTAAGCAACCTATCCTTAAAAATAGTGACCTTCACATAATGTTCCTCCTTAGTTGATATAATAAATTTATCTTTCCCTAGTTGAGCATATTCATTGAATATATTTTCAAATGTCAGTAATCCCTCAGGTAATTTTTTCGTCCTCAATTGGATAATCTAATCACTGTATTATTGCTACAATCTACATTGTTTTCTTGAGTATAATTCTACCTCTTGCTACAAGAAACATGTTATTTACTTGTCATTTAAAAATACTACCAAATAACCTCATTTTCATGGTCTAAATTTTTTCAAACTAACTTGATTTGAGACTACTCTTTCCTATCTTTGACAACATTTAGAATATCATATTGTGCTCCTATGGCTACCAACTAATCTGCATGTTGATTGACATATATTCAAATTGAGTGAATGTAAAAGGCCTCAAAGTATTATAAAAGGTCCCAAATCATGTGTTTATATGTTTTCAAGACTAGGTTCTTGAATACATTGTGTCCTCTCACCTGATGCACTACTAACTCATTGTCTCCCTTGACTTGTAGGAACTTCATTCCTCTCTTTATTTCCCATTGCATCCCATGGATGAGGGCCTCATACTATATTTTGTTGAATGAGTAACTAAATTGAAACCTAGGGTATAAAATTATCTTTGTTTGGAAGGAGATACAAGTGTGACACCTGACCCACTTCCATTTTTATACCTAGAGCCATTAGATTAAAAAAATCCACAATCCATCATGGTCTTATGTTGGGCTAGTAAGAGCTGGTATGATATCCCCTTCCTCATGCATACAATATATCCCAAAAATTAAATCTTCAATTCTCTTATATGGATTATATCCCCCCATTGATCAAGAATCAAGTCTGATATACCTTCAAGTGGTTCAATTGGTTCTTGGTCATTGGGTTGTTTATCTTTATCTATGATAGTGTAATTAACATTAGATAGATTAGGTATATAGGGATCTAATGGAGCCTAGATATAGGCTCATATATTATGGTGGATTTTGTTACATAATTGGTCCTAAAGACCATATAAGACCAGTGAAAAGAGAGATAACCTCTTATCCTTATAGTGAAATCCCTAGACAAACATAAGGCAAAGTAAGGAGGAAGGTCAACTACCATAACATCTTGGGATAAAGTACAATTTAGACAAGCATATAACACTATTTTCATATCCTTAAGTACACCAATAGTCTTGGTAAGAGATCCATATAGTTGTAAGACCCCTTTATAATTAGGTTCATACTTTAAACCCAACTTATCTGTTATAGACTTAGGCATGACAAAAGTAATAACCCCACTATCTATCATGAATTTTTGTAATAAGGAGTATCTTATAATAATAGAGATATAGAAAGGGGGACTTGTTTACCTTTGGTGTTTGAGGATCATTAAGTTCATTGGTATTGGATAGGATTGCACCCACCTTGTCTATCTGTTTGTCTAAGATGTGGATTATGGATGACTCTTCTTGGAGGAGATATTTTTGTCCTAAAATGAGTATGGTGTCCCACATGGTTATGGTAACATGGGATTTATTCGTCTAATCCAAAATGATAATATGAGAGCTGGTAGCCTTTGACTATAGCTTAAGATCAAGAACACCACTTATAGCTTGTGTGAATTGGGGTATGAATGGGCCTCTATAATTCTTCCCTTTCCCATCTTGAATTTTCTAAGTTGGTGAAGTCTTAGGGGTTGAAATTTGTCTAGTAGCCTCTTGAGATGGTTGAGATGATGGAAGGGATATTATTCCAACTTATAAATCATCACCAAATGCTCTTATTTTAACCCTTATATGGGTTACAATAAGACTATCCACCTTAGATGCATCCCCAAGATGATTAGCTACACATTGTTCAAGAGAATGTTCACCTTATCGAAAGTTAAAAAAGTGGTCAATGATGGTTCTTTTCTCCCACCCATTCCTTGTTTATTTGATATCTTAGATTGAACCATGAAGGGAGTCTCTCCATGTTTCATAGAAATACCTTCTTTGTGTTGTGTAGGAATCCATCTGTATTACATTAGAGGGGCCTAATTCTACTACATAAAAGAGGATTGACAAGCATCACCACTTGGAGTGATTGACATCTCATAATGTTGACCCTATTATGTAGGCCATTGACCTTCTTGAGCATATTTTTTTGAGTTAGAACTAGTGATCTAGAAGTGCTAGTATAATTTGGATCAAAGTTGTTATAGGGTCTTACTTGAGTGATATTCCCTTGACATTATGGATTAGGTTAATATGTAGGCCTATTAAAATTATAGGGATGATAGGGGGATTGATATGGGGCTTGGTAAGTTATATGAGGTGTAATTTTTTACCTCTCCAAGGCCACTATCTTGTTTCTTTGTGCCTTGAGTATCCCTTCAAACTTACCTAGTCTATCTTCTTAATTAACATATACCTAATTATGATTAGTTGGTGTTGGTAGGGGAGAAATGGTAGGCATAGGGGGTTGTATCTCTAAGAACAAAGGCATGAGGGTTATTTGGGTAAGCTTTCATGCTAATATTAGACAATTTTATACCCTTATGGCCACCTCATAGGCATCCATTAGTGTATTCCCTCCCATGGACTATATCATGACTGCCACATTAGAATTGAGGGATCTTAAGTAGTAAAAAAATACATAATTAGGGGTGGGCTTGACTATCATGGGGATCCTATCCCATGTTTTCTAAAACTTATAATTGAATCCTACCATAAACTCTTAGGGATCCATTTTGATTATAATGAGTTGATCCACTAGAGACAAGTTTTCACTTATATCCTCAAAGTTTTTGAAAATTTGTTCCCTAAATTCATTATAAGTATTGATATAATCAGGTGTTAAACCCCTATAAAATTGAAGTGCCTTCCCCATTAAGGAAGTATATAAGGACCTCATTTCCACATTTATTGGGTCACATTATGAGCTAAATAGAGGTGGCTAAGTCTGTAATATGTTTAATAAGAGTGGTAGAGTTTTCCCCTATAAAATATGGGAGTATCTTAAGTGTAGAAGTTAGTATATCTTTAAATTAGTTTAGGTTTAAGGGGTTGCCATCATTTAAGGGCACAAAAGCTTGATTTTTAGGCCTAGCCATTGGAGGTGTATAGGTTGCATTAGTCTTTTGATGAGCAAGATTAGGATTAGACCAAGGGTACCTCTTTCTCATATATAAGTCTAAATATAACTAAATAAACTTATTTTCCTTACCTTTTTATGAAGACTTTGTGACCACTTTTAGCATGAAAATTGACTTTATATCCACCACTAGAGTGTTTGAAACTCCCTAATATCATCAAATATTGCAAGTGTATGTTCTAACTCACTTGAATCTTGGTTTTATTGGGTGTGCTATAACTATTAACCACCAAAATACACCCTTAGGAGAAGATTGTTTAGACCTCTCTAAGTTTGGGGTAATATGTGATTAGTCCTAGGTTGTTTGTGACTATGGATGGACTAAACCTCTAGTTTTGGTGCTATCTCCCATGGTGCATCAAGTTTAACTCAATTCCTAAAAATACTAACTTGGTGATGAAAAGGTATATAATATGATACATAAAACATGACCTAAGCTAAGGGGAGGTGATGCACCAACATTTTCTTATCCACTTTAGCTGATCCTTAATCAACACTTTGTGAATCAAATAAGGACTTGTGACTAAAAGATGGTTTTTAATAGGTTCATAAGCATTATAAATTCACATGAAGGTTTTGGAATATGGATAAAACTTTAAGGTGATGGATGAGGTATATTTTAAGGACTACCAACCATATTTCACTACAAACATAGTCCCAAAACTTTGAGACATCATATGACCTACATAGAATAATATCCTAGCAACAAGGTAAAGACAAGGACCTATGAAGGAGAATAAAACATAACCACTGTTAAAAATTAACAAGCACATAACAAATTGATCTAGTAAGGAAATCTAAAAAAAGTCCTTATTAATTGAAAAGGTTTGCAAGATATGAATTGGGTAGAGTTTCATCATACCCAGCTACGGGATAAGTATAATGGCTTTAAAGCCTCAATTTATAGAACATTAGATAGAGAGAGAACAATAATTGGCTTGTATAAGGAAATAAAAGGTCATTAATGGCCATAATATGCTTAATGAGTAGTTAAAATCATCCCTACATCTCCTCCCATGCATTGCCTTGGTGGTAAGTGGTTTTTAATGATCCCTTTTGGGAATTAAATGTCCAATTTAGGCCAAATATGACCCCATAAATAGGAATATAATTCCAACCTAGTAAATTGCCTTTGATTTTTAATGTTAAAAAATCATCAAAGTGGTTCAGTTAGGCCTCCATAAAGCATTAAGTAACCATCTCTCTTTTGCATGTCAATGGGGCTTAAGAAACTACTCCATCATCCATGATGGATATGAAATGGGAATGATTGCCTACATGATATAATTATGAATATTTTATTACCATGAATTTATTCCCATAACATTCCATTATGCCAATAGTATTCTCCTTTAGTTGACCAAGTAGGCCTATTAGGTAATTAGGCATAGTCTCTTACTATTAGATGCTTAAATGACCATGGGGATTGAATAAAACCTTAAATATAGATGTGTGAGTATGTTTAAAGTTTTAAAAAACATATTATACCATGAATTATACATTATAATAAGTATACACTTACAACTTTGTTCATTTAGGTGACTAGGTCATTTCTAACTAGCATTTTTGGACTAGCCCTTTTGGTCAGACTTGTAGGTGCATTTATAGGGTTAACTAAGAGGTTTTGGTGATTTTAAAAGGTGAAATATTCTTTAAAATACACTATTTCATGATCTATAACTCCTCATATAAATATGTACCTTGAATTCATCAAAAAGACTTGTGAAAATAGTGTTTTAATGGATACACACAATTGTTCATATAGACCAATGCCATCGATAGGACGTAATTAGAGTGAACTATGAGTATGAAGTGTCTAAAAATGCATTTCAATGAATTTGGATCATGTAGGATATTTTTTTTGTAAGATATTTGAAGATAAAAATGACCATTTGTCACTTATAAAATAGTTAACCACAATTAAAAGAGCCCCTCATGAAGTCATGTAAGACTTCAACACAAGGTTTTAAAAAACATGGGATAGAATCCCAATCTATATTTGGAATACTCCTATTTTTTCCTTATTATACTATTTTAAGGCCCTAAATAGTGAAATTATAGTAACGATCTAGTCTATAGGAGGGAATACATTGCCAAATGCATATGAGGTGGTAATCAGGGCATAAAATTGTCTAACCCAAGCTAACAAACTAACACTTAGACCACCAATGCCTTTGTCACATAAAATATAAACACATATTTTATATATTCCTCTCATTATTTTCATTCCTTTTATGCCATTAAATATTTCTATGCCTATACCCAATCAAGAGAAGGCTTTCACAAGCTAATCTACTGACTCCCAAGAACATAAAAACTTTCAAGAGTTTAAGAGCATGTTCTGATCCTTGGGAAATGAAATATTAAATGTTAAAAGGTAGATGGATCAATTCAATAGTCCTTACCAAGATTAATATCAGCCTCATAAATAATATTATCAAGCAAATAGGCCACCCTATAAAGGAAATTTTCAAGGTTAAGGCAAAGGATAAGATCATCCTAACTATAATAGACAAAGAAACTATAATCTAAATGTTGTCAGCACTTACAACACCTTGGTCCCAATTCAAAAAAATATTTCTCAAGAAGCTAAGGGTACCATGATTTGGAATCAATCTTTAAGGCAATCCATTGTCCCAAACACTGACTTCAACTAAGCTTTAAATTATCAATGGTAGAAAGTTACAAATTATGGGTACAATCAAGTTCTTATGGATAAGAACATAGAGGTACCCATGATGGAAAAACCAAAATAGCCTCAACAAAGTCAAGGGTATGATCAAGGACCAATCTAATTAGCTAATATAATGGTAAACTATGAGTAAGAAGAATGGTATACAATTAATCATTAGGCTAGTTCTAGCCAAACATATATCCTAGTGGTAGCTCATACAAGGTTCAAAAGAAGAAACATGGGTAGTAATCAAGAGGTAGGTAAAGATCCTCCTACCATTAATCCATTGATATCAAGGCTAAATGAACCTATTTATACTCTAAACGTTCCAAATGTCCCAAGGAATCAAAACCACAAGAATATATTTATTCCCCAAAATTCACAAATTCAAAGTATAGTTGTAGCTCCCAAAGTACAACCAAAGGTTGGTCGTATACCCATCAACATTATAGAATAAATGAAAAGGTCCAATTTCAGTGTACCTATGTGAGACAAGATTTTCATGCCTAGTTAAGTGTATATTTTTTAGGAAGGATTATCAAATATCAATGTTTCTAAAAATCCACCAACTAAGGAAAATGTGGTTCTCACCAATGCAACCAAAGGACCTAGTGAAGTGCAATCAAGTAAGATGGAAAAACATCCTCCCCTTATGTTAATGTGATCATTGGTGTCTCTTTGATGCATAATTTCTTAGTAGATAGTGGGGCTAGTACCTCATTAATGCCAAAATCCATAGTAGATAGCTTGGTCTAGAGAATGAGCCCCAATATAAAGGAGTGTTATAACTATATGGATCTTCCATTCAGCCATTTGGTATCATCAAATATCTCAACTTGACCTTGCATGTTTGTCTTAGTGTATCAATAGTTCAATATTTATTGATCCTTGATGTGTCTACTCATTTTTCACTATGATTATCTAGATAATTCACAACAAAGATTGGAGCTTATCTAGTAGCAAACTAGCCATACATGGCATTCAGAATAAGATATGAGACCAAAGTGTCTATCAAGGTTGAACACATTACACAATAACACATTAAACCCTATAAGTTAGATAAAATAAATCAATTACACTATCCTTGATGAGGATGTATTCATAGATGTTCAAGAACTAAACAATCATCTTGAGGAGATACTAGATATGTTATTGGATGAATTATGGAATGACAATTAGTTAGTTGATCCCTTAGAAGGTGTTGAAGAAAGGGGCATGGGTGTCTACTACTTACATGAATAAAATCAGTCTATTCCATCCCTAATTAGATATTAAAAGACTCTAGTGACTTATGAATATTTTTATTTGATGGTTCAAGCAGTAAACATGGAACAGGTGTAGAGGTAATGCTAGTATCCCATTCTAATGACAAATATTTCTCTTCTTATAGGTTTTAATTTAGTTTCTATTATAATGTAGTAGAATATGATGGCCTTATCCATTTCCGTAAATGGGATATTAGGAGAGGGATCAAATAGTCATAATTTATGGGGATAGTGAGCTAATAGTCCACCACGTTAGAGGCCAGAATATAACCAAGAATCCCTTGATAAAGTCCTAAAAATATAGGGTGTGGGACGTAATTAAGGATTTTGAGGCCTTTAACATCCAAGTAGTGCCAAGGAACTAGAATAATCATTATAATAGATTAGTAGTTATGGGAGATCAATTCGATATCCCAAAAGAGTTGAGAAGGATAAAAGTGTAACCATATGTCAAAGTGGTAGTAAGACCATCAGTGCCAGAAAATGAAAATCAATGGTAGGTCTTTGAAAATGATAAACAAATTGTTTATTTCTTTTAGTAGGAAGAAGAATTATCTCCAATGAACCAAACAGATTTTCAACATCAATATGAAGATAAAATAGTCCAATTGAGATCCAATAAGCTTCCTAAAGGTCTAGTCACCCTTGAAGGCCTTTTTCATGAAGGAGACCATATGAGCAGGGATAAAGCAATATTGTCAACCAATGAGGAGAACTATGAAAGAGTTCTTATCCTTAAATAAAAATTCCTTAAGCTTGGAAAGGTAATCACTAAGGCTAAAAATCATTCTTTCATAGATATTTTAGATAATATGAAGACATATTTACTTGGGAATACAATAACCTAAAAGTTTTTGATCCCAAGTTAGCCCAACATACTATAGAATTAGAGGCTAATTCCAAACCTATTATATATAAGTAGAGGCCTATAAACCCCAAAAAATAAGAGATTATGAGGAAATAACTAATTAAAATTATTGAATATAAGATCATATTTCCCATTAAGCACTCCTCATGGGTAGCCAACTTAGTGCCTATCAGGAAGGAAAATGGGGAGATCAAGTTGTGTGTTGACTTTAGCGATCTAAACAAGGTCTCTTTGAAGGATCACTACCCCTTCCCATCAATGGATAAACTCCTAAAAATAGTTGATAGGTCAGATCACTTCTCCCTTCTGGATGGATATTCAAGTTATAACTAGGTATTGGTGATAGATGAAGATCAATATAAGACTACCTTCACTACAAAGTGGGGCACATATGCTTACTAGAATATGCCTTTTAGATCGTCAAATGTAGGGGAACTTTCTAAAGAGCCAAAGACATGGACTTTTAAGGGTTGTTAAATCAAATAATACTGGTCTACTTGGATGACATCATAGTTTTCTCCAAGAAATCTAGTGAACATTTAGATCACCAAAGGTTGATGTTCCAAAAAATGCAAAGAGTATGGGATCTCTTTAAATCCTAAGAATGTGTGTTTATTATTCATGAAGGAAAACTTTTGGGTCACATTATCTTAAAGGAGGTATTATCCATTGAACCTAATAGATAAGTTCCATCTTAGCACTATCTTTACCAAAACACAAGAAAGGAATCCAAAGCTTCCTAAAAAAATAAACCTTGTGAGAAAGTTTATAATTAGTTTTGCAAACCTGGTCAACCCCATCACTATCATGTTCAAGAAGAGTTAAATATTTACTTGGTCAAATGAAGGTAGAGTAGATTTTGAGGCCATCAAAGAGGGCATTGCCTAAGCACCCTTTCTTATAAATCCTAACTTCTCAAATGATTTTATATTGTACACCTTTTCCAATGTTGATAATATATCAATTATGTTGATACAGAAGAATGGTGAAAGACTTGAGCAACTAATTGCCTTTTATAGTCAAGGGATAGAGGTATATGAAGTAAGGTATAATTTCATATAAAAATAGGTTTTTGTAGCTTTGAGGAGCCTAAAAAATTTTAGACTAATGCTTTCCAACATTAAATTTCATCTTATGGTGTCTCATCCTGGAGTGAGGGACTTCCTCCTTAATAAGCATTTGAATGAAAAGAAAAATAGTTGGATTAATAAAATCATGGAGTATGATTTAGATATTAAAGTCACCAATTTGGTAAAATTTAAAGGATTATGTTAGCACATGTTAGATGATCTTTAGGAAGACAAATAAGTTATTTTGGTGACACAAGACAACCCACAAGCAGATGCACCTCCACCTTACAATGGTTGGATCCAAGATATGACACATTTATTGCTAATATGTGATTGCCCTCATGTTTTGGATAGAGTAAAGAGAAGGTATTTTAGACTCAATGTCATACCTTATTCATTAGTTAATGGGGTTTTATTTAGAAAATGTCTCAATGGGAACTTAAGTTGGGAATCTACCTCATCATATCCTCTAATTACTACCCCTAAGGAAATAGATTGGTAGAGTCCATAAATAAGAAATTGATAAGGATTATCAAGATAAACATAGAGGAAAATCAAAGAATATGGAATAAAAAGTTAATAATAGCCTTATGAGCTGATAGAGTGACTCCCAAAGTTGCCATCGACAATTATCCATATATTCTAGTGTATGGGAGGGAAGCCAAATTACATATTTCTCTTGAACTACCTACCTTGGAGTTAGCACATCAACTTGAGTTGATGGAAAGTGAGCCTATGAGTTGAGGATGGTAGAGCTCATGGAAATTGAAGAAGCTAAGAACCTTGTAATGAAGACATTAGAGCCACATCAAGATCAAGTCAAGAAAACATTTGACAAGAGACCCATAGAAAGGGACTTAAAATAAGGAGACCTAGTCCTCAAGTGTTACTTAAATAAGGCCAAACCTAGAAACCATACTAAGTTTGATATCTTTTGAAAAGGTACTTATTTAATCTATGGATGTAAACAACATAATGCCTTCTAGTTTTCCCAACTAGATGGATAGGCATTACCCATTCTAGTTAAGGGTATTCATTTAAAGCCTTGATATTAAAAGAATTTTTAGCTATTGTATAATATTGTACATATTAGAGTAGATTTCTATTCTTTTATCTAAGTGATTTGTCCATGTTTCCTTTAGTCTTGTGTTTTATTTTCAATAAGTTCATAGGGCATAGTTGTTTTTTTTGCTCTTTTTGTTCTTTTCTACTTCAAGAGGAAGTTTTAGAAAGGGTCAGCCTTAAGTCAGTTTCACATTAGTGGAGAGAAAAACTAGAGACTCTATATACCTAATAAATTAGTAAAGGCAACTAGTCTATTACATAGTAGGCATGTAACCCCAAGATGTCACCAAAAATATTGGCCAATTTTGGCCTACATACAAAGTTCCTACCTGAATGGATGAGCTTAATAGAATTCTAGATGGAATGAGTGGTCCAAAGACCACATGCAGCTCATAAGGCTTTTAGAAAACTTTAAGAAAACTTAAAGTCTAGTTTTTCAAATTTTTATAAAGTAGGTTTCGAAGGTGATCATAGAAGGTTTACGCAAGCCTCAAAAGTTTATACGAGCCTTATAAATATAAATAATAGTTTAAAAACAAGCCTAGAAGAACCAAACCATCACAGCACATCATGCAAAAACAAATAGGTCAATCTAGTTCCACATTTTGTAAATACATTTTAAAGGTCAACTAGAGTCAAAATATCACATGGACATGATTTTTTTCATGCTTTGAACATTTTCTACAAATTTTATATCTTGACAAGTTGTCTATCTCAAGATATAAGTGTTTAAAGTTAAACAATTAGAATGAGATATGAACATAGATGACAAGTTTAACCCTCATAAAATATCTATTTAGATTCAAAAGTTCCCAAGGATGAACATTAATCTAACAAGTGTTAAGATCTTGGGTGCCCAAATGAATATCTAATGGGGTGCATCAATGGACAAGGCTAGTGGGCCTAAATAGATCAATGGATTGTGTTCAATCATATCAAAGCATATCGATAGAGAATGAGAAGTCATTGAGTAGTGAATCCTAAAATTTAATGAGAAGATTCCAAGTGTTGTAACTATGGTAACTACCAGATAAATCTATTATGCATGTTTGAGCCATGTAAAATAAGATCGATAGTGTGCATAAGGTCCAAAATTTAATAAGGATGAATGTGAGGATGTAATGTGGTGCAAGCATAGGCATTAACAATGATTAACTATAGAGCCCACAAAACAAATGAGGAGATAACATATGGCATAGTTTTGGAAGCCTAGATCAAGATTAATGGCCAAGATTAAAATTTGAAGCCATGAGATTTTGAGTATAGGTCTAATGTAACTTAGCTCAAACAAAAAGAAAATATTTCAAATAGTCATACCACCATTAGAGCTCAGTCAAAAACCATTAAGTAGACACAACCATTTACCCAAATTTTGTTAATGGTAGTTTTTATTGCCATTAGAATTTTGAAATAGAATAGGTTTGGTCAAAACCAATATAATTCAAAATAAGACTATGCAACCTATGGATCTCGATCGATATAATGACTATATGAAAACTAATAAATTGGATTGGTTTTTAATATATAGTAAAGATCTATATTTATGTTAGAGTAGATACAAACATAAATGAGATACATTAGATGGTCTCATCCTTTAATGTAGTCATAGCTTCAAAAAATAGGTACCTATGGCCACCCAAAGAAGACATGGTTATGGTTCTATCAAATCCAAAGATACAAAGATTTTGTCTCCACAAAAAAGTCAAGTGAAAGATATCATAAAGTCCAAAGGTAGAGATTTGGTAGTTGGAAAATCAAGTTATAGCATTTATTAGATTTTTAAGGGCTCTAATTTTTTATTCATAATAGGATTTGACACCATCCTAAGCACTTTCTTGTCTTTTAGTACATTTCTCAGCCAATGAGAAGATTTTGAGGCTATTAGGACAAATAAAAGATAGATTATCAATAGAGAAATGGAGATGATTTGATAAAATATGGTAGAGCATTAATCAAAAGAAGGCATCTCATTTAATGATCTTGGATGACATGTTCCCTCTCTCTTCACCCCTTCTCTATTTCTTCCATTTTCTTTCCCATGGTAACTCTCTCAATTATAAAGAGTAAGATACTCTCATTTGATAAGGCTAGACCCTATCAAAAATTTTAATAACTACCTCTTGATGTAATAAAATACCATTTTTACATATCTTTTGCCTTAAATTAGTGTTTAGTAATCTTGTTTATGATGGCCTTGTGAAGGAGATTATTCCATATCAATTGTCCTTATTGCTTACCTATTTTAAGGTTTTTTAAAGTTAGTTATAGATATAAATTAGTGTTTTATTTTCATTAATGCAAGCTCAGTATGAGTCTTATAACTCCTCTTTAT
Organism: Torreya grandis; assembly: GCA_037957365.1. Classification (NCBI taxonomy): domain Eukaryota; kingdom Viridiplantae; phylum Streptophyta; class Pinopsida; order Cupressales; family Taxaceae; genus Torreya; species Torreya grandis. The sequence continues at coordinate 1,783,354 of JARHVA010002021.1, forward strand.
TTTCATTCATTACTTCCTAAACCTAGTTTATGAAATACGTACGTAATTAACTAGTTTTGTGAGATTATGTAAGCTAGTATTGCCTTCTACTAATTTAGTATGGGTTCAAGAATATGATAGCCTCATTTAAATTTTGTGCATCACCTTATTATCTTCTTAAGATCCTTATTTCCCCATTTCTAACTCTTTTCCAAGTAGAATCACTAGTTTATGTGATCCATCAAAAGGAAGACCTTCTTTAGAAGTTCAACCATATTATAGAATACCCATAGCCTAGGGTTTCTCCCATATTGTGATTGGGAGTGGAGGATCTTTATGAACTCTTCCAAAAGTGTGAAATATCAATGCACAATATGTACAACACATCTAAAACCTTTATGGTGCTCTAATGACCTTTTATAGTCATCACCATTAGACACTTAGTTCATATTTACACTGAAGGTCAACTTACATAGGCAGTTTTATTTAAAGGTAAGATATTAAAGAATTTGAAGGTTAATTTTATCACTCCACTTGTGTTAAAGATATAAGAAGAATTGAATGACCTTGGTAAACCACCATTCAATGTCAAACCACTTCTCATGTTTAGATATATGGATTAAAAGTCCTTCGTCATCAAGGAAACTTCCTTGGTATTTATAGTTTATGATAACTTGGAGATTTCTTGCTCACATGGACTCATACTTGTGAACCAATTAGGATCTTTAAGACTTGTAAAAGACATATAAAACTACCATTTTCTTTAACTAGTCTAGAAACACACTGAAACCATTCTAGTTTTGACCCTGTTGGATACAAAAGACTAGTTTGACTTTCCTTAAGTTCTTAAAAATTATTCATAAATCATGGTATATAATTCTAAAAATAAATTCTAAGGATCATAATTCCACTAGACCCCCTTCTTCCATCCAAGATCTCAAGTAACCATCTTCTCTCCCTTATACATACAGAACAAGAACCTGAGATGCTATCTAAGGCTACCAAAGAGGATGATGGAAAGGAGAGGTCATTTCTTGTCCTTTTTTGTCTTAAAACACATGTATTCTTTCATTTTATGTCTGAACTAAGTTCAATCTATATATCCTTAACCTTTTATAACCATGACCATACTATATGGATCCTTAATCTCTTAAAAACACCTACAAAACATTGTTTTCCTACATTTTCTCAGCTTCTCAAATCTTCAAACATTATTAGTGAGAAAGAGGAGGTAAATAAGTGGTCAAAATGCATTCAAAATAGGGACTAAATGTGGATGGAATGTTGAAAGCCATTCTTTCCCATGTGTGGTCCCATTTAATAAAAAATTAAAGCATTTGACTTATGAAAGGGCACCTTTTGCATATGAAACCATTATATCATGGTATTATGGTGACAATGGAGACCTTTGAGGGCATAATTAATAGTCTTAGTGGTGTTTTGGTGTCAAAATAACATCATTCCATAGTCAAACAACCCTTTTGAAGGCAATACATATGATCTCAAGTGAAATTTCAATAGAGACTACCTTAATATTTGTTAAATCACCTTGAAACATGTTAATCACCTAAAAAAAGTCACCACATTCTTCTTATAGCATCTTTAACCCTCTGATATTACCACACTTTGTAGGCTATCAACATACTTAGATGGATTCATGACAAGTCATGAGTTGTAGCATTGGTTCATATTTGGTATGAGTAAAAATTTAGACCATAAATACCCTTCCAAGACTTATTGTGATCCATTATACATAATTAACACAAAGAAAACACTTGACACAAGCTTAAAAAGGGAGTAAAAGACAACCACCATAACATATCTTGACATAGTACCTCACTTGAACCTATTGCCTTGATATGATGACTAGTGATCCCCGTTTTTAGAATACCCTAACACTTTAAGGGACATAATAGGGTGACCAAGTTGAGATTAGGCACTCATGGAATAGGTTGACTCCTTTCTAATCCCAAGGGTAGAAATAAGTCAATAGTTATGTCTCTAAATGGTTGTGTTTTCTTAATTTTTTCTTTACTACAAGATTTGATTTCAAGTTTTCTCTCATTGAGTCCTTTTACTTATTTTTATACATGTCATTATTCAATTTGAGTATTTTCCTATCTTACATTGGATTTACTTTATGACCATGTTTATCTTCCCTTATATTTGGATCAAGTTATCTTTTTATTTTTTTAGATTGATAATCTCTTTTGATTATAGATACAAATCAAATTTGGGACAAAATAGAGGACCCACTCCCAAATAACCACTAAACCACCATAAACATCTACCACTAACCACCAAAATTATAAATTCAACATAAAGAACCACACCTAGACTTCAATCTCCTAACTAGATTCAAACCTGGGTGGGGCTCGACACAACCAACCCACTTACCAACCCATCTATGTCTCTTTGGATGATACAAGTTAACTTTACTTATCTTACATTGGATGACATTTTCATACATTTTTTTCACATATCTTATTGTATTTATCTTTTGAAGAAAATCACACATCTCCATAATGTCACAAAATTTGAGAGTCACTAGTTGTAATCTATCTAATATTGATATCATCTCCAAAAACATTGGTATATAGTTAGCATAAATTCTCCTCCATAATAATCACTACCTCTAAAAAATATCAAGAAACAAAACCTAATTAAATTTTAGTCCAAAAATCTAAAATCAAATTAAAAACTAAAAAAAATAACTAAAATCAAAGTTGTCCCTACATTATACTATACCATCCATTTTCCCTAATTTTCTAATGCATCATCCACCTATATTTTACACTATACTATCCATGTTTACATTTTATATTATACTAACCACTACCATATTATATCATCCACCTTTACTTTTTATATTGTATCATCCATAACCTATGGTATTATCTAAAAAAAAATTATACTACATCATCCATACCCTATGGTATTGGCTAACATATATTTCATAATACAACATCTATACCCTATGGTATCAACCATGCTTAACACTTTATATTATATTAGCTAGAACTTAACTATACTAGACATATATAATTTATTCAATAGTATTAGTAATACCCTAAAACATTGGATGCATTTATATTTTCTTATTACACCAATCATACCCTATGATATTAGCTGGCATGTTATCCAACTTTACCATCCATACTACACAGTATTGGTAGGATTTGACTTTTCCCCTCACCAAACGTATTGGCTTGGCTAAAATAGTTGCCTAAGGGTGGAAATTATTTTCCTTGTTCATAATAAATGCTTTTGGCCCTATTTTTAACTTTTTTTCAACTTCCCATTACATATCCTAATTTAGTATTTATTTGTACACTTATAGGGATAAATTCCACTACACATATTTGCCTCATCACCTAGATTTCATAAATTTGATTCATTTTATTAAAAATAATAAAATGGAACATTAATTACACCACCTACCTATAGGGATCCAAAAAATGTTGTTATGTGACCTCATACACATTCACCTCCTAATACTTGAGCCATCATCTCTCATATCTCTATTTTTGGACACTCGGAGTTATGGTTTCTCCAAAAATAGTAAATGTGCAAATGAAATTATTTTTACCTATTTATAGTAAATTTTAAAAATTTCAAAATTTATATTATTTAGTGTAAGATTTAGTATTTTTCAAATTTATTTATTTTCTTAGGATTTTTTCATGAACCAAAATAAGGCTTAGGTTCTTAGCAAGGTAGACAATTTGTAGGCAATAACAAAAAAATTGTAAAAAATTGTATTTTTATTATATGTTTCAAGTTCATCTTTCATTCTTCTGAATGGGCACCTTATATCAAATAAAATACACACATCATCAAATATAAAATAAACAAGGTAAGTGAAGGTATATATTTTCATTTATTTACTTTTAGAATTTCTTTTTAGTTATGCTTGTTTGTGGTAATGTTTATCTATCCCAAAGCGCCATCCCACATTACACTATTATGACACATGATGAGATTGGGTGGGGCATATGTATACACCTCATGATGATTTTTTGGTTTCTATTTTAGAGGATTATCATCATAAAAATCTCCTTTTTTTCATGCCTTAAAGGGTTCATCACGAATGGGAGGGATCAGCTTGTGGTACTTTATGAGATATTTTTCATACCATTATTACTATTAGTATGAGACCCTCTAGGTAACTTTATATCTTACTTCTCCATTTAATTTTCATATAAATATTTATTAGATTACCTATATTTTATTATATTAGCCTAGCCAATATATTCCATTTCATACTATATCTTCCATGTATTGTATTGGCTAGCCCAAACCAATCTTGACTCTCTCTTCTATAATTTTTAATGTGTCAAAATAGTTGATATTGTATTATATCCATCGACATATCCTAGCTATATCTACCTATCTAATACCATTAGCATATATTTTATGGTTATTTTTGGGTATTGGATTCATATATGTGTCATATTTCATTACTAAAATATATATCATGTTCATACACTTTGTTTGCACTCATATTTCTACTCCTAAGTATTACTTGGAAGTATTATAGGTTTAGAACCTTATTGTGTAGGTTTGGTATTTTATTATCATTAAATATCAATAGGAGATTTATTTTGATTTATCAACTAAGGACATCTTAATATTTATATTATTATTTAAAGTCTTCAGCCTATAACATCTCTTATAAAGTGTCACTTGAGCTATAGGGCAAGTTTGAAGTATTGAAAAGTCCGCCCAAAGATAAGTATCTCTATCCATATATTATTTATTTTATTTACTTCATAGGTTATAATTTTAATTTTTTTGTAATGATGTTTCGTCTCACCTTTGTCTTCTCGATGATTTTGCATTTGCTCACTATGCATACCGCCTAGTCACTAAGAGATTGTGTTTGATCCACAATAACCCTTTGAGAGAGTTTGACCTTCCATGATTATTATATGTCCTCACCACACTATGTTGGACTCTCTTACAAATATTGGAACTTATTACACACTAAAGAGACCCTATAGGTGGTTTGGTAGGCTAGGTTGCTAGTTATGTTAGAACTAGTGGCCTAGGCTACCAACTTCCTGATAGACTAGCATCCTAGGATGAAACTTACCTAGAACATGTCCATTTAAATATTGACTAATAAAAAATGGCTATAAATGGTCAATTTTGGGTGAGATCGATATGCCTATTTCAATTGAAAACTTCCCACATTTACTTCCTCTTCTTTATTCTACATGATTATTCATATCTCTTAAACTTTCCCCTTTAAAAAGTCATAGATTCACTTGTTATTCAAATTGGACTGATTCACTTTATCTTAAGTTGTTATTTCACTTGTTACATTAGCTCTTATACTTCATTAGTTAACATTGTACCTTATTTTTTCACTTGGATTTTCCCTCATTATCTTACTTCTCCCTGGCTCACTCTCTCTCATGGATTGGTAGCACTAGATTGGATAGAGCTCTACATTTTAGCTTAATCATCATCTAATCAAGATAGAACTTGGAATCTTACTTAGTGGTTTTATTACATGTTTGATTAATCATAATCTAAGTGAACTTTGTTTAAAAAGTGACATCATTCATTTGTTTATTTGTATTATTATTGTTAGGGTTAGATATTACATGCTACAAATAGATCTATTTTGATAAGAATTTATAATAGGTTATAAAACACATTCACATTCCCTTTTACATGCTTTTGAATCATTATTTCTATTTAAAATTGTATACTTGTTTAGTTATTTTTTATTTCTTATCTAAATTTCATTATTTTCTAATTTAGTTTCTTAAATTTCTATGGTTATAGTAGTTTTTGATACATGCTATTTTATGAGCTTGATCATGCTAGCCCTCTAGTCTTGAAAGTGAGTCTTTGGCCTAGTACAAGCTGACAAATTAAATAGTTACCATATACAACTAGTGGCTTACACTATCCCTCAACCTAATAGGTGTTTGCTTCTTACCCATCTACCAAACCCTAATGGCTTGTTTAAATTCTTGGAACTACATTTTGGCATGCCTCATTGGACCTTATATAAGGTTTCATTTTATTTCTATGATATTTAGGGTTCTGCTTTCCCATTTATTAATAGTTTTCATGAGGCATTACTTTTAGTTTTATTTTGGATACCTCTCTAATTTTTTTACCCTACTTTGGTTTTGTGTCCCCCTACCTGTTAGTTCTCCAAAAATTTGCCTCTTGTTTTGCCTTCCTATATTTTGTCATTTCACTACATTCATGGTTGGCCTCCCACCTTTGGCTCACTATTACCCATAGCATTCAAGGGAAAGTCCTTGAGATAACTCTTTATAAAATTGAGACTATAATGGAATGGCATAGAGCTTCTAGGATCTAAGATGTAGCTAGGCCCTAGCCTACCAACCATGGCCCTCTCATGATGCCCACAAAATGAAATTAGAAAATTATAACCAATGGGCTTACTTCCCTTTTTATTAGTCCAATTTTTACCCATTAAAGGATGTCTCCCTACATATTCATACTACTTTACATTAATCAAAATGGGTGAAGATGATACTCTTTGTATTTGAAACCTAAAGATATATGCATGATCATCAAAGATTACCATAGACATCTTAATGAAAACACATACCACTAATCTTTCCATAGTATTAGGTGGTGTTCTACCTTTATAAATAACACTAACACCCATTTTCATTTGAGTGCCTCAAGCAATTTTTGTTTAAGTTACCCACCTATTTCCTAATGGTAAAATCTTTGAAATTGACCCCCTATCATCCCTATTGAGACATGTCAACATTTAGACATGGTTAAACATCCTCATCATGTTAAACCTTACCAACCTCTTACTCCTTATTTTAGTGTCTCAAATGTTCATGTTGATTTTGATTTCCATGTGGCATATAGATCCATGATATTCCTATGTAGATAATCAATTCCATTTTGTAAACCTCATTTTGTCATGTTCATCCAACATCATGGGGATTTGGATCACCATGACCTCTCCCCTAGTTGTTTCATGTTGACTCATTATTCTTTGATGAAACAATTCCATTTATGTGGTCATTCCCCAATACATGTTTAGGAGCACACCCTTCATATAAATCCCCCACTTTAGGATCCATATTAACATCACCTCCTATTGACCATTTTTGGGTCTAGCAAGCCAAAAATTGGTCCCCTTCTTCCTCTAATGTTTTAGGCCATTTCATTTTTTGGTTTTTGCACAAGTCTAAGAATTTATATAGATTCTGTAGGTTAGTCTTTTTGGCACATGAAGAATCAGTTTCAAAAAGTGCTAGGTTTTACAAGGCTTCTTCAGGCTCTTATCTAAAGAAAATCATGAGAAAGGTCAAAATCATTGAAACATTGAACTAGTTCAATGACTTGGTTCAACACCTAGGTTCAATCAGCCTTGGTTCATTAAACTAGTTCAATGATTAGTTCAAATGAATGGTTCATCGGCTTGGTTCAATAAAGGCTCTACGTGCAGTGTTGAACCATTGAACCATTGAACCGTTGAACCATTTTTGGTTCAATGGGTTGGTTCAATGGCTTGGCTCAAGGGGGTGTCCCAAAGCCAAAGGGTAGGTGCCCTTGTGGAGGGTAGCTCTGAGTCAAAAAAGCCCTTGTGGAGGGCAAGGAGCATTTCAAAGGTAGTTGAAGGGTAAGTTTTCAAAATTTTGTTTGAGGCCAAATTCTTTCAGACTTTTTGTCTAAAGGAATTTGGAGGAAGGGCACCAGCATAAAGAAAAGCCAAAGAATATGAAAGAAAATGACAAGGGACTGAGATGATTCTCACATACTTTTTTTTTGTGGGAAAATTGTTTGCAAAAAATGTTTGTGGGAAAAAAGCCCACAGAAAAGACCCAACAAAATTTGCCAACGACAGTGACGTCCTGAAAACCATCAATTTTAAGGAGACAGACTAGCCATTGGTTTTCAAATTGTGATAGGCCTGAGAACATCAAATTTTATACTAGGAAATCCAAAGCATGGAAAGCACTAAGTGGCAACCGTGGAAGACTTTGACATGCTTTTTAGGAGCAGTGGAATGTGCCACGTGTCTACTACAAGGCTCGATGGGAGCTAACAAGTGTCAACATCTGAGGGTTTCTCCTTTTGCTTCATTATTCAAAGAGAAGACTATGGTAGGCCCAAATGAGTTGCTAAATGTAGTGGAAGTTACCAAGTGTCAGCATCTGCAAGCACCAAAAAAGGGTCCCAAAAGTTTTTCTAAGGCAGCTAAAGGCTTTATAGAAGCAACCACGTGTTGCCTTCCATGAAAATCTCAAAAAAAATTCCAAAGCCTCTAAGTTAAGCAGAAAGAGTAAGCAGACTGTGACACATGTCAAAAGTAAATGCACTCTCAGCTAAAGAGCCAAATGAGTAGCAAAAGATAGCCTGAGGGATGAAGGAGATAAAGGAGGCAAAATGGCCAAGTGTAAAAGCAAATGAAGTGATCTAAGTGGTGTAGGAAAGTGTCGATTCAAGGAGTTATTCTAGTGGTTGACATGGTACCTAACATGTAATCATCAAGAGGCACAAATAGTGAATGGCACAACTTATTTTCTTCAATATGCATTGATGAGTAGGCAAACGATGCGGCTCATAAATTCAAATCCTGACATGAGCTGACACAACATTATCTTTAGATGGCTTCCTCATCCCAATGCTTACAAGGCACATGGGTCACCTTTAAGAAGGGAACCAAAAGTACTCCTTTCTTCCTCTATATATTGGAGACTTATCATTTGAAAATGATCTTCCAAATTTGTAAGGTGAAGCCCTAGGCAAATTTTCACCTAAAATCAATAAACATATTTTTACCTCTATTCTGGTTAGATATCTCTATGTGTGTCTGAGTGTTAGTTTGTGTTTAGTCATTGCTTCTTAATGCTTCCATAGGTTCAACACCAACATACTTGGTGTCTATAAGGTGCCATTTTTGTAGGTGACAAGGATAGCTATATTTATAAGTGTAGAGATAGAAGAAGCCACTATATAGTGTGCCTTTCTATAGCACCTTTGGTGAGTCTCTATTTTCTGTGTGTTCCATCAAAACTCCCTATTTAGTTTCTTGTAACCTGGTCCTTCTACCAGCTTGAAGTGTACGTATGTGTTTGATTGATTTCAAGTGTGAGTGTGATAAGGTCCAATCATTTGGTGAATCACCTCATTTTAGAGTAGTTTTGTTTTCCTGTAATCCTTCTCCCTTTTCACCCCCCCATTATATATATATATATATGTGTGTGTGTGTGTGTGTGTGTGTGTTTTAGCACTTATTGGAACAACTTAGATGCATCAAAGGGAGCTAGCCCTTACCTAGAGACTCTCCCCTCCATCTTCGCCAATACCATAGGTGAGAGGGGAGTTTCCATTGTTGCGTGTGGAAAGGCAGGAGCTCAACCTCCTGCCCTGGGTGCAATCCACTGCATCAATAGTTTTTGGCACACCCGATGGGATTTAGTTTTATAATCAGTAAAGTTTTAGGATTGATGTTGGTCTTGTTATATAAAATCAACAATTTTCAGCATTTGGTGACTCCACTGGCAAGAACTTCATTTCTTAATCAAAGACCAGTCTAACTTCCTATGCCTAAAGTCACCACACAGTCTGCTTCTACGGGTGTCCCTTTTGAATTTGTTGAATTACCTTTAAACTCAGCAAAAAGACTCAAGTTTGAGAGGACCTATCCTTATTCAACACCCCACCTTCCCATACCTATTGTAAGGAACACATACATAGCAGGGCCACATTTACATCCCATCCCAGCCATGGCATTACCCTTTGTGACTTTTCGTGGTCAGAGAGCTTTGAATTTCCCATGTTATGACCCAATTCTAGGAGCAGCCCTAAAAAATATGCCTTCTTTTAATGGGGAGGGGCCCATTATAGTCATCAAGCACATGAAAAATATTTCTAACCTCTGTAATATTCAAAAATGTCATTAAGGAAAATATTTCAATCAGATGTTGGCATTGTCTCTCAAGGGCAAAGCTCTTGACTGGTATAGGACTTTGGCTATAAATTCAATTAGGTCTTGGAATGAATTGGGTACTCACTTTATGGACCATTTTGGGGAAAAGAATGACTAGCTCTCACTTGCTGAGCAACTAACTACCATGAAAAGAGCCCCACATGAATACATGCAGGATTTCAACACTCAGTTTCAGAAGACATGGGATAGAATCCCCATTCGAGTAAGACTGACTACTAAATATTCTTTCCTATATTATTTAAGAGCATTAAATAGTGTTATCACTATTATGATACAATATATGGGAGGACTTATGCTACTTGCTACCTATGATATAGCTATAACAGCTAAAAATTGCTAAGTGTAGGCTGGGAAAATAGCCCCTAGACCCCATATGCCACTTTTCCCTAAAATGTTGCCTCTAATTTAGACCACTACTCCCACATTAGCTCCTCTACCTAGCATAGAGAAACCAACTACTACTCCATCTAATGAGCTTCATGATGTTAAGAGTCTGTTGCAAAGTATGTCAAATGAACTTGTGGCTCTTAAAAGATAGCAAGCTCAAAGCAACAGGCCAAACCAAGGATACTAGTAGTATGGCCAAGCTCCTAGACCCTGTTTCCAAAATTACAATCAAGGATAGGGCTAGCTTACTCAGACTAGACCTTTTTAAGGATAAAACCCAGGTACTCCTTCATCATCTAAGGTCATGGTGCCCATTCAAAACAATTTGGTGCAAGACTAGCCAAGTTGTTCAACCATGGGATATGGTCAAGAACAAGTTGTTTATACAAATGAGGTGATGGGTTATTGCCTAAATGTGTAAGAAACTTAGGCAGCTAGCCATTCCCAAGTCTTTGAGGCTCTAATGCAACCCAGCACAAGTAGCAGTCAGGCCCAGCCTGAGTCTACCCTTGAATCATCTGGAAGGAGAATTCTATTTAGTAAATTATGTGGGTGCTGTAGACAATCAGGCTGACTGTGTTGTAGCCAACATAAGATTCAAAAGAAGGGTAATGGAAGATATTCAGGCTATTTCCCAGGCATCATCAATGCCTTCTTCATCACATGCAAATCAAAAAGTCCAAAGTTCTAGACCGTTAGTTGTTCTTTCAGCTCCTCGGCCTCCCCCTCAGGCTGTAAATAATTCTAAAGAAATTTTGAAGGAATGTAACCCTTGAGTCAATGTGGTTGACCACATGAAGAAGCTACACATGAGCATCTCATTATGGGATTCATTATCAATACCAAGGCAGAAAGACATGTTGTAAAAAGAATTGCATGAACTACATGAACGAGCTATCCCATCAAAAGCTTATAACATTTTGATGATGAATGGGTAGCCTTCCATCTTGAGTCAGACCCAAAAGGAAGAGAAGGTTCCTCCTTTTTTATGTGTCCTTGGTCATATGAGATTTCTTGGTGCACAATTGCATCATTGATAATGGAGAAAGCACCTTGATGATGCCCAAATGCATAGCTGACAAGCTAGGCTTAAAATATGAAAAAATGACCAAGGGAGTTCTGCAGCTAGATGGAACCCCAGCAAAGAGGATTGGGGTAGTAAGAGGTTTGAGCTTGACACTACATGCTTGCCTAAATTTCTTCATGATGTGGTAGTGGTAGATGTCCCTCCCTACTTTGCCATCTACTTATCTAGGGATTTTACATCCAAGATAGGCGGCTACTTGGCAGTAAATTGGTCTTATTTGGTTTTTAGAACCAAGTACGGGACTAAATTCAAGATTGAATCTGATCCACTCCACAAAGATCATCTAGAACCTTACTCGCTAAAGGTAGCAAATGTCAGCTACACCATCATTGACCAGGAAGAGTTCCAAATAGACCAATCTCCATCTTCCACCTTTGAAGGAGTTGCAGACCTACTCTTAAGTGAATGGGGAAGTGACAAATTTGAGCATGATCCCTAGAAATTCATAGAGGAGGCAAGCCTTGGAATTTATTACATGTATGAAGAGGGTACTTTTATACCAAATTTGATGAAGGTTAGCTAGGAGAGTTTAGGTCTATGGCAGTTATTCTTTGATGGTTCAAGGAGTAAGTTGGGAGCTGGTGGTGGAGCAGTGTTGGTCTTTCCTTTGAAAGAGAGGTATTTTTTAGCCTTTCAGTTCCAATTTTCCTACACATGCAATATTTTAGAATATGAATCCATCATCCATGGCTTAGAGTGGGTAAGGAAGAGAGGAATCAAAGAGCTGCAAGTGTTTGGTGATAGTGAGTTGATTGTCAACCAGGTAAGAGGACAAAATTTGATGAAGAACTCTCTACTGAAGTCCTACAAACATAAGGTATGGGACTTAGTGGAAAATTTTTGTGCTTTCAATATTACTTCCATCCCTAGAGAATAGAACAAACAAGCAGACAAATTGGTGGTGATTGGTGCCCAGTTTGATATTGCTAAGGAAATAGGCTGAGACCATAGCTCACTCAATTTGAAGGTAGTGATCCAGCCTTTTGTACTTGACAACATCACCAACTTGTAGGGTTTCAACAGTGATCAGTAAATAACACTTTTCCTACAAGAAGCAAAATTCACTACAAAAAACCAAGCAAAGTTGTAGCAGTAATATGGTAGCCAAATTATTTAGCTGAAGAACAATAAGCTCCCTAGAGGTCTGGTCACTCTAAAGGATATCTTCGATGGAGATGACCAATTGAGAAGCAACAAGGTGTGCATTAAAACAAAGGATGAGCACCATGAGAAGGTGGAAATATTCAAGGACAAGATACTTTCACTTGGAAAAGTTTGCATAGACCAAGAAAGGTAGGCCTTCATCTTGTTGTGCCAATAATTTCTTGATATCTTTGCATGGGAGTATAATGATTTGAAGGTTTTCGACCCAAGTATGGCCCAGCATACCATCGAGCTAGAAGAAGGAGCCAAGCCAATCAATTAGAAGCATAGGCATGTCAACCCAATGATAGAGCCTCTTATGTGCAAGGAACTCACCAAATTGATTGAATCTAAAATAATATTTCCAATTAAACACTCTTCTTAGATGGCAAATCTTGTTCCTGATCAGAAAAATAATGGAGAGATTAGACTGTGCATCAATTTTAGAGATCTCAATAGAGTCTATTTGAAAGACCATTATCCTCTCCCAATCATGAAGAAGATCCTTCAGGTGGTGATAGGTAGTGAGCATTTCTCCCTCCTAGATGGATATTCAAGATATAGCAAGATTTTAGTGCAAGACTATGACCAGCACAAAATAGCCTTCACAACCAAGTGGGGAATGTTTTCTTATAGGAAAATGCCTTTCAAACTGTCTAATGTTGGTGCCACTTTCCAACGAGCTATGGACATGGAATTTTGAGGCCTGATAAACAAGATTGTGATGGTATATCTTGATGATGTGATAGTTTTCTCCAAGGAAGTGAGCCAACACATGAAACACCTCAGGCAAATATTTGAGAGGTGTAGAGACTTTGGTATCTCTCTCAATCCTAAGAAATGCATGTGTAGACACTGAAAATGTGTCGACTCCCCTGGTCATTCCTCGTCTTATTCTTCTTCGCCTATTGAACCCTTGTCGATCACTTGTTCCACCAACCTTGACCCTGGCAGCATGTAAAAATGAGCACAGAGCTAAAGCTAGGCTCTATCCCCATTATGCATCTGCCGACGACGGTCTTTACCCGGCTGATGTCACCGACGTCGGTCACCTATCGGCCAACGTCGGCAATCCTGCCGACGTCGGTCACCTTCCCGTTATCCGTTATCAGTTACCATTTGGTTTCCCGAAACGGTTGACGAACCGTCTCTGGAACCGTCCCCCGCCTTCATCAACCTCTGCCAACCATTCGAGGCCAGATCCCCCGAACGCTATTCGAAACGCTGATCAACCAACCTGCGAATTCCTCCATCAACCTGTGAACTCCGACATCAACACTCCCGGCATCAACCAATCTGCATTCAATCCGACTCCAACTATGGCTTTCATCGCGTCTTCTGGCAGGTAAGTATTATTCTGTTTATTTTATTTCTTTCTTAGTTATTATTTATCAGTTATGTCATCCCAATTCTTCAAACCCTCCCCGGACTCTGTTCAGACCCGACCTGACCTTATCCAGACCCTGTCTCGACTCTATTCAGCCCTGTCCCGACTCGTCCAGACCCTGTCCTGACTCTCCCAGACCCTGTCCCGACTCTCTCAGACCTTGCCCAGAGCCCGTCCTGACTCTGTTCAAACCCAGCATCCCTCTTTTACATCCCTGAACCTGTCCCAACTCTCTTAGACCCTGTCTTGAACCTTTTCCCAGAACCTGCCCCTACCGACGCCGGTCACTACCCCGACCGACGACGGCACCTTAACCGACGTCGGCACCTTCCCTAACCGACGCTGGCACCACAGAGACCGACGCCGGTGACTGTGAAGAATAGTGCTGCATATCAGGTACGCTCTTTTATTTTTTGTCATTTATTTCTGTTATTTTATCTTTCATTATTATCTACTTTCGTCCAATATTCTGCTTTTTTATCAGTGGGTTGATATCCTTCTAGGGAGTCTTCGTACTTCCGGGATCGGGCGTTCGCCTGACAGCCCACCATATCTTTGACTAATGTTTTTCCATGTTTTAGCTTTTTCTTCGCAGGTGTCATTCCTCCACAGCAAAAGAGGAGAATCTTTCAACGTCTGATTTCGGTGCGCACGACTTTATCAGGTACTTCTAGCCTTAACCATTTCCTTAGTTTCTTATTTCTTCTTTTGAATGTAGAAAGCAATTTTGCATTAGAAACATTCTGGCACGCCCGGTGGGACCCTAGGTCCTCCTTGGGTTCTTTCTTTCTTTCGTTCATTTAGGTGCATTAGGTTTCTTCCTTTTCGCCTCCTTTCGTCTCTTCTTAAACGACATCATAAGCAGAACTAAAACGAACATTTCTTTCTTTCTTGCATTTCTAGACTAGCTAAAACTCATATTCTTCGACTCTTTCTCCATTCGTCTTCATACGAACAAACATTTCAACTTGGACATTAAAACACTTTGCATTCATCTCTGTTTGCCTGCATCTTTTAGACCACATATAGTAATTAAACCGCATATTGAATTAATCTAGATCACTTGATGTTACGCGACCAAACCACCTGCATAAAACAAACATAAAACTTACCTGAGACAAGGCCCGACTGGGATTTCATCCCCCAGCGGATACCTTACCCGTCTCGGTGACCCTACTTGGATTTCATCACCAAGGGGGAAGCCCACTCTGTTCTCTGGCGGAGGATAAACTCTAGTGGAAGTATATTTTGGCTAAGTGAAACCAGCTAACCACTGGAATCGTGAAGTGAGGGGAGCTTGCTCCTTAGCACCAGGCCTGTACGGAAGCTAACACAGATTTCTTGAGCACCATAACAAAACCCGAAACCATCCATAGACTGCTTCTTCTAGGACCTGACTCACAAAGCCAATCTTCCTCTACACACACATTCTAAGGCATAAGCCACTATAATCCTAATAATTTACTTCTAGGGTTTTAGGATCCGCTTGTGTCTTCATCTTTTTGGTTCTTATCTGCTTGTATGAGCTTGTGAGGACGTTCTTCCTTGCCTTGAATGGTTCTGACTCGTAGCCAAGCCAAGGCTCTAGTCGATCATGCGAGGCATCATCCTCTTCCATCTACCCCGCCTACAACCAACCCTAAAATGGAGTTCAACTCAGAAACTGAAAGAACTCCTACCAGACCATCTCTGACCCAAACGCCTATTATCCCAGAAGGGGACCAAGACTTCGCACGATTCTTGGACCTCAATACCAAAGCCCTGCAACACTATCTCGCGAATAGCCAAACGCGAGACCCCTTTGGCAATCCAATTTATGGAATGCCGACTTCTCTCCTTGCAACTGCGGTCGTATCAACAACGTCCGTAGTCCAACCCTTAGACACCCAGGCTGTTGCCTCAACCAATGACCAACCTTTCACCAACCATCCAAGTGTGGCCTCTCCTTCTGTCGTTGGGCCCACTTTCACCAGGGTTTTGGTCCCCAATCAATCTCAGTCCACTCAACCACTTTCTACCCCCTTTCAAAACCTGGTCGTCTCTATTCCGCCCACCCTTACTCCTATCAACACTAGGGTGGCTACCCATCCGTTAGCCCATGTTACCTCTAACTAACCTCCCATGACAACATCAAACCTAGCCATACCTTCTATTCAACCATCTTTAGTCACTTCTTCTATCCCTACGACTAGTCATCCGTACGTTGTGCCTTTATTGGTATAACCGACTACGTCGTATACCTCTTCCAGCCTCTTTCAAGTGCCTCACAATCTAGGAGGTGCTCCACCCGCCAATCCGTCAGTAGATATTATCAAGATGCTAATGGATAAAATGTCCAACCTAGAGACCTCCATTACCGGCTCACGCAACACTCTCTCGTATGAACAAATCTGTAACGAGCCCATCCATCCTTCTGTCCCCATCAGACCATATCCCAGCCAGTGGGAACTTCCTAAGTTTTCTCGTTTCCAGAGCAAGGAAGACCCAAAACAACATTTACGGGAATTCAGACATGCCTGTTACCTTATCGCCCACGATGATGCGTTGCTCTTACGCACGTTTCCCATGTCCCTCTCGGGTGCTGCACTTGACTGGTACAGCGCTCTTCCCAGCCATTCCATCCTCACGTTCACTCAGCTAGCCCAGCTCTTCCTTGATCATTTCTCCATCAATATCACCAAGAAGGTCTCTATCACAGACCTCTATTCTATTCGCCAGTTCGAGGATGAATCTATTGCTGATTTCATCGCTCGGTGGAGGAGCCTTATCAATCAACTTTCATTTTCTTTACCTCAGCCTGAGCTTATTGAACTTTTCTCTCAAGCCTGTGCTAAACATATTTCTTCTACCTTGAGGGTTCAAACCTTCCGCACTTTTGACGAAGCCTTCACGATGGCTCGTAAACTTGAGTTACGTGCCATTGAGGAGAATAAAGTCAAGTTGCGGAGTAAGAATCCCAACTCCAAAACCAATGACCCTTCTTCTAAGCCCTCCTCGTCCAATCCTAAATCTAAAGCTTCAGAAAATGCTGTGGTTGTTAGATCTTCCTCTTCTTCACCTTCAACTAATCAACCTGAACCATCCACGTCCATGAGCGCCACTCACCAATTTTAGTATAGATACATACAGCGACAGTTTACTCCACTTAGAGAATCATATGCGTCTATGCTGGAAAAACTCGTCAAACAAGGGGCCATCAATCTCCCTCAGATCCAACCTCCACCACAATTTGATCCCTCACGCGCCATCCCTGCGTGGTATAGGGAGAATGACTTCTGCCACTACCACCGTGTTAAAGGTCATGACACGGGAAACTGTAAAACCCTTAAAAACATAGTCCAAGACATGTTGGAAAAGGGTGACCTCATCCTCGACAATCCTAACGCCCCTCCTAATCAGGGTATCGATATCTTCAAACAACCATTCCCTAATCATCCACCAACCCAAAACAACGTCCAGACCTTGACTGACAATACCCATGAACATAATATTCGAACAGTCAATACGGTCTCGCCCCTCATTTCTAACCAACCCCAAGAGGTGAGTTCATCCATCAGTCCATCACATATGGACGAACCTCTTTCTCCGGCTAGTTCTCCCTCAACTTCTCTAATTTTGGAGGACGCCTCAACCTTACCAGCACCGCCAGTTTCACCATCTTCCTTCTTGCTGCCCATGGAGGACCCAACCTTTCCTACTCCTCGGCCACAAGTGGAGGGCACTATCATCCCTGCCCTTTACCCGCTGGAGGAGCTTCATTCACCAGTTTCTTCTCCACCCAGAGAAGAACCTATCTCTCCTTCATCTCCAACCGAACATGAACCTGTCACAACTTCACCATGATTTGAGCCCGAGACTACTACATCTGTCTCACCTTCAGTCCCACAACCATTGGCATCTTCTCAAGAGCCTAAACCTCATCCCGTATCTTCTCAGCCATTTTCCCGACTAGTGGAGAGACTCGAACTTCTCCCTTCTAGGAAACTGGAACATCAAGGATTGTGGGACTGTCTCATGGCTCTTCAACAAGCCCGGGCCCTCTCATCTCATTCCGCTAATCCACCCATGACGGAACCTCCTAAGACTATCAACAAAAATCTGATCTCCACTTCCAAACCGTCTACATCTTCATCAACTTCATCAAAACCAAAACCCTCATCTACTCCACCTAAACCTATCAAATCACTTGGCGTTCGCCCCGTCTCCAACCTCACTCATCCACAAGTGAAGGTGGACTTAACCCAAACTTTAACTAATACTTGTCTTCAACCCAAATCACAAAAGACTGCCAAACCACAGAGGCGAACGCCTCCTCTTCCGTCACCATTGCCTTCCATTTTGGGCCCGCATCCTTCAACCTTAACCAGAGTCCTTCCCGCTTCAACCTCTAACCAAAACCGGTTGCCTCCTTTGCTTCCTTTACCTACCACTAGCCTACCCTCTCCCAAAAGGGCGATACCTCTCACAAAGAGTGTACTGTCTCTGCCTGTCATCGCACCATCAACCCAGAAGGTGGTACGAAAACCCCCTCCCATTTCGCCCAAGCAAAAGTCACCGACATTGCATACATCGATGAGCATTGACCCTTTAGTGGGTTCATACTCTTTGATCTTGCAATGACTTTTGCAAACTTTTAGCCTAACTCTTCCACCCATCAAGCCCTTTCAACCTCTCGGGTCTAAACCTTCCCGGTTCGACGACACGAAGATTTGTTTATATCATCGTACACCAGGACATGACACCGAGACTTGATGTGCCCTCAAGGCTGTCATTCGCCGTTATCTGGACAAAGACACTCTTCTCTTTGAGGACACTTTCGACCGCCCCCCGACTCCTTCTCATAACCCTTCAACCTCTTCAAACCCATCCACATCTCATCAACCTGTTACAACCCCTTCATCATCTTCACCTCCCATCTTTGAAATCAATGCCATTCACATCACCACTAGGTCACAAAAGGATAAGGCGAAAGAAAAAGCCGCCATCCCTTGGACCTACCCTTTTGTCAATCCACCTCAACCGCCTAAGCCTAAGATTTCTATCCTTGGCGCGCCTCAACCCTCTTCTTCTTCTTCTTCCTCTTCCGGACCAATCCACGACTCCATGTTAAAACAGCTTCACCAGACGCCTATGAAGATGTCCCTCTACGATCTCGTCCAAACCTCACCCCAACATCGTCAAGCCCTCATCCAAGCCCTACAGGTAGCGGAGGTCCAACCTGAGGATCCCCAGCCACTTGCTGCCCTTGTCCACTCCTTAGCCCCTGTTGCCTCCATAACATTCAGCGATTCTGAGATTCCTACATCCAACATGGAAGATCAGGATGCCGCCCTCTTCATCACTGCCTACATCGATCGGACACGCATTAAATGCGTTATGATCGACGGGGGCGCTAGCATCAACATCATCTCCACTCATGCCTTTGATCAGTTGGCTCTTCCCAAGAATTGTGTCTCCAAAACTGACGCGATCTTGTGCTCTTTTAACGACACTACTGCCACGACCATTGGCACAGTCATCCTTCATATCCACGTTGGTCCACGCACAGTCCCAGAGCTCTTCTACATCATCGAAGGAGAGTTCCAATACAACATCTTGCTGGGCCGACCCTGGATCCGTGCCATGGCCTGTGTCCCCTCCACCCTGCACCATTGTGTGAAGTTTGAGCATGACGGACAAGTCCACACCATTCTTGCTGACCCTTTGCCTTTCAAAACATGCAATACCACCTACCGTCCAAACGATGTCCTCATTCCTATCAAACTGTCAACCCCGACACTACCTCCATCTGCGGAAGCTTCAACCAGTTCGCAACAGGTGGTCGCCCTTACACCTCCCCTTCAAGTGACAACCACAGACCCCATGGAAGACGTCTTCCAAAGACTTTCATTGGGAGAGTATCGCTTGCTGGCTTTAGACATGTTCCAAACTCCGCAAGAGTATGGACGCCTTCGTCACAGCCCCAGCTACGACCATCGGATCGGGATGATCATACCTTATGGTCCCCCTCACCTCCGCACCAACCTCGTCTATGGAGGGCTTAATCAAGCTCCTACTGACGGTAATCCTCTTTCTTCACCCCAACCTTTCACATCAGATTTTTTGTTTCTTGGCAACCCCGCCTTTGCACATACTTACCTTTACAGATGTGCATGGAAGGGTTTTGGTTTCGGACGCTATGAGCAGGGCTCCCATCAGCCTATCCAACCGCTCAATGATGACGATGCCAAGAAACGATATGGTCTGGGATATCACGACCCCACTCAAGACCCTGTAGACCTTTATCCTAAACCAATCCTTGACCAATTTCCTCCACACTCGCCTATTTCACCACCTTCACCTACGAAGTCAGTGGTTTCCATTCCTCCTAGTTTTTTTTTTCCATAAAAACCATCCGCCTGGACCCCTTGACTTATCAGCTCAATGGGGTATCCAAGTCTCTCCCTCTCATTCTTCCCACCATGATCGAAGATGAGTCGGCAACCATTCACACTGTTCACTGCGTTGACGATGACGCCATTCTTTCCTACATGGGCGCTGATGATTCTTTCATCCAGCGCTCCCTCCCTTCTGAGACCCAGGTTATGTTAAATGAATCAACCATTGACATAAACCTTCCTTCTTCTAATGTTCCTCATGTCTTAAAGATCAACCAATCTTTAGACGCTCAGGAGCAGCTTGACTATACCCAGTTCCTCTCCGACCATAGCAAGGCCTTTGCCTGGACTTACAATGATATGCCTGGCATCGACCCCACCATCGTTACCCATAACATTGTCACCAAACCAGAGGCTAAGCCTGTCAGGAAAAAGCTTCAAAATATGCATCCTCGCGTTGCCCTCCTTATCAAGGAAGAGCTTCAGCGTCTCCTTTCTGTCTCCTTCATCCAGCCTATCGATTATCCACAGTGGGTCTCTAACATCATCCCAGTCACCAAGGCAACTGGGGGGATTTGGATCTGCACAGACTATCGTGACCTTAATCTAGCCTGTCCTAAAGATGACTTTCCTCTTCCTAACATTGACCAGCTTGTTGATCTTACGGCCGGCCATGAGATGCTATCTCTTATGGACGGGTTTTCAGGATACAATCAAATCCTGATTGCTCTGGAAGATCAGCACAAGACTACTTTCATCACCCCATGGGGGACCTTTTTGCTATCGAGTCATGCCTTTCGGCTTGAAGAATGCAGGCACCACTTATCAGCGTGCCATGACCTACATTTTCCACGATCTCCTCCACAAAATCATGGAGGACTATGTGGATGACCTTCTCGGCAAATCCAAATTTCGCCGTGACCATCTGACCATTCTCAACATCATCTTTTCTCATCTTCTTCAGTACAATGTCCATCTTAACCCCAAGAAATGTGTCTTTGGGGTCCTCTCTGGCAAGCTTCTCAGCTTCATCATTTCCTTCCGTGGCATCGAGATAGATCCCGCCAAGATTCGCGCTATTCTCGAAATGCCTCCCCCGACCAATCTCAAGCAGCTTCGCAGTTTGCAAGGCAAGCTCCAGTCCATTCGCCGCTTCATCTCGCAGCTTTCTGACCGCTGCCAACCTTTTCATCATCTCCTTAAGAAGGACGTCATTTTTACATGGGATAAGGACTGTCAAGAGGCTTTTGAAGCCTTAAAACGCTATCTGGTCTCTCCACCAGTTCTCATTCCACCTAAAGACGACCAACCCTTCTACCTTTATATCTCAGCCACTCACCATTCGTTAGGTGCCATGATCGCACACCAAGACGAGCATCACCGTGAGCAAGCCGTTTATTATATCAGCCGAACACTGGTCGACTATGAAACTCAGTATACCCATATCGAGAAACTCTGTTTGGCGTTAGTCTTTGCTGCTACTAAACTTCGCCACTATCTTCTCAGTCACAAAACCTTTGTCATCACCCACACCGACCCTCTCAAATATATGCACTCCAAGCCATATCAAAATCAACGTATGGCTTGGTGGCTCATGCTGCTTGCTGAGTTCGATCTCGAATTCATCCAGCAGAAATCTATCAAGGGGCAAACCATCGCTGATCAACTAGCACATGCCCCTCTTCCTGACACTCAACCTTCGCAGTGTGAATTCCCTGACGAGTCTATCACTGCACTTTCCTCTGATGACACCACCTATCAGATGACTATGTTCTTTGACGGATCCAAATGTCAACTAGGTGGAGGTGCTGGG
Organism: Torreya grandis; assembly: GCA_037957365.1. Lineage (NCBI taxonomy): Eukaryota > Viridiplantae > Streptophyta > Pinopsida > Cupressales > Taxaceae > Torreya > Torreya grandis. The sequence goes on from JARHVA010002021.1 coordinate 1,805,497, forward strand.
GTCATTCTCATCCCACTCGAAGGGGAGCCCATGCCTTTGTCTTTTAAACTCAACTTTGATTGTACCAATAATATGGCCAAATACGAGGCCTTAATTTTGGGACTTCAGACCGCCCTATCTCTCAGCATCAAGTCCATCAACATCTTCGGCGACTCGCAGCTCGTCGTCAATCAGGTCAACGGTTCATACCTCTGTAAAAATTAAATTTTGCAAAGGTACAAAAATCGTGCTGACATTCTCCTTGCATCTTTTGACCATTTCCTCCTGCAGACTGTTCCTCGATCCATGAACAAGTTTGCTGACACTATGGCTTCTCTCGCTTCCCATATCCCATCTTCCTCATCTGCATCCAGACTTTTTGTCACGGTGCATCATGTGCCATTGCCTTCATATATCTCTCCTCACATTCATCATGTCAACACTATAGACCCAAGCCCACAAGATGCTTGGTATAAGCAACTTGTAGACTTCTTATCTCTCTCTATCATTCCTCCCAACCTCTCTAGTAATGCACGATGAGATTTTATCAAGCGTACTGCTCGCTATACCATGCTAGGGGGTCTTCTCTATAAGCGAGGCTTCGACGGCCTCCTTCTTCGTTGTCTCACCTCCACTGAAGCATCTCACGCCATCCAGCAAGTTCACGATGGGATTTGTGGCGGAAATTTCAGTGGAAATTCGGTTGCCAAGCGCATCCTTCATCTGGGCTATTATTGGCCTACCCTTCATCAAGACTGTAGCAATTATGTTCGGCGTTGCATCAAGTGTCAGCAGCACTCTAACTTGCTTCATCTCCCCAGTCACGCCTTACAAATTGCTCAGGATTTCTGGCCTTTTTCTCAGTGGGGTTTAGATCTCATCGGTGAGATTAACCCTCATTCATCTCTTCGTCATCAATCCATCATCACAGCCACTGAATATTTCACCAAGTGGGTGGAAGCCATTCCTCTCGTCTCCACAAAAGCCGACAAGATCGTCGACTTCATCAACACCCACATCATCTGTCGTTTCGGTGTACCTCATAAAATCATCACTGATAACGGCAAGTCCTTCAAAAACAAAACTGTCCAAAAGCTATGTGACTCCTTCGGCATCAAACTCAGTTTCTCTTCGCCTTACTACCCACAAGCAAATGGGCAGGCCGAGGCTTCCAACCAAATTCTCACCAAAATTCTCATGAAAGTGGTCAGTGACATAGGCAAGGATTGGCACATTCACATTCCCTTCGCTTTGTGGGCTTACCGCACTAGCATCCGAACCTCTACGGGTGCTACCCCTTTTTCTCTTGTGTACAGAATAGAGGCTGTCTTACCTCTCAAAGTACAGATCCCGTCTCTCCACATTTCTCTACATGATATCCTTTCCAATGATAACTTTCGTCAAGATCGCTTAGCTCAACTTGAGTTACTTGACGAACACCGTCTTGCTGCCCTTAATCATCTCCATGTCTATCAACATCGCATCAAGTGCACCTATGACAAAAATCTGCAAGAATGAGATTTCAACATCGGAGACCTCGTCCTCAAAGAGAATCAACACGTGACCAACATGGAGCGAAGTAAACGAGGCAAGTTTGCTCCTAATTGGCTCGGACCTTTTATTATCACGCACAAGTATAGATCAGGGACTTATCATCTGTCTTCTCTTGATGGACGCCCAGAACCTGAGCCTCTTAATGCGTTGCATCTGCGACCGTTCTACTGCTAGTCGAGTATTCGTCCACTTGACACTTAACTTGAGCTCGTCCCTTGAGCAATCCCCGTCCTCTTCATCCTATTTCCTTTCAACCCTATTCCTCTTAACAATTCCTATAACCCTTTTATGATGTATGGATGCTTTGTCCTAATAAAAGGGAGCCCTTGACCTTCTACAATCTTGTCCATGACTCACACTTCTATCAAAACAAATCAAGATGTCAAAACATATCCATGGTCACTATATCAATATCAAAATCAAAACAAGACAGACTGCTCCCTCGAAGGACAGCTGTACTATCATTGCTGTAATAAGTAGACTGCTCCCTCGAAGGACAGCTATTCAAAAGCCTTTATATTAAACAAAAATCTAGACCACTCCCTCGAAGGATGGCTATGACTAATCTGGCAATAAACAGCATTATTTTAGAAGCTTCCCGCATTGATCAGCTTCACAACCTGACCACCAAACAAATGACATCTCTATGCAGGGTTCCCACATTGATCAGTCTGCGCCAAAAAAAAAAAAAAAAAAAAAAATGAGTCACGGACTTGGCTTGTAGTTGTCTCAGGGTCTCCTATAAAAAGGGGCAAAGTTATCTCTGCTCTTAAAATGGGTTACCCTCTTTCCTCCTCCTATTACCTGCTCAAGGGACTTCGAGCTCACTTTAATGTCTAAGTGATTCGATTACCGCTCTAACATAACTATGGTCAACGACGTCACGCATGAATGGGGCTCTTGGTTCTCATAACCCCTATCTATGCTATCTTTTTGGTCCTTGTCAATGAAAGAGCAATATGCTTTTCACTTCTTCTGCACTTTGGTCACATCCACCCTCATCACTTGTCAATCAACTCTGCTCAACTCTCTTTTCAGACCATCAACATGACCTAGCCTATTCACCCTAGTTTCTATGGACACCAATACACATAGAAACTATCGACTCGCCACAATTTATGTTCAGCATAAACCAATACTTGCTGAAGCATAAATAGACTTCAATTCATTTTTAGCATACATCCATCACGCATATAGAATATTGCTAGGGATGAAAAACCCCTCAACCAATGTTGCAGAATACACCATTTGGAAAAGGCTGCAACATCCTTTTTTCCTCACCATCCCTTTGACCCTTCCTCCCTTCTAGGGAGAACTACATCGGCCTGAGGCCCTATCACCAGGGCTATGTAGGCAGCACTCAGTTGACATGGGGTCTTCTGGGGTTAGCTCGGCCGCATCCTTTCGTCCATTCATCCATCCCTCGACCACCAACCATTGGAGATCATGCCCATCTCCTCCGACCTCGACCACTTCCAAGACGTTGTTGCCTTGGTTGTTTTTGCATGTATGCTACCTCATGACTGGTTAGCAGAATTGTGCGCAGACCTTTTTGGACCCTCACAAGTATAGGATCGCACACCGGTTGATCCGCACTACTTGTGGCTTTTTCATGTTTCTGGGAGCACTTCCTGAGCCCTAGATACCTGGGACATGATGACCATTTGGAGCTTCAGCTTAGATTGAGTGACCCGATCAGCAGATGACTAAATGCTGGGGCCCGGTTACTTCAATTTCGGCACTCCTCGACCCTTGACCTGCGACACTTTGGCCTGACCATCTCGTGCAATGGTATGCATGCAATCACGACCTTTGTAGCATTCACCCTCACCCCTTTTTCATCTGCTCTTTATCAAATCAGCACCCGATTCTCGGTTCCCTTCCCTCGCCTCCTACTTTGAGGGGGAATACCTTATCCTTACTCGGGGCATTTCGCTTCCTATTTTTGTCTTGCAGTTCATTCGAACAACCAACAAGATGAAATCAACCTTATCCCTCACCTGGGGCACTCACTCCTATTTTTGTCTTGCAGTTCATCTAGAACAACCAACAAGACAAAAAGGGGCAAATGTAGACACCGAAAACGTGTCGACTCCCCTGGTCATTCCTCGTCTTATTCTTCTTCGCCTATTGAACCCTTGTCGATCACTTGTTCCACCAACCTTGACCCTGGCAGCATGTAAAAATGAGCACAGAGCTAAAGCTAGGCTCTATCCCCATTATGCATCTACCGACGACGGTCTTTACCTGGCTGATGTCACCGACGTCGGTCACCTATCGGCCGACGTCGGCAATCCTGCCGACGTCGGTCACCTTCCCGTTATCCGTTATCAGTTACCATTCGATTTCCTGAAACGGTTGACGAACCATCTCTGGAACCATTCCCCGCCTTCATCAACCTCCACCAACCATTCGAGGCCAGATCCCCCGAAAGCTATTTGAAACTCTGATCAACCAACCTGCGAATTCCTCCATCAACCTGCGAACTTCGACATCAACACTCCCGGCATCAACCAATCTGCATTCAATCCGACTCCAACTATGGCTTTCATCATGTCTTCTGGCAGGTAAGTATTATTTTATTTATTTTATTTCTTTCTTAGTTATTATTTATCAGTTCTGTCATCTCGATTCTTCAAACCCTCCCCAGACTCTGTTCAGACCCGACCTGACCTTACCCAGACCCTGTCCCGACTCTGTTCAGCCCTGTCCTGACTCGCCCAGACCCTGTCCTGACTCTCCTAGACCCTGTCCTGACTCTCTCAGACCTTGCCCAGAGCCCGTCCCGACTCTGTTCAGACCCAGCATCCCTCGTTTACATCCCTGAACCTGTCCCAACTCTCTCAGACCCTGTCCCGAACCTTTTCCCAGAACCTGCCCCTACCGACGCCGGTCACTACCCCGACCAACGACGGAACCTTAACCGACGTCGGCACCTTCCCTAATCGACGCCGGCACCACAGAGACCGACACCAGTGACTGTGCAGAATAGTGCTGCATATCAGGTACGCTCTTTTATTTTCTGTCATTTATTTCTGTTATTTTATCTTTCATTATTATCTACTTTCGTCCAATATTCTGCTTTTTTATCAGTGGGTTGATATCCTTCTATGGAGTCTTCGTACTTCCAGGATTGGGCGTTCACCTGACAGCCCACCATATCTTTGACTAACGTTTTTCTATGTTTTAGGTTTTTCTTCGCAGGTGTCATTCATCCACAGCAAAAGAGGAGAATCTTTCAACGTCTGATTTCGGTGCGCACGACTTTATCAGGTACTTCTAGCCTTGACCATTTCCTTAGTTTCTTATTTCTTCTTTTGAATGTAGAAAGCAATTTTGCATTAGAAACAACATGTTCACTATCCAAGAGGCAAGGGACCAGGCTATGGCTTCTATGACCAACTACCAACATCAAGTGAAGAGACACTTGAACAAGAAATCTTCATCAAAAGGTTTCTCTGAAGGAGACATTGTCTTAAAATGGGATGAAGACTGAGCTAATCCTGGAAAGCATGTGAAGATTGATGCCCTATGGAGTGGCCCATACGTAATCACTCAATGTAATCAACATAATGCATTCCAACTCTCCAAGTTGGATGGTGAAGAATTGTATATCCCAATTAATGGGATACATCTTAAGCATTACCACTGAGCCCCTTCTCCATCATGTATATATTTTTCCTTGCTTTTCTCCTATTTTCCCTAAGTGCATTCTGCACATGTTAGTAGTTTTCTTAGCTTTATGTGTGTTTTCATTTCCTTTTGAGGTAAATCTTCATGTTTGGTTCTAGATTTATCAGAGCTATTACTGATCTCTAAGTTACAATCTGACCTTGTGCCCAAAGGATTTTGAGGCAATTGGCTTCTAAGCATAGTAGGCATGCTTCCCCTGGGAGTCACCAATTTGTCCCCTTCTTCATCTAATGTTTTAGGCCATTTCAGTTTTTGGTTTTTTCACAAGTCCAAGAATTTCTACATATTTTGTAGCTCAATCTTTTTGGCACATGAAGAATCAATTTCAGAAAGTGTTGGGTTTTACAAGGCTTCTTCAAGCTCTTATCTGAAGAAAATCATGAGAAAGGTAAGCATCATTGAACCATTGAACTAGTTTAATGCCTTGGTCCAATGCTTGGGTTCAATCAGCCTTAGTTCATTGAACTAGTTCAATGATTGGTTTAAACAAATGGTTCATCAGCTTGGTTTAACAAAGGCTTGGTGCGCAGTGTTGAACTGTTGAACCGTTGAACCATTGAACCATTTTTGGTTTAATGGGTTAGTTCAACAGCTTGGGTCAAGGGGGCATCCCAAATCTGAAGGGTAGGTGACCTTGCAAAGGGAAGCTCTAAGTTAAAAATGCCCTTGTAGAGGGCAAGGAGCATTTCAAAGGCAGCTGAAGGGTAAGTTTTCAGAATTTTGTTTAAGGCTAAATTCTTTTAGACTTTTTGTCTAAAGGAATTCCTTCAAATAAAAACCCTGAAGAAATTCAGAGGAAGGGCACCAGCATAAATAAAATCCAAAGAGCACAAAATAAAAGGACAAGGGACTAAGATGATTCTCACAAACTTTTTGTCTGTGGGAAAATTGTCCATAGAAAATTGTCTACAGAAAATGTTTGCAGGAAAAAAGCCCGCAGAAAAGACATCATGAAATTTACCAAAGATGGTGACGTCTCAAAAATCATCAAATTTAAGGAGATGAACTATCCATTAGTTTTCAAACTATGACAGTTTTGAGAACATCAAATTTTACACTAAGAAAGCTAGAGCATAGAAAGCACCAAGTGGCAACTGTGGAAGACTTTGACATGATTTTTAAGAGCAATGAAACATGACACATGTCCACTGCAAGGCTCGATGGGAGCCGACAAGTGTCAACATCAATGGGTTTCTCCTTTTGATTTTTTATTCAAAGAGAAGATTGTGGTAGGCCTGAATGAGTTGCTAAATGTAGCAAAAGATACCAAGTGTCAGCATCTGCAAGCACCAAAAAAGGGTCCTAAAAGTTTTTCTAAGGAAGTTAAAGGCTTTGCAGAAGCAGCCACGTGTTGCCTTCCACAGGACTCTCAAAAATAATTCCAAAGCCTCTAAGTTAAGTAGAAAGAGTAAGTAGACTATGACACATGTTAGAAGTGGATGCGCTCTCAGCCAAAGAGCCAAAGGAGTAGCAGAAGATAGCCTGAGGGTGAAGGAGGCAAAGGAGGCAAAACAAGCACAGAAGTAGACAAAGCAATCCAAGTGGCATAAGAAATTGTCAATTCAAGGAGTCATTCCAGTAGTTGACATGGTACCTACCATGTGATCGTCAAGAGGCACAAACAATGAATGGTGTGACCTATTTTCTTGAATATGCATTGATGAGCAGGCAAATGGTGTAGCTCATAAATTCAGATCCTGACAGGAGCTGACACAACATTATCTTCAAACGGCTTCCTCATCCCAATGCTCAAAAGACACATGGGTCACTTTTAAAAAGGGTGCCAAAAGGCCTCCTTTCTTCCTCTATATATTGGAGACTTGTCATTTGAAAAGGATCTTCCACATTTGTAAGGTGAAGCCCTGGCAAATTTTCACCTGAAATCAATAAACATATTTTTACCTCTATTTTGGTTAGATATCTCTATGTGTGTGTGAGTGTCAGTTTGAATTTAGTCATTACTTCTTGATGCTTCCATAGGTTTAACACCAACATACCTAGTGTCTATAAGGTGCCATTTTTATAGGTGATAAGAAGAGTTGTATTTGGAAGTGTAGAGATAGAAGAAGCCACTATATAGTGTGCCTTTCTACAGCACCTTTGGTGAGTCTATTTTCTATGTGTTCCATCAAAACTCCCTATTTAGTTTCCTATAACCTAGTCCTTCTACCGATTTGAAGTATATGTATGTGTTTGTATGATTTCAAGTGTGAGTGTGAGAAGGTCCAATCATTTGGTGCGTCACCTCTTTTTAGAGTAGTTTTATTTTCTTGTAATCCTTCTCCCTTTTCACCACCCCCCATTATATATCTATATACCTATTTTATCACTTATTGAAACAACTCAGATGCATCAAATGGAGCTAGCCCTTACCTAGAGACTCTCCCCTCTAGGTTCACCAGTCCCACAGGTGAGAGGGGAGTTTCCATTGTTGCGTGTGGAAAGGTAGAAGCTCGGCCTCCTACCTCAGGTGCAATCCACTGCGTCAACACCTCCCATATTCCCAAGGTTTTGATGACCCCTACCTATGCAGGAAACATTATGTTCTCCATAAGCCTCTAAAGGTATATTTTTACGAATAAGCCATCAAAAATGCCTATAAGGATCTCTATACGAATCCTCTCACCCCTTGGGTGTGCACCATTCCTCTTCCCACTTTGATCTCTAAACTTACCAAGTTTAATGAAATATAAGATTCTAGTCTTATAGATCATATGATATCCTTCATAATGGTATGTATGGATTGGTAATATGATGAAGGCATGATGTTTAGGCTCTTTTATTGCACCCTATAATCCAAGGCTTTAGTGTGGTTCCAAAATATACCTCTAGGATCTCTATCTACTTTCCCTACCTTGTTGGATGTGTGAGACCCCATTTTGACATCAATCCCTATTATATATTTTGTTGCATATGTTTTGGACTCAATGGATATGTGTTATACTCTTTGGAGGTATGGGGTGCCCACATTTTATATTTTGTTGAATTTGTGGACTTTAATTACTGGTTTAGGAGATTTTATTTGTATGCATGGTTATTTACGAATAGATATAATTTTTTATCAATATTTTCATATTTGGTATCATGATTTTATATTTTTTTAATTTACAGTTGATTATATTGAACTAACCAATATATATGTAAAAACATTTATAGTGATAGTTATACTAGTTCATATTATCCTATATATAAATTAATTTTCCATGGATGAATTTGATGTTTGGTTTAAGTGTGAAGGTTATAAAGGTCCAAAGGCAAGATTATGAGGGACTCAAACATGCCTCAATGGATCATATGCACACTTAAAAACCACCTTAAACCTTTAATATTATACTATTATTTTTTTACAAATTGTTAATTGTATTAATTTATATCTTTTAACTTATTTTCTTTATTATTTTTTAAATTTTGGTGTTTTGACCTAAAATTCTCTTCTAATTTAATCACCCTAAATCTATGTTAACCCTTAATGAGGTTATTTAACTTTGTTAAGGGTTTGGTTGATTGACAAACCCAACCCATGTGTTCAATCTCGGATTTGTCCTTCCAACCACTTTTTAGCTTGAGTATTTGACAAAAAACGTTTCTCTTACTAGTCCTTTTTAGACCGATACACATACCCATTATGTAGGTGGATTTTTTAAGTCACTTTGTCCACTTTTTGGTCATTTAAAGGCCTTATTTATGTCCTATATGTTGATTCCAAAAGAAACCATCTCTTTTTGTACAAAATAGTTGTGTTATGTTTTTAAGTGGAAGGAACACACATGTGAGTGGATAAGGATATTTATGAGCATTGTAATATAAATTTATGGAGGTATGTCACATCCTTAGTATGAGGATGGAAATATGTCACCCTCCTATTGGTCTTTTGTTTTCCTTCTTTTAAGAACCTTTTTTGGTCTTTTTGGCTTTATGCATTTTAGATTGTTGGAGAGCTTGGGTGCTTAGAGAAAGGCTTTTGGAAGAGTGTCAAGTGGGGATTTTGGTTTGAGGTAGGTATTTGGTATTAATTTATTTTATGTTTTAATTTTTATCTTTTGTTTCTTCTCTTGAATGAATCTCATCTAAAATAAAATGAACAATTTTTTTTACTATATTTGAGGCCTTGTTCTTAGGATTCCTTTTAAGATTTTGTATTTTGTATTTTTGCCATAATTTCTCTTTTTTTTGTTGTTTTATTTCTTTGTTTTTGTGTGAATGTTGGGTATTAGATTTGGGAGTACCTCTATGTCATGCATGTGGTATTTTAATAAGTGCTTGTATTTGAGGAATGAAAGAGTGGAGCTCTTGCTTATGGCTTCTTGTACAAGCCCACTCTAGCCTTGGTGGCATGAACTTGCATATGAGAAGTGGAACATTTTAATAAGGTTAAAATCCACTCTCCTTTATGAGAAATTTGAGGTCTAATGAGAGTTATGGGATTTCTAACCAATAATTATTTATTATGGTAGGTTTAAGGAGGAAAATTATTGCTTGACAAGAACTCTTTTATTTGGCTTTGGAATCCCTTATGTTCATTAATAAACCTATATCATAAATAAAGTAAAATACCTCTTCTCTTACCTTTAGTGAAGTCATTTTGACTTACTTTTTCTTTGTGTCTTATTGTGAACACCTTGTTATTTTTTTCTTAATTATTGATACATAAATCCCTTTACCTTTCAAGATTATTCATTGTGAATATGATTTTGAGGCATCCCTCTTTCCCTTGGGCTTGGGGGAGGCTATGCATTAAATTCACTTGGTGAGGTTTGAATGCAATTATGCCTATATTATGGGTGGTCAAGCACCTTCCTTTTCCCTATTTGGTGTTTACTTAAAGTGTCCTTGGAGCTTGACTACATGTGTGTATGTTCTTCCTTATTGGAGCTTGGAGCTTGATGTTTGGACATGATGGTTACTTTCATATGTTCTTTTGGCATCTCAAGTATTTTATGTTATTGAAGATATTATTCCCATTGTGAATCATTGTTTGAGGGATGATATTTTTATGAATTCTTGCTAAAACTTATATCCTTAGACATCTCTTTTATGGACTCTTGTAAATGTGTTGTATTGAGATAATTATTTTAGCCTTATGAACTTGAGATTTATATATCTTATATCTTGTTGGGAACGTTTGTAATCCTTTTGGAATGAATATTTTTAAGAATGTTTCTAGATCTCCTTCCTTTTAAGTTATTATCATCAATATTTAAAAAGGTTACTTGTTGAATATATAGATATGAAAAAAATACTTGTTCATTGCAATTTTTAGATTTTTTAGTTATTCAAATGTTTTGTAAAGAAGGCAAAAGAGTAATCATATGATATATAAGTGAATATTGTGAATAAAATTTGGAGTTGAATCTATCCTTGTAGCAGTTGAATGTAATGCATACTATTGATAAAATGGTTGAATAGTTTTAAAAGGGAAATATTTTAATTATTTTTCCTTCCCTTAACTCTCAAACAATATTATAATTACAAATGAAAAAATTATCTTTTAAGTTGTATGTTATTTGTTCTAATAAAAGGTACTCCTCTTTCTTAACATTCCCTTCTCTTTATTGAGAATTGAAGTATGGAAATGAAAATTATTATTCTAAATTCATTTGCATGACAAAGGAAATACTAATATATTAATTTTAAAATGTTTAAAATTGATCTTATATTAGTTTATGAACATTTAACAAATAAATAAAAATAATTTTTCCATTATATTTATACTTAATATTAAATTTATTAGATTTTATCTGATATATAAATACATATGTATACTTATGTATTTTATTTAACTCAACAAATAACAACACACACACACACACACACACACACACACACACACACACACACACACATTTTTTAACAAATCCTATAATAAAATAAAAATTAGGTATATGTGTGTGTATATATATATATATAGACACACACTTTGAAAAAATAAATAGATAATAATATAATATGAATAATATATTCATTAAAAACCTAGTGATGATGGACTAGCAATGAGTGGGATGGTTTTTAGAAGTGGGAGGTCTTAGGGTCCATTCTTTGGGATGAACACTCTATAAAATTGTTCCCACACTAAGATATAATGGGTTATTCATGAAAAGTATCCATAATGCAATGGGCTATCAGCTCAATGTTCAATGTGACAAGGCTGAGCATGTGGGTTGAAACTTGTGTTCAACATGACAAGACACATCTAGAATCCATGGTTAGGATACTATTCATCATTGGTTCAGGCATTCTAGTTTTAAAAAGATTATGCCTAACATTTTAAGATGACATGATCAAGGGAGCTAGATCAAGGGTTTGTTTAAGAGATTTCTCATAAGAAGGGTAAAACCCTTAGAGTGGGAAGTGGCTTTAGAGGTAGGAAAGGGTAGGCATGGTAGGTGGAAGAAGAAATTATTGAGAGATAAGAATTGATGGGTTTTGAAGTAGGTTATAGAGTTCATTAAGGGGCATGATATTTAGGTATAAAGGTTGTGGAGTTTTTAGGCAAATATCAAGATGAGGAGGGTCTAAAAATGATCAAGAGAGTGGTGATAAAAGCTAATGTTTTTTATTGGAGGGTAGATTAATTAAAAAAAAATTGGTCCCCTCTTAGGTTCTAGATGATTATCCCATGGTTCCATCTCTATATGGAGTGTGGATTCATAAATAAATATAATTAGAATGAAAGTTAAATCCTTTTTCTAATAACTTATATATCTCTAAAAATTCCCTAATTTACAAATGTGTAATAAAATGGTCAGCACTATGAGAAGTGGAAGATTGGGTTATAAATAATTGAGAGAAGGAGGTGAAGATTTATTTTCTCTTAAAGGTTTTATTTTTAGTTATCTTTTCCTCAATATCAGATTGTGAATAGATCCTATAATATCCTTTTTGGTTTTTGAGAGGAATAGGTTTATGGTTGTAAAGATAGAGCCTTAATCTCAATCCCTTAATTGCAAAAAAGGTTTGTTTTTAGTATAGATTCACTTTTATAGTCATATTATTGAATATTGGGCTTTTGATTGCCTAAAATAATTGGGTAATATGATATGAACTTTCATTTATTTTGATCCAATTTTCAAAGAAGGCATTCTGGTCTCTTACACCAGAGTTAGGGTGTTGGGACTTAGATAAGGATATCCCAAAGAAAATTTTTATCAAGTCTTAGGGTAAGGTATGGAGTCAAAAAGTGGATATTTCATTATTTCAATTATTTTTCTCTAGGTCACATCAAAAAATCCTATTCTCTCATAAAAACAAGTTCTTTTCCATGCTCATTTGGTAGTTTAACTAGTTTGGCAAAAAATGTTGGTGAGAAATAACAAGTCTATGAGTGAGTCGGAGAAAGGCCCTTCTCATGTAGTAGTGGGTAAGATTTTTATAGAGGATTTTCCAAGTAGGAATGGGATTCTCATCTCTTTCAAGAATTGAAACTTGGATTAGATTCACTCGATTTGATAAAGGAGCCAATTAAGCTTGACCTTGGTAGGAAAGTTAGAAACACTTCAGATTTACTTGATAAATTAGATAGTGGTATTAATTTGTCTCTAGATCCTTTAATCAAAGGTTTTTATTTTATATAACAAGAATTTAAGTCAATAAAATATCTTTTAAAACTCTCTAAAGAAATTACAGATCAAATTTTAGTCTTAAAAGAGGTGAGGCTAGAAAAGTCAATCATTGAGTCAGGTGAAGTTGATGTTAGTTATTTAGAGGAAGAGGAGGAAGTAGAGTCAGAAGAAGAATTAAATTCATGGGTTTTCTTTCCATTTCTCAAGTTCAATTTTCTTTTCCCCATCCTAATTAGGGCCCTAAAAAGATAAGGGGTAGGAAATCAGAGAAAGATAAGATGAAGGGGGAGATTTTAGGAGATAGACAAGGTACATTGCACCAATTTTTGGAGCCTATAGAGTGGGGGTGTAATTCCCCCCTATGGGTTAATGAATCTCCTCTCTTATAATTTAAGGGGCCTAAATTCCCCAAATAATAGGTGAGTATTGAAATATCTTTTGTTGTTTGAATCTCTAGATGTGTTTTTACTTCAAGAAACCAAAATGAGTGTGTAGGAAACTTATAATTCAATGAAAACAAGTTGGGATAGGTGGTAAAATATTATAGTGGAAGCAGTTAGGGATTCCAAAGGCCTAGTTTTCATTTAGTCTCCTTTATTTGCTAATTTATTTGTGGTGGATTTGAGCCCTTGGTGGTACCTATGTAGGTTTAATAGTTTATCCTTGGATATCAATTTCCTATTTTTCAATGTTTATGGTCCTAATGATGTTAATTAGAAATGATAACTTTGGTAGGAACTCTCATATATAATGTTGAGGTATCTTGAGGAAAATATTCTCCTAGGAAATTATTTTAATGCCATTTTTCAATTTGATGATAAGTTCAAAGGTGCACTGGCTCCAAAACCCTCTCCGGTGGATTTTTGTAATTTTATGCATACTAATAAACTATTAGATGTTCTACATAAATCTATTTGGTTTAGCTAGAAAAATAGAGGAGTAGGTATTGATAATATTATAGAGAGACTTGATATATTCTTGACCAACTTGAATTGGTTGTTGTATGATGTGTGGTGGAGAGTTTGGTGCTAAGAGCTTCTGGTTCAAACCATTTTCTGAATGTTTTCAATCTTTTCAAGGATTTTCCTCTAGAACATTACCCTTTTAATTTTAAATTAATGTGGTTATAAAATCCTTCATTATTTAAACTTATGAATAATTGGTGGTAAATTTGTCTCCTTCCTTTGGTTCAATTATGTATAAAATTACAAATAACTTTAGTTCATTAAAGGTTGTTGTAAAAGGTGGAATGTTAAAGTTTTCAAAAATATTTTTCAAGAAAAGGTGAATATTGAAGTTACTTTGTTGTCTCTGAATAATCCAGTTATGAAAGGGGGGATGGATATAGTGGATTATTCTTTAGAATAGAAGCTAATATAATCATATGAGGAAATCCTTCTTAGAGAATAAATTCATTGGAAATAAAATTCAATGGTGAATTGGTTGCAAGCATGGGACAAAAATTTGGCTTTTTTCATGACTAGGTGAGGGCTAAAAGGTCTACAACATGAATTTATAGTATTATATATAGTAATAATGAAATTTTAAATTTCCAAGAGGAGATTAGATTTGAGGCAATTTCCTTCTTTAATAAGTTTCTCACTAGAGAATAGCAGTCTAATTTTGAAGCTCAAAATTTGAATATGAGGTTCATCCCTAAACTAGTTTCAGATAGGAAAAATGTACAATTGATGGCTCCTTTCAATTTGGAGGAAAATTTCTTGGTTTTTTTTTAATTACCAAAGATAAATCTCTAGGCCCTAACAATTTATAGTAGCCTTTTTTCAATCCTTTTAGGATATTATGGGAGTTTATGTGCTTAACATAGTGGAAGAATCTCATTATCAAATGAAAGTGACTCCAGATCTGAATGTTTATTTTATTTCCCTATTTCTAAAAGGGGAGTCTCAAGTGATTTTTAGTGATTTATACCATTTTTATTTATGTAATTTGATGTATAAAATCATTTCCAAATCCTTGTCCAATCGAATCAAATTGGTTCTAGATTCTCTCATTTCTTAATAGTAGGTAGGTTTTGTGTCAGGGATGAATATCCATGAGGTTAATTTTGTTGCTCATAAAATCATTCATTCTATGTCACATAATCACTAGAGAGGAATGTTACTTAAATTATATATTATTAAAGCTTATGACAAGGTAAATTGGCATATTCATATCAAAATCTTGGAAAATTTGGCTTCTAAAAAGATTGGTGTAATTGGATCTTCAATTGTATTACTAGTCCAATTTTTTTGTTTCGATCAATGGGTGTTTAGATGACTTATTAAAATATTCAATAGGTTTGAATTAGGAATATTACTTTTCCCTATTTCTCTTCATCTTAATGGTTGAAGCTTTGGGTTAGTTGGTGGTTCAAGATAAAATTACTAATAGTGTGTCAGGATTAAAAGTGGTGAATAATATTGATAGTTTATCCCACCATCAATTTGTTGATGATAATTTTCTCTTTGGAGTTGCTTCTATCATTGAGGCTTAGGAATTCAAGGCTATATTTAAAAATTATGATCAGGCATCAAGTCATATGGTTAATGAAATAAATTCAATAAAATTATTTGTCAACTACAATGAGGTAGAGGAAAGGGAGATTATTGTTGTGATTAGATTTAAGATAGGTAAACTCCTAAGTAAATTCTTGGGAGTTCCACCTTATTTATAAGTTGGTAAATCAATATTTTAGGAAGGTTTAATCAAAAATTTCAAGGCTTATTTGGCATCATGAAAAGGGAGGTGGTTGACTTTGGTAGGTAGAACCACCTTGATTAAATTGGTCTTGAGTGCTCTCCCAAATTATTATTTTTATAATTGTCACTCTCCCTACAATGTGATCAATAAAATCACAAAGGATTTCATTTGGCAAGGTGCATTAGATTAAATAAAAATTCCCCTTTTAAAATGGGAGATAATTTGTAAACAAAAAAAGATGCAGGTTTTTAGGATTAAAAATTTTCACCTCCATACTTTAGCTTTGGGAGAAAATTTGGTTTAGAAGATGATTAAACAACCAAGTGCATTGTGGATTAGACTTATTAGATCCAATATCTTGGGTTGGATGATATTTGAGGCATGGTTTTAGTTTAAAATCTACCCAAGGGCTCTCACATGTGGAATTTCCTATTTAAATGTAGGTTAATTATTGTAAAACATGTTTCCTGGACTATCAATAATGGGAAGAGAATAGACTTTTGGTTTGATTCATGGAATGGTCATAATATAATGGATGAGATCCTCTAAGTTCCTAAGGTGAGAGTTGTTCTTTAGGAGCATTATGGAAATAAGTTTGATGACTATTTAGAGCTCCATTATTACCAAGGTGTAGTAATATGTTGGTGGAAAATTTTGTTAGATCTACTATGTCCTCTTGATCAGGGCAGGGCCATTTCAATTTGGTTGTCTTCTAGGAAAGTTTTCTTAAATGAAAATGAGGATGATATCCATTGGGTCAAAGCTAAATTAGGGAGGTATTCAGATAATATTGGTTATCAAATGGATGTGGTGATAGAAGTGTCATTTTATTAGGCCATTAAGTTGATCTGGGGGAAGGAAGGGCTTTAGAACATAGGGGCCTTTACATGGCCGGTGGTTTATAATAGTATTTTGACACATGATAGGTTGCATAAAATGGGATTTTATGGTTCCTCTATATGTTACATTTATAATAAGGAGGAATATATAGATCATTTTATATTTAATTACACATTTTTAAGGTGGTGTTGGTCTTGGATTTGAGGTAAGTTTGATTAGCTTTAGGCTTGGCCTCCTTATTTGGAAAAATCCTTTACACCTTGGCCTCTAGGATATTTCAAGAACTATCTGTATAGTTTATGGAGAGCAAGTCAATCCATCCTTATTTGGTCTATTTGAAAGCAAATAAATCATTGTATCTTTGAAAATAAAGAAATTTCATAATTTAGGGTGCTTCATGAGATAGAAATCTCTATTTTAGAAGTAGTTTCAGCCCAAGCTAAATGCAAAAATGGTCTTCTCTAAAGATGGGATTTAATAATGAGTGGCATATGAAAGTTGTTAAAAATGACCCCATTAATGGGTCGATAGTATGTAACTCTGATAATAGAAAAAGTAGATCAGATGTTAATTGGAAGCCTCCTCCTCTAGGTTAGTTTAAACTAAATTTCAATGGATCTTATAGAGGTAATCCTAGGGATTTTAGGGTAGGGTGTGTACTAAAATATTATAGTGGCTCTTTGATTAGAGCTACCTCAATCAAAATCTTGGATGGCACTAATATTGAAGAAGAGGCTCAAACTTAGATTATTGGTTTAGATTTAGTGGTGGAATGTAGCATAGATTATTTGATTATTGAAGTGGATTCTTAATTGATGATTCAATATATTTTGAATTAGAATTCTAAATCATGAAACATTAATATCATACTAGTTAAGTCTTGGTAGCTTCTTTGTCACCTTAAGGAATGGAAAAGGGAGCATTACTTTCATGAGGTGAATAAGGTAGGCAATTTAGGGATTGATCAAGTTGAACTCATTTGAATCAAAAATTATAAATAAAGGTGGTGTGATATAGATGGGATAGCTCATATTGAGCTATAATGATTTGCATGAGTTATGGAGGGTACATAAATTAGGAGGCTCTTTCTAATGATGAAGGAAATTAATTCTCAGTGTGGGAATCAACTCTCACTTTTTGTAGTGTGGGAGATATACCTATATCTTCTATGGGATCTATTAGTGATGTCATATTATGGTGCCAACACATTTTGAGAAGATCTTAATTTGAAGTTGGTGGGTAGAAGGTGACAGGTGAGGAAATGGAGAAATCCCTAGTAGAAGCAGTAGCATGATTGGTTATCTTTTTCAATAGCCTTAAAAGGGAGATCAGTTTCTTTGGGTCAATCTCATCTTTTAGACTATAGCACATATTTTGGTCACTTTTACCTGACATTGTAGATGTTATGGAATGAGTAGTTGGGGTGGAAGAGATAGGCCTTAGTTTGTGTTAGAGATTCAATTCAAAATTTGCCACTCTCTTTGCCAACAATCTTCTAATGCTAGTTTTTGATAAAGGTATGTTGAAAGAACTAGTTGAATTCTTTGTCAAACTAGAATATAGGCTAAACCTCCTTGTAGAGAGGAATTGGTCAACTTTAGACCATTTAATGATTTTCCCTTTTTTGGAAAGGATAGCCTCTAATTCATCTCAAATACTATTTTTAGGATCTTGGAAGAGTGTTTTCCTAGGGTTCTTAGCTTTATTGAATAATTGGATGGATTTTGTTTGACTAAATAAGATGGAGACTCTAAAAAAAGCTGGTTCCTATTGAAGTGTCAATGCTCAAATCCCCACTTCCATATTTAGAGGTTTGGAGAGTGACTTGGCTCTCACCTTCATGTATCTAAATGGGATCCATAGGTAGCTAAATCTTCCAATCTAACTAGTTCAGTGTTTAGCACTAGGGAGATCTAAGGGGAGGGGCATAGTGTGGTGCAGGGGGTGTCTCAAGGTCATGTGTTGGTTTCAACTTAGACTTAAGAACTTCCATTGACACCAGTAAAAAAAATTTTAGATAGTGAAATTATGTGTGTAAATTAGGATGGTAAACCTCTTGTAGTTCTAGAATGATAATTGGTAATTGTCTATTTTTTAGTGGTTGGTAGTCTAGTTTCTCAAAAGATTTTGTAAGATCAATAAGATGTTGTAACTATGGTATTTATGTACTTTCTCATTATAGTAATATAATATATTTGGTAATTTGGTTTTTGCATGTTTGGTCATATACCTTATGGATTTTTATCCTTGAGCCAAGCCTTTTTTTTTGGTGTGTTATATTGGGTAGGGGTCCCATTAACCTTGAGACCAATACACACACACACACATTAAAGATAAAATAAAATAAATGAATATATACAAGTTTATATATAAAATAATAATAACAAAAAATAAATAAAATAAAATTTAAATTTAAAAAAAATAATTTATATATATATATATATATATTAAAATGAATTAAAATATATATGTGTATATAATAATATAAAAATAAATTATTAATAAATAAAAATTGTGTTTGTGAGGAGAAGGAGGGGTTGACGGTTGGGTCATTCAGCTAGCCCCCTACAATATTGAATTTTAGGGCTGATGGCCCCTAGTGAGGTTGTGGCCATAGGCCATAGGCCACAAGGGGGGTCAGTCAACCCTCATCATTTTTTGGGTTTGAATTTTTAAATACATTCACACATACACACAATAACATAAATAAATGAATGAATATGTTTATATAATAATCATATATATATATATATATATATATATATATATATATATAATATAGTTTTGGAATCAAGAATATACATATTTTACATACATGTGTATATACATAATTTTTTATATACACACACACACATGTAATAAAATACATACATATATATATCTTGGAATCCAATCACTCACTTCAAACAAAGTAAAATGAGAGGCATGGTCCAGGTAACCCAAAGGTGAGTCATTCTTCACTTTATGCAAATAAATGGCATTTCAAAAAGTCATCCACACATGTAAGAATTAGGTTCATAGATAATGAGCATTATATGATGTTCATAAGTAGTTTAATTTGGGATTGAGGTAGTAATTTAATTCTTCACTTGAATTCCTCATAGATAATGAGCATTTAATCCCATCCCAGTTTAATCCCACCCATTACAATGAAATTATTAATTAGTGTTTGAAGATGTATTTATTTGGGGTTCATGCAGGCATTAGGCCTATGCCAACTTAAAATTCATCCTCCTTACGTAATCATAATAATAATGCAACTAGGGATGATATCACTAATTCTCCATCAAATAAGGACAAGAAGCATGGTCATGAGTTAAATGATATAAGTAAGAGGCCAAATAAAAATAAGGCCCATGAAAATAGTGTAGGAGGGTAATGAGTGTTGTATCCTTACTATCCTATCATGCCCATTTTCTCTCTCATAAATAATCAATCACAACCATTTTTCAAATAACCAACCATAAACAAGAATGGATTAAAATGCATCATAACACAAATATGTATTTCTTACACCTACCATTAGTTAATAAATGGTGTAATCTATTGATTAACAGGTCAAAATATATATTCCTTATACCACATGCTAAATATCTCATTTGCTAACTCATGCCCATAGTCATAGTGTTATAATGCTGAAATAATAGTCAAAATTAACCTCAACCAAAGCTAACATAGTCAAATCCACATAGATACTTCAACAAGATCTTTGGCCATGCTAACTTCTCTTCAAACTCCTAAGCGACAATTCCTACCACATGGCATTCCTTAAATGACCTAGATCTTATAGATACTTTACAATTACACAATGAACTATGTTAATTGATGTCTCCATTGATTTATCAAAATGATAACATGTTGATGGCTCTCAAAAATATGCTTGTCCAATATTGACCATATAATGAAACATGTTTATATCACCCATAGGTTAATGATATGGGGACATCTGGATGGATCTCAGTGATTCTCTTTCCTATCATAACTCCTACAATGGATCTTGCTAACAATATACATAGGTTAGTAAGATGGTGACACATGAATGACTCCCAACAATCTATTTTCCTAGTATCAAACACATAAAGGAGCTTGACTATGTCACCCCTATGTTAGTGAGATGGTTACACATAGATGTCTCTTGGTTATTCTCTTTCCCATAATTGACTATATAACAGATCTTATTGACATCACCCTTGGGATAGTGGAATGGTGACACATGGATGCCTCTTGGTGATCTAATTGCCTAGCATCGACCATATAATGGATTTTGTTGGTGTCACCCCTATGTTAGTATGATGGTGACATATGGATGGATCTTGATGATCTACTTATTTATCATAGGCCATAAAATGGATCCTACTAACATCACCTTCGATAAATTCATAAAATCTGAGAAAATGATTAAGTCAAAAAAGGCCATGAAAAGACCCTACTAAGAGATGTCTAAGGCAAAGTCCATGTGGATGAATTCATTAATAAGGCAAATCAAACTGAGGTAAAAAGTTGTAATAGAAATACTTAATGATCAGCTGAGGAAATATCTAAAGAATAAACTTAGAAAATTTATTATACAAATGTGAGCATATTAAAGCTAGGAAAAATGTGTTTATTAATGAACTACCACAATTTATGCAACCGAAGTTAATCCTACATTATTTAGAAGGTATTTGATATGTTAAATGATCTTATGTTCTATAATTGAATAAATGTGACACTAAACCAATATTATATTAGGTTTAGTTGACTATTAAAAGTCATAATGTAAGCTCAACCTAGATGAGCACATCTTAAAAAATGCTAAATCTAATGAACTGACTAGTCTATTCCTTAGAAGGTTTCACTTATATCATTAGGACATAGACCTATTCATTACATTAAATATAAGAGGTTAAATAATATATTTATTAAATTGAAACAACACCACTTCAAAGGTTAATCCTCATAACCTTCTTATTCCATTACTTTTCAAAGGTGACCTTAGTCAATCCTAAAGGTTATAGGCCTAGTTACTATTATAGCCAAAATTTTCACCCTAGATATGTCAATTAGACCTCAAATTTTGGATAACATGAAATTATCTCTAAGTATATGTAGATTGCTATAAGATATATATCTCTAAATTATGGGCTAGCTCCCTTGATCTAACTATTTAGGTTCACACACTACACTAGAATAATCACTTATTGGGGTGAAAAGGGAAAAGGAGACATAAAAATAACCTACACTAATAGATGTGATACACCAAGGATATCTCCACAAACATACTTTAAACTTTCACTATGAAGGTAGATTGTTAAAATGGGTCTCAACTCAAGATTCTTCTAGCATAAGTGTTTCTATATGGAGGTAGATTGCTATGCATTTCCAGAGGTGGATGAATAGGAGGTCTAATCTCAGACACTAATAATCTCTATTCACACTTTAAAAACACCTAACAAATAGTTACACTTCATGATACCTATTAGATGAAGTATTACTTACATAATGCATACAAGATTAGAATGAAATAAATGAAAGACAATCATAACTTGTCATCCAAATAGACTACTTGACATACTAGGAAAGAATTGTAGAGACTAAACTAGCTTGATAAAAATATATTCAAAGTCAAAACAAAATGTCAAACTCTTAGGGATTCACCATACCAATTGTGGATAGTTTACAATGCCAAAATGGCTTCAATATATAGAGCATAATAGAGGAGAGAGAAAGAGTGATGTCGAAGAGTCACAATTACAAGTGTCAAGTCTTAAATACTAGTTACAATGTAAGAGGAGGAATTATAAAACAATTAATTAAGTTATCTTGAACATGTGTCAATCTGAAACATGGCATCTTCTTAAAGTTGGCATAGGGACACTTAATTGTCCTTCTTGAAACTGCCCTCTTGTTAAGGAGTTCACTATCTATCCAAAGTTATCTTAGAGGTCATTAACACATGTGACCTAATTTGATGAAGTGGAAACGTGAATGGTGTAGGTAATTATACACTTATCCAACTGATTATCTTCCCCTTTCCATTTGTTTTTACTTCTTTTCAATCACTCATTAGCCTTCCAGGCCTCAATTCTAGCACTTGTCATTGTAGTGACTTGCACACACTCAAGAAAATTCATTAAAAAGATGTGAGAAACATAATAAATACTTATTTAGCCTATATTTTATCATATATACTTCAAATAAAACTCAAAATCACAGTTCTCACAATCAACTTGGTAATCATCCTCATTATCACTATTATGTCCAAGATTGCATGCAACAACCAACTTAGCAAAGGGGTTTCCATGTATGACTGAGGTGATAATTAGGTATTCATAGTCAAAATACATATATAAACACATTATAACATGAATTTAACTTGTATATACCCTTATACACCTTCAAATAACCTCAAATTTTGTAGAAAACATAAAAATTGACTCATTTGTACAAGTGATGGTACATAATAATTGAGTGGTAGGGAGCCTATGAGAGTGAAAAATAGCTCCAAAATACTTTATATGAAACTTTAACCCCTATGTATGAAATTATTATTATATATATTTTTTTATAAATTTGGCCTATCAAGGCCAAATTCCAATCCTTATAATAAAAAACTTTTCTTGGTATCATTACAAGTCTATTTAAACTGGTCTAAACTGTGTTTTTTAGTCTAAAAGGGATTTTTTTTTTCATTTAATGATAAAATTGGTTTTAAAATGTCATAAAATACTTCATAATACTTTTAATTACTTTCATTTTCATGACATTAAGATTTATCCAAAGTTACATGCCTTAAAAAGGTCATTTAATGTATTTTTAAGCTTGGAAAAGGTCCAAATAGAGCTCCCACATGCCAATTTTGCCTAATAAAATATGTATATAAGTATATTATTTGCTATAAAACATCCAAAAACTCATTTACTTCTCTTTAATTCACTTAAGTGGCACTTCTAAAATTAAGTTATCAATAAAAGGAAAAAAGGACCCATTTTCATTAATAATTCATTACAAAGTACAAAATTGTATGATCATCCATAAAGTAGAGATCATGATCAGGAGAAGAAGGAAATACCAAAGGTTTCATAATAAATTAATGGTAATAGGATTTAAAACAATCCCAAAACTAGTCTGTTCCCTTCATCTTTCTAGTTTGCACACAAGGAGAGCTCTTCAAGTTTGCAAGTGGTATGCTCAGAGGAGAGGAAATCTAGGTCTAAAATTTTGGATAAAGAAATTAGAATCAGAGAGATTCATATTGAATTAATTGGTTCTCAAATTTTTTATCTCTCCCTAATAAATCATCCATTTGAAGTTAAGGCATACATCAACAGTCTTGTATCCTGGAAGGCAATCAATTTTCTACAATTTCTCCTCATCAGGGCATCATATTAAGAAAATTCAAGTTTGAATGGATTCTCAAGGACATGACTCACCAATCCATGTTAGACGTCACTTGTGTTCCACATTTTTTAGGACAAAATTTAGATCAATAAGGCAAGAGAGTGAAATTATGTAGTTTAGCATGCTTTTAAGGAGAATTGTATGGTTTATGGGAGAGAAAGAGTTTCAAGATTCTTGGTTTCTTCTTGGAATCAATCTCCTTCATGTTTTTATATGTTCCTCATGAATTTTTCTCATGATATTCTTCAAAAACATTCTTATCAAAGTCCATCATGTGTTATCAAACATCTAAAAAACCTGATTTAGAAAATATTAAGGTTGTTTAGTATATTTTAAGATACTTAGCATATTCCTAGGTTTTATTTTCAGCATATTATCCTCATATAATGGCCTCCAAATTGGTGTATCAGGTAGAGGATAGGATCAAGCTTCCATAAGACCTTTAATATAGACTTGGAATACTCCTATGGTCCTCTTTTTACTCTATTTTGGTACATTCCATCATTTCACTATCATACACAACCATTTCTCATTGTGTTCATACTCCTTTGACCCTTCATTCAAGTTTCCCATCCTCCATTCATGTTCATCACCCCTTCCATTCATCTCCATCCCATCATGCATCAAAAAGGAGGTAATAACAAGTAGAGGTTGTCATGGTCATCGAATATAGAGGTTAGAGACACCAAGAAAGCAAGCTACAGCCAAGAAAATAGACCTATAGTCATGGAACCTATAGTTATGAGGTTTTTTATGAAGTAAATAAGCCAATGGCATATAGAGAAGATATATTTTCAAGGTATATGCTCAATATCTTTCATCAGGTTGTAATATATGACAAGGATAATGATTATACCCTTAATTGCTAACCTTTTCAAGGTCAAACATAGTTTGAGTCCATATAATGGAGCACAATACAATCATCCTAAAGTTGAAAAAGGGCATGATCTTAGTGTGAAGGTTTATTCATGACATAAATGTGTGGTGAAGATGAATCATCAATGGTATTAATTGAAATGAGACCTCCATTCATGTTGTAGCATAGGAAGAGACACTTATATGCTTACAACCAAGGTTCCTTAAAGACACCATACATGCATGTACATTGGTAGCCTATAGTTGATAAGGGTTAAACCCTCATCAATAATCTTATCAAGATGAAAGTACTTTAGAAAGAACTACCAAGTTAATGCATGAACTAGTGAGGTGAATAACTTCAATACAAATCTCAATGAGGATACTTTTAAGGTTTAAATAGGGATATTGAAACACCAATTTACACCTATAACCATCCCTAAGAGAATCTACAACTAAGTTGATGGTACAATGCCTTAAGGAGGTTTCATGATGAAATAATTAAAATAGGAAGATATTGAGCCTATCTTGTGATAATTTTAAAAGTTAAGGATATGTTTATACTTATTGTCACCTTTTTCAAGATCTAAACATCATCAAGCCATATCTCTGTCCACACACACACCTACAGGCCATAAAGGTACAATCAAGGAGTAAGATATGTTTATCTTCATAAGGATGGAATGATGATATGGTATGAAGGTAAACATAAATTTATAAATATATTAAATTGAATTTTGGTATCAAGGTCATTAAATAAGAGAGTTATAAAACTTAGCTCAGTTATACACCTTGAAAATTCATACCTACAACCTTGAGTACTTAGGCATCTTTCAAGCTAGTATAAAATTTGAAGGCCAATGGCCTATATAGGAGTTTATAATTCAAGAAGATGCTTCATGAGAGAAATTATAACAATATAAGTTCATTATTAGGATGAAGTTAGTGCTTAAGGACTCAACTCAGTCATTTCACCTCAAATGTACACCTAAAACCTCAAAAACATAAGCGTTCCTCTAAGATCATTCCAGTTGTTAGCATAACAAGTAGTATTATTAAGGAGTTTTATATAAAATTAAATAATATGTTTCAATATGATGGTTGATATGAATTAAATAAATAATTATGGGCTTTCAAATGACTTCATTTGTCAGACACCTATAACCATACAAATGGCATTATCTTCTCACAGTCATATATGAGCAAGTATGTTATAAGATGATCTTTAAAATCAAAGAGTAGATAGATGAATGAGATATTATTCAAGTAAAATAAAAATTGAAAATTTCAAACATTGATCAATCCACTCCATCACTATCAAGAACATAAGGTGAAATCATAGCATTTGTATGGATATGACAATGTTTAAGGCCTAAAGGCACAGTTTGAGAGTTGATAGGCTATAAAAGAGAATGAGAAGAGGTTTTAGGTGGTTTAAGACATTTTAAAAGAAGTAAATAATTATTAAATGATCCTTAAACACTTATTAACCTAAAAAATATTCACCTACAATGTTGTTGATAGCAAGAGGCAAGCTTCTTGAGGAGGTAGGGTCTTGAGATAGGTGGCTTAGGTATGAAAGTTAACAAATAAAGATTGAAAAAATTGAAATGAATATATTAATGATACATAAAAGTCATATTAACATTTTTATATCTCAAACCAAGTTTTAATAGAGGAAAAAAATGGTCATAGGCCTAATGAGACTAGACCAAGTACGTAGATCAAACTATCTTTTAGTAAAAAGAGCCTACATGACAAAATATGCATCCAAAAGGCATGAAATTTGGTAAGATTGGTAACTGTGAATTTACAAACCTATAAAAAAATATTTTTTATGTAATTTTAGGAGGGGATATAGTCACTATTTTTACACATTCATCATCTTATCTAAACATAGTAAAAATGCAAGCAGGCAAGCTGTTGAGGTGCTTCAAGGTGAAACAGAGGGTTTTAAGTTCATTAAAGTGTTAGATAATAATGGGGGAATATTTTTACATATTAAAAATACCTTTATATGGTGTTAAAACTCCATTATATAATAAAACCATGCCCTTAAGGGCTAAAATTAGTAGACAAGCCTTCCCTCAAGGCACATAGTCCTCATTTTTTACTCTCCCATGATCTAGTTCTTAAATTGATGGAATTGGAGAAATGATGAAAGGTAAATTAAAATTTTTAGAAGATAGTGATGTGAATAAATTTGCATAAATATTGTTTTATATGACTTTATTAGGGTCCTTCCTTGCATACATGTCTTGGTAATCTCCTGAAGCTCAAATTCAATACATAGAGAACTTGAAGAGTCTTTTACATGGGAGCTCAAGATTTTCACTGATTATTAAGAGTTAATTATACAAAATTTTAATGTAAATTGGTTTCCCATTATAGTTTTTTACTTTATGAACAAACCCTAAGAATATTTGGACCTCTAAAACCCTCATAATGATAAATTTTGATAAAATTCAATGTTATTGCAATAAAAACTTATGAATCAACTTGAAAAGTATTTAAACGTGAAATAAACTCAAAGAGGGTACCATAAATGATACTTTTTTGTATATAATTATATGGATCATGGTAAAAAATAGAGTTTTTTGAATAAAAATTATTGAAAGGAGAGGTAAAAGGAAGTTTAATGGATTCCAATCCATGGACTATGAATCTTGAGACTTTTTATTCATCCTAAAATCATTATATGATAAAAAAAAATATACGTTAAAATTCATTATTATCTCATAAAAAATAGCCACTCTACAAGAAATTCAGGTAGTTTAACCTTGTCAACTAGTTTGACTAAGTTACAAGAGCTTCTTCATCAAAAAGAGTTATTTCATGATATGGAGGATTTTTTTAGGCCTAAATCTCATTTTATTTTTAGGGTATAATGGTTTTATATATGTTTAAAAATCCATCAAGGATAGAAGGTTAGGCTACTTGGCCTGTTTGGCCTAGTTAGCCTATTTGATAAATTAAGCAAAGAGGAAATGGCATTAAAAGGATATAAAATGAGTCCATGTTGAGTTATCACACTTCATAACTAGCCCTAAAGTGGATATTCCATGCACATTTAGACTTGAAGTTCAATTTCATGCAAAGAAAGGGCTTAAGTGGAGTTAACTTCTCTTAAGAACCAATCACTCTAAATTGACTAGTCATGAGTTAACTAAGCGATACATGCATGATTCATGGTCTTCATGCAAGAGTGGCCTTTCAAAAAAATTTAACTCACTTAAAATGGATTTTTTAGACAAGTTATGTTATATAAAATGTGCAAGATAAGTTTGACAAGTCAAAGATGGCCCACCACTTCATTCTAATTCCAAAAGGATATCATGCAAGGATTTTCAAGATAAAGAGATATCCTAAGTACTTTTGATAACTATTTTAAATCAAATTAGACTTGATATTATGTGTATTTAACTTTTTCTTATCTCTTCTACACCAATCTCTTGGGTTTCTCTATTATCTTGTTCTAGATATTCAGGGTTTCAACCCATTTTAAGGATCCCTCTCTTGGGCGTGATTAAAATCTATCAAGATTGAGGTTTGTAACCTTTTAATATGAATAAAATGACTATTTTTATATTCCTACATTCTATTATAGTGTTTTATATTGGTTTAATTTAAACATGTAGTAGTACTTTCTCCCTTGGTAGGTTTTGATCTCACCTAGTTACTAGTATGTCACCTTATGCAACTCATATACTATGTTTGATGTCATTTGACAAGGATAAAAGTGGATATATTGGCTGGTTAGTGCCTTAAATCATGCCTACCATAATTTACCTCATGCTTTGATCACTTGATGAACCTTTATATGAAATCCTATGTTATAGGTGTCCTTTGGAGTTGTAGGAATTAGTGATTTGTTTGTCTTATCAGCGTTTTATGAGTTCAAATAGAGTGGATAAACAATAAATATAGGTGTATCACTATCAGTAGAATAAATTTCTGTTTCAATCATTCTTGTAACCCATTTCATCCCAAAAATTAATAGGTTTTAGTAATTAGAGTATAAGTGATACACCAAAGGAGATAACCTCATCAAATCTGGAGGTATGGTCTGAGTGCAGGTGTCCCACACCTTAAAACATTCCAATTTTAGTCCAAATTTGAATGACATACTAATAAATATGCCTTCATCAAGGTTGTATTTGGTTTGTTAACATCTTTCTCATTAGGTTCTTATGAGGGCTTTAGGTGTGTTTTAGGTCATTTAAGTTCTTAATAATTATTCAT
This sequence comes from Torreya grandis, assembly GCA_037957365.1. Classification (NCBI taxonomy): domain Eukaryota; kingdom Viridiplantae; phylum Streptophyta; class Pinopsida; order Cupressales; family Taxaceae; genus Torreya; species Torreya grandis. The sequence continues at coordinate 1,834,302 of JARHVA010002021.1, forward strand.
AAAGGTTAAGCCCTTAACCCTAAAAATAATGCCACTAAGTTAAGGTATATTACACCCCTAAAATATATATAATTTCTTGATACCCCATGCATATTACTCGTATAGATAAGAGTGAAATAAGTTGGCTTTTGAGTTCTTACTATGTATTCTAAACACCCTTGAAACAAATTGAGGTAAAAAATGACTAGTTTGGGTTGTTCTCTACAAATTGATATGTCATTAAAACCTCCAATATCCCATAAAGGCTCTCAATTTTCTTTATAAGATCACATGACCATAGTATTGTCATTATAAGCCATAAGGTTCATGCCTAGTTCTTAGGCCTAGTAGGCATAGACTATTTTTCTGAGAATGTGACCACTTTTGCATGTTCATAGTGACTTTAGGACATTATAAAAACTCATTAAACTTCAATTAAAACATAAAAATCATCCTAAAGTTATTCAATGCTTTACCATTCATCTTTTCCTTATCAATGTGTTATACTCAAATTTTGCTTTATTTCCTCAAGAAGAAAGAGTAAAACTAAAAGAAAGGGTAAGGTTGGTAGAACTTGGGTTTGGTTTTCTCTCCATGAGCTATACCATTATGAGATATCCTATTTGGCTTAAGAGGATGACCTACATAAGAAAGATACTAGAAAATAGTTGTGTTAGTTAGGTAAGAAGGTGGATTCCCTAACAAGCTAGATCCAAGAAGTATATGACTTCCTTGGAGGCTGTCAATCCACCTTTTAAGATAATTTAATGATGATGAAATAAGGTATCATAATAGATATTAAATTAATTAATCAACTAAAATAAATACTTTTCTAAAATAAATTAATTTAAAAAATAACATTGAGGTAAATGCTAAACTATTAAAAGGTCATTTCAGGTTAAGGTCAGGTTACTATTTCTGGTTTGTTTAGTGATAGAGGTCAAGAAAATAGAGTTTGGTTGAGATTATTGGGTGGTTAGGTGATTGATAATTTTTAATATGATAGTGAACATCAGTGGTCAAGATAATCATTGATGGTTAAGCTAGCCATTAGTGTTTCGATAGTTAACTGTCGATGGTTAATATTAGTCTAGTCTGGGTCAAATAGCCTAGTTAGGTGAGTCTGATTAATTTGGTTCAAGATTGGTTTTGGTTGGCTGATGGTTTTGACATAAAGGGTGAGTTTTAGAAGGGTAAAAATTAGAGGTTGAGTACTCAGATGGTTAATAAGTTGGGTATTGGGTATAAGCTATAAAAAACTAAATAACTTGGAATAATGACATAATACTTAGCTAATATCTTGATGAAGAAAAAGTCCATTAATGGAGATTACTAGTGATGATTGTTGATTTTGATGATTTTTAATGTTTATTTATTGGATTAAAAAAGAAACTTTGACCCATGAAGATGATAGATGCAAATGGATCCTAATAATTACAGATAGAAGGTTGTTGATCAATCCCTTGTCACCTCTTAAAGTTCTTTTTTATAGGAAAGAAGGGGAGGTGGAAGTGTAGGTTTAAGAGGGGTTCAACTCACATCTAAATTTAACTTAGACATACATTAACTTATACAACCTAATTATAAAAAATCAAGTTATAGTTGATGTTAGAGTTAACTATTTAGGAAGTAAATAGCTGATCATCAATGGTCAATTTGACCATTAGTAGTCAAACTAACCATTAGCTATCAAACCACTGATCATCTATGGTCAAACCACTAATTGTCAATGATAAAACCACTAACTATCGATGGTTCAAATATTAACCATCGATAATCAGACTGCTAACTATTGGTAGTCAAGGGTGAAGGTAAGGTTTAGCCAATTGGAGGTTTGGCAAGGTAAATGGATGAGAGATGGTTCAAGGAGGTTAGGTTGTGATATGAAAAATTGTGTTTTGTGGTTTTTTGGTGTTTACATTTTCCCCTTTTTTTATATAGTTTTTATTAACAAGATATAAAATAAAAACAAATTATTAGTGTCGGTGAAGGTCAAGTTTGGTTCAAGGTCAAGGTTACCCCGAGTATGGGAGGAGGTAGAGAAAGGGTGATCTCCAATGGTTGGGTTGGTTGATCAAAAATGCTTGGTTGGTAAAGGTAATATACAATTTTTTAATGTTTAAGGGAGAATAATATACTCCCTAATCAGCAGTTAGCTTATGGAGAAGGTGATCTCCAATGGTTAGGATTATGGAGAAAGGTGATCTCCAAAAGTTAGGATTATGGAGAAAGGTGATCTCCAAAGGTTAGAGGTTTAAGGAGAAAGGTGATCTATAATGGCTAAGTTGGGTTAAAATTTCAAGGTAGATAAAGAAAGGTAATCTCCTAGTCAGTTTAGTTTGTGGATAACTATGATCTCTAATGGTTGGCTACGTGGTGTTCAAATAGGCTACCCAATTTGGTGTACCACTTGGTTTGGAAAAAGCATGCCCCATTTCTTGGTGAAAGGGTACAAAATTTGGTAGTTGAAGGTTCAAAGACCAAAAAATTAAAGACATACATCTTGAAAACTGTCATGAAAGGTAAAAGGAGGAGGTTAAATGCTCTGATTGGCAAAGACCATAATGGAAAGATGGGTGGGCTTATAAACATAAACCCTCCATGCTTTGTGTTGTTGTTAGTTCATTGGTTAAGACAAAGTATCTTGATCGTGAAGTATTAAGTAAGCTCAAAGATACATTGAAAAAAAAGGGAGATAGGTGAAGATGGAACATTCTTTTGAGATGAGTATGTCTCTTTTGTAAGCCACCAAAAAGCCAATATAAATAGTTCTATGTCATAAAATGTGTAGACTTATCGATGTAAGAATACTTATGAAAGTTGATTATGTCTTCCACAATTTTTTGTTTGAGAGTTGAATATGATTCTCAAGATTAGTTTATTTTTGTTGTGATTTTGATAGTGGGTCTTTTTCTTTGTTGAATTGATCAATGCAAGAAGCTTCTAAGAAATTTCTATGCTTTTGACAAATGCTTTACTCAACCATCCTTCAAGGGAGTGGTCTAAGTTTATTTTCTTTGTTTAAGGTTTTATGATAGTTATCCTTTGAGAAAATAATCTACCTTATATTTTTGAAATTTTATTATGCTTATGCAACTATCCTTTAAGAGAGAAGTTTACAAATGCTTAGAAATGACCCATGATTTCTTGTGGTAATGAGTTTGCTTTTTCTATTTGATTTTTTGCTTTTGACATAAACTTGCTTATATAGGCTTAAAGGTTGGACATTCTAGAGTAAAATAAGAGGCACAAGAAGGTGAGGGAGGTGAAAAGAGGTTTAGGTGACAATGATCATGTGAATCCATCCTATCAAAGGGGTGAAAAGTATCATGAGAATCATGCCATGGGTAGAGTCATGTTACCCATTATTCAAAATAAAGCCATGATTATGATGGATAATCACATGATTCAGTTTTAATTGATTACCCCTAAAATAGGGAGATGAAATGTGGTTTACAATCAAGGGACGAGCTTAAGTTAGACATAAGATGACAAAGAACTTGGTTTAACCAAAGAACATGATGTGAGTGTAGAGAATTTAGGGGCTTGGGTTTGAATAATGCCCCAAATCCATACTCGTGTAAATGGTTTAGGATAATGAGAGGATAAGATGTCCCCTAGTTACTTTTTAACACTTGATGAGATGTAGAAAAGAGAATGATAGATTGATAATGGTCAATGGCAAGGTTGGTTAGGTGATGGTTGGTTTGGTTAGTGGAGAAAGATGATCTCCATAGGTTAAATGGTAGGGGGAGAATAAGATACTCCCTAATAGGTGGTTGGTTGTTTAAAAAGGTTTGGTTGGTGGAGAAAGGGTAATCACTAGGTTGTTTAGTTGGTTGATCCACTAAAATTTGAAATGGAGTAGGTTGGTTAGGGAGAATAAGCTACTCCCAAATAGGTCTATTGGTTAGAGAAAAGGTGATCTCTAAATGGTCAGTAGTTGGTTTGGTAAGGGTGGTGGAGAGAGGTTATATCCAATGGTTGGTTGTCGAAAAGGTGATCTCTAATGGTTAGGTTTTGGTTAAAAAGGTTTGGGAAAAAGGGGCATGGTTTAAAAGGTCAAGGTTAGGTTAAGGTCACTTGATAAGGTTAGGTTAGGTGGTTAGAGCATTTTAGAGGGAGAGTTCCCCCAATTGCTCTTCTCATAAATGGTTGAGGTGAGAAAAAGATCCCAAGGCAAAGGTGTTGGGTGGAAAAAAGGGATTAAGAGGGACGCAAATGAATTTATTCATGCCCAAAGGGTTGTTAGTTGATAGTTGTTAGTTGTTAGTTGTTAGTGGTTAGTTGTTAGTTGTTATTTGTTAGTTATTAGTGGGTGAAAATGTCAAGTTAAAGGTGTTGGTTCAGGTGGAATGTTGGGTTGATGTTGGTTCAAGTTGATCAATAAGTTGGTTATGGTTGATTAATTTGGTTTAAATGTTAGTTTGATTGTTTGAAATAGGTAAGATAAATGGTTGATTTGGTTTGTTTCCTTGGTTTGGATGGTTGTTTGGTTTATTGGGAAAGGTAAGATGGTAAAGATTTGACCTTATTCTAGAGGGAATTAAACCAAAGATAATTCCATAGGGTAAATAGAGATGAGCAAAATAAAACCTAATTGGGTATCCTTAGTTGTAGTTGACGTTAGGTTGACCTTAGGTGAGGTTTTATTGGTTGGAGGTTGATCCATTACAAGGTGAATTTGAATAATTTGGTTGGGTTGAGGTTGATCCACTAAAAAGTGAAGTGAAATAGGTTAGTTGGTTAGTTGATGCACTAAAAGGTGAAGTGGAGTAGGTTGGTTGGTTGCCTTAATTAAAATTTTTAAGGAACATTTTAAATATTCCACTTGGTCAATAAGTAGATTAGTTGAAGTTGGTACGATTATAATTTCTTTAGCTATTGGTTTGCTAAGGGCCAAATCTGATTGATGGGCATCATTATGTTGAGGGCTTTGGTCATGGTTTTCCTCAATAATGAGTGAAGGAAGAGGTTTAATGATTGATTAATTGAAGATATTCAAGGCTAGGTTAGGAGGAACATGGAGTTTATCCTTGGGGACCCCTTTATGATCAATAAGGCTTTGGATGATCATCTTAAAAGTTAAAGATTTGTCTATGTCATGTCTGTGTGTGTGATAATATCCACAAAATTCATTCTCTATGAACCAAAGTGGTTTTGGAAGAGAAGTGTTGATAGGATTGATTGGAAGAAGTATAATAAAAAAAGCCTCTAAAATTTTATCCAGGATTGAGGCATATGATTCCCCTAATAGGGTATACTGCCTGGGAATAGGGTGCACTAATTTTTCTTAAGGTGGTGACCTAGTTAGTTGGTTTGATGAAGTTGGTTGGTTGGCTAAGGTTGTTTGATAAAATAAGTTGGTTTGGTTTGATTGGTTTATTTGATATGATAAGATGGTTTGGTTTGATTGGTACAATTAATGTGATAATTTGGTTTCATTTGATGGGTTGGGTATGTTTAGTGGGGTAAGTTGGTTTGGTAAGGTAGATATCATTGAATGGTTTGATAAGGTTGATAGGTTGGATAGTTTGGGTAATGTAGGTAAGGTTGATAAGGTAGGTTTATAATGAGTGGTTGATAGGTTATATTGATGATTGTTGTTTGATAGGTTAGGTTGATGGTTGTTAGTTGATGGGTTGGGTTGATAATTTGGGTTGATAGTTGTTGATTGATAGCTTCTTGTTGATTGATATATTGAGTTGATAATTGTTGGTTGAGTGACCAAAAGGGTAAATCAAATCTTGATTTTGAGATAAATAAGGTTTCCACAAAGTAGTTTTAGGTGATTGAAATGAAGGTTGGGTTAGGTAGTTAAAATCTTAATGAGGCTGAGGTGGTTGATATGATGGCTAGGATAGGTAACCCAAAGATTGGTTAGGTTGATTTTGCCAATAGTTAAAGGTATATTGATAGGTTTTTGGTTGGTCATGATGTTGATATGTTGTTAGTAGGTTGTGGGTCATTGGTTGGTTAAGGTGATGATAAATCGGTTATTGATAGGTTGTTGATTGGTTGTAGGTGGTGGTCATTGATTAATTTTTGGTTGGTTATATTTGATATTTGATTGATTGTATGTGAGTTTGGGATCACAAGTGGCTCGAGATGAAAGATAATATGTTAAGGCAAGAGGGTTTTTGTTTAAAAATCTAACAAAGTCATGATCTCTAGTTGAAAATATAGGTGGGCTCCCCATTGATCAAGGTAATGAAGATAAGGTAGAGAAGGTCAAATGGTATAAGGTATCTAAAAAGAGGTTAGTTTATCACAACTCAAATAGAGATAAAACAATAAAAAATCAAGAAATATAGAACACACTCTAAATCATGTTAAATCTTAAGGTTATTTTTAGTCTCACTTGTGGCTTATGCCTTAAGGTTTAAGATTTGACTCAACTTTGGTTTGGTAGAATGGGTACTAGATAAGAAATATATGGTTAGGTTTTATGTAGTGTGCAATCACTCAAAAGAAATTTGTATTAGAATCAATACATGGCTTGGTATTAGGGCCTACCGCCTCACTTCACACATCATAGTGATAAGGATGTCAGGTGTTTAGCTAATTTATATTGATTTCTAGAGTTTATACTCAACTAGAGAGCTGAGTTAGTTCTCCCCTTCATGGTGAAATCCAAGTAGGATAGCTAAGAAAGGGTAAGGTAACTTCTTAGGTAATGAAATCCTAGTCAGTCCTTATGTCAAGTTGTTATGATGTTTTATTGGTGAGTGGTTTGGTTTGTGTGTCATAAGAGTGATGTTATAGCTAATTACCTACTTAATTAAGCTACTATGAGCTAAACATGCAAACAAATGATGGATGCAATTGATTTTAAACCCAAAAATAAATTTCAATTTTGTTTATGAGGATAAAATAAGGAGAGATCATGTAAATTCAAACTATGAAAATAAGATAAATGGTGGGGGTCCCATTGGGTGTGCCAAAATTTTATACTCAAATTTTGCTTCATTTACTCAAGAAGAAAGAGTAAAACTAAAAGAAAGGGTAAGGTTGGTAGAAAATGGATTTGGTTTGTGCTTTATAATATAGATGGTTGTGATATCTCTTCTTTGTCTTGGGAGGATGACCTGCATAAGAAAGGGACTAGAAAATAATTGTGTTAGTTAGGTAGGAAGGTGGATTTCCTAGAAATCTAGATCCAAGAAGTACACAACTTTCTTGGAGGATATCAATCGACCTTTTAAGAAAATTTAATGTTGATAAAATAAGGTTACATAGTAGATATAAAAGTACTTAATCAACTAAAATAAATACTTTTGTAAAAGAAATGTGTTTAACAAAATAACATTGAGGTAAATGCTAAACTATAAAAAGGTGAGTTTAGGTTAGGGTCAGGTTACTATTTTTGGTCTATATAGTGACAAAGGTTAAGAAAATATAGTTTAGTTGAGGTTATTGGGTGGTTAGGTGATTTCTAGTTTTTTATCTAATAATGACCATCAGTAGTTAGGCTGATCATCGATGGTTGAGCTAACTATTGGTGGTTAGATAGCGGACCATCAATGGTTACTATCAGTCTATTCTAGGTCAAATAGCTTAGTTGGGTGAGGTTGATTTATTTGGTTCAAGGTTGGATTTAGTTGGATAATGGTTTCAAGATAAAGGGTGAGTCTCAGAAGGGTCTAAATCATAGGCTAAGTACTTAGATGGTCAAGAGGTTAGGGATTAGGTGAAAGATATAAAAAACTAAATAACCTGGAATAATGACAAAATACTTAGCTAATAACTTGATGAAGAAGAAGTTCATTGATGGATATTGTTGGTGATGATTACTAATGTGAATGATGGGTAATGTTGACTGATTGACCTGAAAAAGAAACTCTAACCCATGAAGATGATAGATGCAGATGGCTCTTAATAATTGCAGATAGATGGTTATAGGATCATCCCTTTTTACCTCCTAAATCTCTCTTTCTATAGGAAAGAAGGGGAGGTGGAAGTGTAGGTTCAAGAGGGGTTCAACTCACATCTAAATTTAACTTGGACATGCATTGACTTACACAAGCTAATTATAAAAAATAAAGTTGTAGTTGATGCTAGAGTTAACTATTCAAGTGGTGGATAGCTGACCATCAATACTTAAGTTGATCATTGATGGTCAAGTTAACCATGAGTTGTTAGATTGCTAATAGTCGATGGTTAGAGCACTGACCATTGATGGTCAAATTGTTGACCATCAATAGTTAGACTACTGACCATTTGTAGCCAAGGGTGAAGGTAGGGTTTATCCAATTAGAGGTTTGGAAAGGTAAATGGCTGATATATGGCTTAAGGAGGTTAGGTTGCAATATGAAAAATTATGTTGTGCAATTTTTTGGTTTCTACACCTTGTACTAGGTCTACAAGTTGTGTTACTCATGGAGTGCCTCATGTTTGAGACAAAATAGTGAGTACTTACATTGTTATTCTGACCCAAATGAGACCATGGAGGTCTATTCCAACTAATGATGACACTCTATATCAAGTTTTAAATCTTGATCATATCATCACTCTAAGAGTGATTTATACATGATCATCAATATTATACATTTTATTACCTTCCAAACTTGCATCCTTCATTAGCCTAGGCTAGTTTGAGTATGAGTCAAATTATAGGTGTTTATTATGGAAATAAAGAGACTTCTTATAGGTGGTGATACATTTTTGACAATTTTAATTCACTCTTTTGGTTACTCCTACGGTCACTAAGGTAATATCACACTTGAATGTATCCATTTCTACTTTGAGACCATGCAATCAATCCTTCATCAATGCACTAAGTGTCACTTATAATGTGTATTATTACAAATTCATTTTGGCCTAATGTCATTGTATTTATCTAAATTTTTTCATAAAGATTTTGATTGAATTGAGAACCATTCTACCATCATTATCTCTTGAATTGACAACCTCCTCTTGTGTCAATATGTTACCTCTCCATCTAGTCTATAAGAATTAAGTTATAATGCTTTCCTAGACCTCATAGACATTTACCATGAAATGACACTATATGGAGCAAAATCTCTTTTTAAAGAAGCTAATTTAAACTTTATATAACTTTATTTAACTCTACACTTTGCCATCTAGTTTGAGGTCTAAAGATGTCTCACCATTTCAACAAGTAGATATAAGATCAATCTTATGATTAGACCTAGAATTCTTATTTTTGAATCTCTTTCCACTTTTTTAATACCTCAAGCCTCTATGGTATTATTATTTTAACAAAAATTAAGCAATCAAAATGGTATGGGAACTATGTATCCACTTACAACTATGTGCCCTCTTATTTATCCTTCTTATTTGGTCTTGATGAGTTGATGAACCCTTAATGACTTGAGAACTCCATTCAAGCCTTGAAACAATATACAAATTGTCTCTTAGGTTTTGGATAGTCCTATAATTATTTATACATACCTATAGGTGATTGTAGATGGCTATGCACATTAGGACTCTCATTACTCCTTACTTAGTATCTTAGGGCCCTATCTCAATCAATCTGTAGATCCTTCAATGGATAATCTAACCAAACATGCTCTGTGAGGTTGAAAACAAATGTATAATCCTTGACCTGAATCCACTCACAGGAGAATAAGCTCTACAGCTAATAAAATAATGTTATTAACTCTCAATGGTGTTCACTTCTATCACAATGAGATACTTTTACCTATATTATTATGAACACACATGCCAAAAATATTTAAGTTAACATGAAATGGGTGAACATGATCTTTAATGCTATATGCATCACTTGGTTCACATAGACCAATTTCCAAAGTGCAAATAAATGAAAAAAATAGAGCCATTAGGATTGAATAGGTAGTTTAGAGGTACTAAAAATCTTAATGGTTATTCATATAGAACATACCACTAATATTAAAACTATGACATGAAATGGAAGCTCATAAGAGCTATTAACATTTCCCAAGTGCACTCACTCTAACTTCTCTTCTCTTGTCCATACCAAAGGAAAATCATTGACCCTTTTTGACCTATCTAAGAGAGTGATAGAAGAGAGGAACTATTTTTCATCAATTTTGATCTATTAAAACTATTTGAGCATAGAAATGACTTATGGGGATTCCCAAACACCTTCTTGAAGCTTTCACACCTACATATGAGTCACCTCAATCCATACAGCTACCTAAAACTAACCTTTTTGTAAATGATCTCCTTTATTTTGCATTAAACCTGTAACTTTTTAGTTTTAAATCCTTTATCTAACATTATCTAACATGACACACATTATCCTTCTTCTTTGATATTTTTCCTTTTGATGATATTTATATATAACTCCTTAAAATGACCAAAAGGTGGCATAAAAGGACATCAAGAGAAGTATATAAAAATTACAAAGACTAAACATGTTATATAACCCTCAAAGGTGATACTTGACCTCATTTAGGACCATGGTGACCATTTTCAAACCTAGGAGACCTTATGAAAAGTTTAAATAGTAGGGGTTTGACTTAATTTTACCTAAGGTAAAATTTGGTCAACATTTTGGTGATTTTTAGGGGTAGCATGCCTATTATGCTAAAGACCAGTTGCCTTGACCTCTCATTAGGAAATAAATTCACTCACATACTCTAATTGACATTTAAATTCCTCTAAAAATACCTTAAAATCAGACCATCCAAAAAAAAAAACACACAAAAAAAGACACTAAGACACACACTTGTGCTCTTTAAGCACTTAGGGAAAATACACACCTAGCCCAATATATACAATATCTCAAAACACTTGAGATGAAGGACATATTATTCATTGCTTAAACCAAGGTCAAAAACACTACTTCTAGAATCACTATGATTCCATGAAAATAAACCATCATAGAATGAATGTTTATCAATGAAAACTTGCTTATGGAGGTGATTAAATGACTTACCATTGTTGGAGCCTCTATTGAATTCAACCCTATCACTTGGAACTCTCATGGGTACTCCATTTATCTCTCCTAAAGGGTTTTTGACTTTTTATCTTACTTTACCTTCATCATGTCCACTTGGCACTCCTTATTCTAATCATTAGGAATCATGAAACTCTTCCCAGCTTTAAATGTGTTTTAATTGTGATATTTTTGCTATTAGGAGTCATCAAGGCTATCTTCTTTTTCTCCAAACACTTCATAGTCTACCAAAGTTGTTTATTACTTGGTAAAGACCTCAAGTTCTTATTTATGCTTAATAGGTGCATGGTTGACCTCATCATCAGGTCTATATTCCTTTTGAAGTGTTGTATACATTCTTACGTCTAAAAAATCCTACACTATTGCACTGGATTATTTCCACATATCATCTTCCTTTTCTTGAGGTTCATGCTAATAAACATTTTCCTCCTTAGCCAATAAGATTGAATACTCACTAGGATTGTTATGCTTTGTTACATCTGGGATATGAACCTCATCATCTATATGTAAAATATAGATTCCCCATGTAAATTATTCTAAAGTGTCATCATAATTTAATTTAAGAGACCCATTATATTATTCCTGTAGGATGTATGTACCAAGACCAATTTATTCAACATGTTCATATGGATCAAATCCATACTACTCAACTCCCCATTCATCAAGGTACAAGTTAGCTATGCCATCAAGAATTGTTAGAGGTTTCGCATCACTAAGATAATCTTATTCATCACTGATATTTGAATTCATGTTAGCTTTATAAGGCACATATGATTCTACATGAAAAATAGATAGAGGTTCAGATTTGATTGACACTTTAGCACCATATCTAGTTTTAAATGCCATATAGGACCAATATGAAGTCAAGTATCCTCTAATTTTATTATTAAAATATCTTAACAAATAAATTGAAAACTAAGGTGGAACATCCACAACCACAAAATATTGAATAATAGTGAAGGTAGGATAAGAATGAAGAACAAGTTTCAAACCTTTGATTATGCCAATTGTATTTTCAATTGACCCATCCAATTATAGTACACCCTTGAAATGAGACTCATACTTCAAGTTCAACTTATCATCTACTTGCTTGGGTATGACACAAGTACTTGATCCACTCTCAATCAAACAATTATGAACCAAATCATCTCCAATTATGATAGAGAGATATAATGAAGGAGGTTTATCTACTTTCTCAACTTTGTTTGGATGTCCCTCACTATGCTTTAATGTGTTTATCAAAGCTGCCTCTTTCCCACTAGTTTTCTTGGTTACCAAATTGTGTTTGGATAGATCTTCTTAGATTAGGTCTACTTATCTAGGTATTGCTAATTTATCCCACATTGATACATTCACATTAGCCTTCTTCATTTTCTCTATAATGTTAGTAAAAGAGCCACTAACCTTAGCTTATCCACTAGTAGGAATGATGTTGCCTATACCTTGAGAATTTTGAGGTGTAAAATAAATTTTAGCATTCTGATTTATTTGATCTAATTTTTGCATTTGGGACTGCATTAGACATACCTACTCTTTGGGATGTTTGAAAACTCATTGATGAACTATTACTAGCCCATTAAACCTCTTCAATTTCCTTTGTCTTTTCCCTTGTGTTTGCAACTATAAGTCTTGAGTCTTTGCTTGATTTTCCTCAGCACATGAGTCATCTTGATACCAATTTACTAAAGTATACCCTAATTGATCACTCTTCCCATTGTTATCTCCTCCATTAGGTACCTCATCTTGAATCATGGTTGGCATTGTTCCCAAATTTGTCATGAAAGCTTGATTTAAGGACTCATTGACATAGGTAGATGAATCATGAGATTTATCCCTTAAAGACTAACCCTCATGCTCTTGGGAAAGGTTTTTTTTAGTATCAACTAATGCTTTTGAGGTAGAGGTATCATTGATATTATAACCATTTTTTTTTCTTGAACTAGTTATCCTTGACCTTGAGGATGACCTTGAAAGGGTGGTCTATTTCCTTGATAGTTTGGATAGGATTTATTATGTTGATAGTGGATTTATAAAGGTCTCACTTTCTACTATTGTATGATCCTCTTAAGACTTAAAATATATTTTTCAATAACCTTCATTATTTATTCCTCATTAGATTTACTTAGTTGACTAGGGGTAGTTGGCTTATTTTTTGGTATAGGAATAGGAGAAATAGCAAGTGTAAGGGTTTTTTAATTAGGTAATAGAGGAATAGGGGGTCTTGGGGCAATCTTACCAGCCTAAATCAAATAATTCTCAACCCTAATGGCCACTACATATTCATTAAACAATGTGTTCCCTCCCATATACTATACTATCATGGAAATATCACTATGTAAAGCCTTAAGATAATAAAGGAAAACATGATGAGCATTAGGTCTTACCAAGATTGAGATCCTATCCCATGTCTTCTAAAATCTTATGTTGAAATCTTAAATATATTTTTGAGGTGTTCTCCTTATGTTGCTTAGTTTCTCAATCAATGACAAGTTGTTACTCTTATCCTCAAATATTCACCTCAAAGAATCTCCTGACTCATCCCTTGTGGTGATAGATTTAGAGGCCATTAGAGGCCAATGTACTATACCAGTCAAGAGTTTTCCCCTTGAAAGAGATTTCTAAAAAAATAATTTTTATTTTCTCCTCAATGATGTGATGTATATTTCATAAATTAGCAATGTTTATAATATGCTCAGTATGGGTAATGGAAGTCTCACCGATGTGTGAAAGGACACTTTTGAGGTATGATATGAGAATGTCATCATAATGGGAAAGTTTTAGAGGACTATATCCATTAAAATCAAAAAAATTAGGTCCTTCCCATGATAGCTTTAGGATTTTTCAATATTGGGCCAATCAAAAAAAAATATGGGTCTATGAGCAAGGTATGATCTCCTTGGGTAAGGATGGGTGTTATCAAATCTATATGCTTTGATTGAATAATGAGGAAGATCTTGTAAATCAAATTAATTCCTTTAATATGATATCTTGTTCTTACATTAGGCATGAAAAAATGCACTAGTTTTCCACCAATATTCAAATGTTGGAGTTGTCAGATACTTTAGGAAATAGACTATTACAGCCTCTTATTATCAAGGCCATCATCCACCTTGACCAACCTTATTAGACCACAGGTCCCACTAGGCATGCCATAATTTTTATAGCCAAAATTTTCACCCAAGATAAGTTAATTATACCTTCTCAAATTTGGGATAACATGTAACTATCTCTAAATTTATGCATATTGCTACAAGAGATATATATCTAGATTATGGGATATCTCCCTTGATCTAAGTATTTAGGCTCACACACTACACTACACTAATCACTTGTTGGGGTGAAAAGGGAATAAGGAAACATAAAATTAACCTACACTAATGGATGTGATACACCAATGATATATTCACAAACATAGTTGAAACTTGCACTATGAAGGTAGATTACTAAAATTGATCTCAACTCAAGATTATTTTAGCATAAGTGTTTTTGCATGGAGGTAGATTGATATGAATTTCCATAGGTGGTTGAATAGGAGGTATAATATTAGACATTAATAATATCTCTTCACACTTCAAAAACATGTAACAAATAGTTACACTTCAAGAGACTTGTTAGAACAATTATTACTCACACAATGCATACAAGAGCATAATGAAAACAAGGAGAAATAATCATTACTTGTCTTCCAAATAAACTACTCTAAATACTTAGGAAATAATTTTGGATACTAAAGTAGCTTCAAACAAATTTATTCAAAGGTAAATTAAGATGTCAAACTAGTAGGGCTTCACCATACCAATTGTGGATAGTTTACAATGCCAAAATAGCTTTAATATATAGAGCATAGGAGAGGAGAGAGAAATAATAACATTGAAGAGTCACAATGCCAAGTGTTAAGTCTTGAATACCAATTAAGATTTAATATGAGTTAAACAAAAGTCATGAATTTCTCTTGAACATGTGCCAATCTAAAATATGGAATCTTCTCAAAGTTAGAATAGGGACACTTCATTGTCCTTCTTGAAAATACCCTCTTGATGAGGAGTTCACTATCTATCTAGAACTATCTTTGAGGTTATTGATGCATGTACCATAACTTTATAATTTGGAAACATGATTGGTTTAAGTAATTATACACTTATCCAACTAATGATCTTCCCCTTGCCATTTTTTGTTACTTCCTTACAATCACTCATTAGCCTTCTAGGCCTTAATAATTCCAATTATCACTATAGTGACTTGTACACACTCAAGGATATTAGTTTTAGATATTTTATACACCTTATTAATACTTATTAGTCCTTTGTTTTATCATATATACTTTAATGAAAACTCCAAATCACACTTCTCATAGTCAACTTGACAGTCATCTTATTTCTCATTATTTTGTCCAAGACTACCTTAAACAACCAACTTAGTAGAGGGGTTTTTATTCATTAATGAGGTGATAATGAGGTATGAAGAGTCATAATACATATCTACACACCTTCTACTATGACTTTCACTTGTCTATTTCCTTCACACCTTCAAATTACCTCAAATCTTGTAGAAAACACAAAAATTGACTCATTTGTACAAGTGATGGTATATAAAAATTGAGTGTTAGGGAGCCTCAAATATTTATAAGTAGGTAAAATCACTTTCTATTCCACTTTACCCCTTATAGATGAAATTATCATTATATCTTTCTCATTAGGTTTTTATGAGGGTTTTAGAAGGGTTTTAGGTCATTTAGGTTCTTAACAATGATTCATAAAGGTTAAGCCCTTAACCCTCAAACTAGTGTCACTAAGTTCAAGTATAGAACCCACATTAACTATCCTTAAGTTCTTGAGACCTAATTCATATTGCCCACATAGATAGGAGTGAAAGGATTTGGCTCTCATGTTCTTACTATGCATTCTAAACACCCTGAGATAAATTGAGGCCAAAGTGACCAAATTAGGTTGTTATTTGAAAACTTATGGGTAAAATAAACCTAAAATATCCCATGATGGATATAAAATTTATTTTTAATATCTCATGACCATAGGAGTGTCATTAGAAGCCATGAGGTTCATCCCTTGTTTTTAGGCCTAGTAGGTGTGTAGATTATGTTTATGAGTATGTGACCACCTCTGAGTGTTCATAGTGACTATAGGACCTTAAAAAAATTCATTAAAATTAAATTAAAACCTAAAAATAATCCTAAGGTTAATCAAGTCTCTTCCAATCATCCTTTCATTATCAATGTACTAGATTTACAAATTGTGTTTCTCATGGAATGCCTCAAGTCTGAGACAAAATAGTGATCCATTACACTAGTAGTCTAACACAAATGATACCATGTAGGTCTATTAAAACTAATTATTACACTATATATCAGTTTTAAAATCTTATATGTCCCTCAACCTCTTTACTTCTCAATACTAGCTTCTATTCATGTGACTACGTACAGGGTTTTGGTTGATTGAGTATGAGGTTTGAAAACCCAATTTAGTTCATATTCAATTTGATTATTTTCCTCTAATAATCTCATGGGGATGTGATATCACAAATTTGAGAGTGATTTCTATGTGATCATCCATCTTATATCTCTACTTACCTTCTAAACTTGTATCCTTCACTATCCTAGGCTAGTCTGAACATGAGTCAAACTGTAGGTGTTCATTAGGTAAATAAAGAGACTTCATGTAGTTGGTGGTACATGATTTAATATTGTAATTCACTCTTTTTATTAATTTTGAGCTCACTAATATCATATCATACCTGAATGTATCCATTTCTACTTTGAGATGATTCAATCATTTCCTTACCATCAATGCACTAGGTGTCACTTACAATGTGCATTGTTATAGATTCATTTTGGCCTAATGGCATTGTATTTATATAATTATTTCAATCAGGATTTTGAATGATTTTAAAACCATTCTACCATCATTCTCTCTTAACTTTACAATCTCTTCTTGTGTCAAGATGTGACCTCTCCATTTAGGCTACAAGAATGAAGTTATTCGGTTTGCCTAGAACTCATAGACATTCACCATGAAATGGAATTGTATGGAGAAAAATATCTTTTCAAATAAGTTAAGGTAAAATTTCTATAACTTTATTCAAATCTACACTTCTCCATCTAGCTTGAGGTCTGAATATGTCTCACCATTTTAATAAGTAGATATTAAACCCAGAATTCCTATTTCTTGAATCTCTTTCCACTTTTTCAATACCTTAGGCCTTTATGGTATTCTTATTTGAACAAAACTTAAGCAATTAGAATGGTATGAGGACTATGTATCTACTTAGAACTATGTGCCCTCTTCTTTATCCTTCTTCTTTGGTCTTGATGAGTTGATGAACCCTGAATGACTTGAGAACTCAATTCAATTCTTAAAATCATACACAACCTATATCTCAGGTTTTGGATAGTCTTACAATTATTCATACATACCTATAGGTGACTGTAGGTGACTATGAAAATTAGGACTCTGGTTAGTCAATGGATAATCTAACTAACCATGCTCTATGAGGTTGAAAACAAATGTATTATCCTTGACCTGAAACCACTCATAAGATAATAATCTCTATAACTAATAAAACATTATTCTTATCTCTCAATGGTACTCACTTCTAGCATAATGAGATACTTCTACCTCTCTTCCTATGTCCACACATGCCAAACTAGTTTGACTCAACATGAAATGGGTGAACATGCTATGTAAGACTATATACATCATTTGGTTCACATAGACCAATTTCTAAAATGTAAATACATGAGAAAAATTGAGCTATTGGGATTGTATAGTAAGTTTAGAGGTACTAATAATCTTAGTGATTATTTATACAACACATAACACCAATCTTGAAAGCATGACCATAAAATTAAAGATTATAAGGGATACTAACATTCCCCAACTGCACTCATTCTAATTCCTCTTTTCTTATTCGTACCAAACAAAAAACATTGACCCTTTTTGACCAATCCAAGAGAGAGATAGGAGAGAGGAACCAATTTTCACTAATTTTGGATATTTTTAAACTATATGAGCCTGTAAATTACTTTTGGGGATCTCCAAAAACCTTCTTAAATCTTTCACACCTACAAATGAGTCACCTCAATCCATCCAACTACTTGAAACTAACATGTTTTTAGATGATCTCATTTATTTTACATTGAACCTATAACTTTTTAGTTTCAAATCCTTTCTCTAACATTCTCTAAAATGATGTACATTATATTTATTATTTGACATTTTTCTTGTTGATGAGATTTGTGTGCATCTCCTTAAAATGACCAAAAGGTGGCATAAAAGGACATTAAGACAAGTGGACAAAAATGAAAAATATTAAACATGTCCTATAACTCTCAAAGGTGAGAATTGACCTCATTTAGGACCATGGTGACTATTTTAAAACCTAGGTAACCTCTTTAAAAGTTTGAATATGTACGGGGCTGATTTAATTTGACCTAAGGTAAAATTTGATCAAAAGTTACATTAAAACATTAGAACCAAGTTTTATTAGAATCCTTATTTTATTATAAAATGGCCTTGTTTAAAGGGAAGGTCTTCAACATATAATTTATGTAATGCTTTGATCTAGGACTCTTCCATAAGTAATATTTTTACTAAAATACATTGATATTTAGATTAAAAAGTTAAGTTATATTATTATTCTCAAAATAATCACTCAACCATTTATTTGAATTCCACTCATATATGGATAAGATTAGTCCATCAGGACAAATCATAATAGAATACAAGAGAAGACACAAAGATTATTCAATTGTCTAATCATTACAAGCTTTAATCCAAACAAGCATATTAAGACTTTATTAAAATGACCACACAGGCCTAAGATTTGCTCTTCAAATGTCAAAGCCCTTCTAGGAAGATCTATAGCCAAACCTATTTTTTCTTTCAATATTAATAGCTTAAGAGTTATTTAATATCCTATCTCATGTAGATTATGCCAAATCATAAGAGGATCAACCATAGTATGATTCATACAACACAACACAATGTTGTTGTTGTTGTTGTTATTATTATTATTATTATTATTATTATTATTATTATTATTATTATTATTATTATTATTAACAACATATGTAGTCTAATTCACTTACTTTCTTATATTGATAAGTCCTTTTTATTTAGTCCATCTAAGAGTATATATATTACAAGCAACTCAAGATACATTGAATAAAGAAATATTAGTATAATAAACTCAATGTATATATATTGATTAAGGAATTTAACTTGGCTAGGTTCAAACATGAATATACAATCGTCCATTATAATTCATTTTCAATGATGATTTTATCATAAGAAGATATATAAATCAGATATCATAAGAAGATATATAACTTAGATATAATAAGCAATCTAGATACAAATCTCAATAGTAATAATTAGAACATTCAGTTGGTAAGATACATAATTCTCGAGGCTCACATCTCAACCCATAATATATCATTTACATATATAAACTTAAGTTTAATTGAGTACTTACTCACATCTGGTTATAGCAAGAAACATAACATACTGATTAATAGTTGAAGATGAGCTCCTCTTTGCTCTAAGTGCAACTTCGGCCAATAGAAGGAAACCTCACCTCCTAATCTTTTTTCAATCATCATGTGACTTATCTAGGCACCCATGATCTTATAAATCCTAGCTATGAGAATGTTGACATCATAGTTAAAGGTAATTAAAGGAAAGATATAATATAAATATCTTGGGGTCAAGGAGATGGCTACTTATGAGGTAAAAATCAAAACATATCATAGCCAAAAGAGGCTACCAACATCGAATACATTTTATTAAGCATATAAACAAAAAAATGGAAAACATCAGGATTAATGAAATTATCATTCAACCAACAAGTTACATTCTATTAATTAGTCATGAGAGAGACTAGGCAACCTACCATCGTGTCTAACATGAGAGGCATAACCTTTATTCCATCATGAAGAGTGTAACCTTTCCAAGGCATTATACCATATCAAACTATAAGGAGCCTCTCAATCTAGGGTAAGCAAAGGCTCTAATATTACCATATATCATGGAAGAACAACTCAACTCTAAACTCCCACATAAGGGTAAGAACACTATGGGGTGACCTAAGTATAGAAATAGAAAGACAAGTAAATAAAATTAGTAAGCCAAATGAATTTACTCCTTTTGAACACAATAATATAATCAATAGTCACACAAAATTTATGTAGTAAAATAAAAAACTAGATAAGTCAAAAGAGAAGCCTACTAGTTGATCTCGGTCCTTCTTGGGATCTTTTATGAAACTTAATTCTAGCTAAAGACATCCTTCTCCAAGCTCTTTTTATTCTTATTTTTCCTTCTCCCATCATAATAAAATGGATAAAAATCCTTTTCTAAGAGATCAACCTTCCTCAAATAGTAATTTTCTCCTCCTCACAACCCAATCAAAATGTGACAAGTTTTTATTCTTTCCTTAGATCGACCAACCACTCTGCATGCCATCCCATGTCTTCATAAATGTAAATTATCTTTGCTAGGCCATAATGGTCCATGACATCCATAGTATAATCCTTTGTTTATTTTAAGATAACCCACCTCCTTATACTAGGCTCAAGCCAAAGGTAATTAATGGACAAGTCTAAAATTATGCCACTAGGCATTCTAGACATTGGTATACTTTATCCTCATGCATTGAAGATGACCAACCAAGGGTGATTCAAGAAACCCAAAAATGATTATAATAAATTTAGACATGTCAAGACCAAATAAAGTGGATGAAAGGCATATAAGGCATCCAACTTGGATTAGGTAAGGTTTAAGACAAGATAAGGGTTAGACATAAGATCACACATGATATAACAATGTCTGGCATAGTCCTTGTTCCTTCATTAGCAATAACTATTCTTGCACACTTATTATACCCATGAAATAACTATATTATAATATATAAACATTGAAACCATAATCATTCTATATCATTTAATTCAAATCAACATAATCATCTTACCTAGTAATTCACCAAGTTAAGAAGTGAGGTCAATATAACACCTAGTACATGTATAATTCAATTACAATACAGGGTAATAATCTAAGCATTACTAAATCAGACTTATCATCTATATAATCCACTTACTCTTGTAATCAACAGCATCATGTAAGTATAGTCATCAAATTAGCCTAGTCGTATTATTCATACCTAAATCATGTATCAACGGGCTATGAATAACATTATAGTTTAGAGTTAAATAAGAGTATCAATAATTTGTATACATTATGTATCCATATGTGAGCTCCCTAATATCCCACTAGGAGGGATCTTAATTTTATCAATAAATCATAATTTAATTATTAATCAAAGTCATTTGTTATTTATGAGGTGTATTACATATCATGTAAAATTATGTAACTTTAATAAGATGAAAGGGCATTTTGATAAGGATTATTTTGCCTAAATATATAGTGTTAAGACCTCATTCTCTCCCCATAGCTCTCCACTTGTCTAACCCAACCACAAGTTAGATGTGTTCATAGAGCTTCTTCCTAACCATAACAAGGAAAATAAGAATAAAAAGAAGAAGAAATCAAATTCCAAGGCCTATCACTCTCCTTCTTTATCTTCTACCTCTTATAGTTCCTCTTCCTCAACTAAATTGAAAGTGAAGGCTAAGAATGAAATTAGCATGGTTGTTAGTTCTATTTACATATCCTTTATTGGTTATGAGTGATTTTTCAACATGCACTTAGGTTAGGAAACCAACCCCATTAGAGATACTAGTAGAGTGAGTCTCATGGGACCACCCATAGGGGTAGGGAAGACCAAATTTAGGTTTAAATTTTATTGTAATATCCCTCCCTAGGTTAGGAAATACACTTACCCTATCATATAGGAGTTTCATTCCCTCTCTACTAGAATATCCATATGGGATCTTATTTATATTTTTTCTTAAGCAAAGGGATGATGTGCCTGTTGGCACCAAATATTAAACCATCGAAGAGGTTGTTCAATACTCATCCATATTTGGGAAATATGGGAACATTTATAGGTATGTGGGTGTACCTATTATGGAAATGAGCCTCTACATTTAAAGGGCTAGCTCCCTGAATGTATCTTGTAATGCTTATCACTTAAACTATCACTTGCTTATGGGGGAAAATAGTTATAATTTCATAAATGGAACCTAATATAGGGGATGAAATTCACCAAGACTATATCCACATTACCATATTATTATAATCACAATAAATCAAATAATAAAAATTAATCTCAAATCTCTAAAAGGTTCTAACATGAGTATTTCAATATAGAGGTGAGATGTGTGAAACAACACATGGAAAATGGACTAGAAGGAAAATAAAACATTACAAGGATAATTATACACTTGAAAGAGTTTGACACACTAAACTACACTCTATATGATGTGTTAGACTAAGAACTATTTCTCAGATATTGAAGGACAAAGGAAAGAAGGGTAGAGGATTATCACTTCTTATCACTATAGATCACTTACACACTTAGACAATTATTTAAGAACTTAGAAACAAACTTGAATTAATGTTTAAAGGCAAAATATGACATCAATACTGTAGGGATTCACCATAAATGGTGTGGTATTATTTTATAAAGGATAAAATGGTGAATATATATATATATATATTTGTGTGTGTGTGTAGAACTTTAGAGAGAGGAGAAAATAATGGAGTCTAAAGGTCACTAGAACACATGTCTAGCTGATAAGAGGAGTTACACTTATAGGAGGTTGCTATGCACTATTGAAATATAAAAAAAAATTGATTTCCTGTTGCTATGCACAAAAAATTGCCTTTCCTCATGGATCATCTTTCAAGTATTCAAAACTAAACTAGGGTATTCAAGACATATGTACTATTCAAGGGGGTTAAAACATGCTATGGTAGTAATAATATGTTATTTTAACTATTAGATACCTATGTTTAACATATATAGTCATTTAGACCTTGATTCTTTGCATCTCATAGTCACTATTTATCTTAGGCCTTGATTGTGCTTTCATGGTGGAATATGAGTTTGAAGAGCTCGCCTTCCTACAAAGTCTTTCGATCCTATGTAGTTTTCCATATAGCATTATTTTTCCACATTTCTCATTACATCCTATAATTTTCTCTATCATCTTTTGGTTACATAGCCTCATCTTGTCAATCTAGCATCCAGTTGAATTTTCCCAATCAATCTCCTCTGGATTTTCTTTACTTCAACCTTTGGTACTAGTTGTTGATCATTCATCCAGGGTCTTGAGATTATAACAATTGGCAACATTTTGTTTGATCTAAGCTCCTTGACCTTTGACTCTCACTTTCATCATCAATCTACTTTTTTACAATCAAATACACACCATAGATCTTTGGGATCTACTGGTACTATTAGATATTTTGCTTCATTGATATTGATGTATGATGTAATACTATTTGTATATCTCATTGGGCCCACTTTATTTCTAGTCAAGTTCATGACATTAGATCTTTATTTAATAAACCCACACCATTAGATAATGTCCAACTTGTATCTTTTTAAGTTATTTTAACTTGGAGATATTTTGACCTATTTGACCCAAGTGCGAACCATTAGATCTATGTGTCAATATGTAATATCATGTAGACCATTAGATCTTGATCAAATTTAAATATTTTAAGGACTTTTGAACCCAAATAGTTACTTTATAGAGCTCAAACTTGACATTCATGTGACTATCTCTAACATATTTGAATCCCAATGGTTATTTACCTAGCTTTAAATTGACACTTGCACACCCATATTTTGATGTCTACGTGAATGTATTTGATTTCCACATGACCATAAAAAAAAAATTATATCCAAATTTGCCAAAACAAGTTCTCCAAAGGAATTATTTTTGTGGTACTTTTGCATGCAAGCTTTTATTGTAGGCTAAATTTCCTTTGGGACATTTGATTTGGCCACTTTCCTCAAAATAATTTGGCCTTCAAGACTTTTTACATTAGACTATTTATTGTGGTCCATTTACTTCAAATACTTTGTTTGAAATAATTCTACTTCATTAGAACTTATGTTTTAGACATTTTGTGTAGGGTGCATCCCCAAAAAATGACCCCTTAATAAAATTGTATTGAGACACTCTATAAAAGAAATGATTCTTTGGCATTTTTGTTTGGACCACTTTACTTGAAAAAGGACCCTTCAAAACTTTTATGTAGGATGCTTTGTCAAAAGATATACCCTTTAGGACTTTTGCCATGGATAAAATGTCTGAGAGAATTTAAGTCTTTGGGAATTTTGTTTCAAATAAAATTTTCAAAACAATTCTCATTGTTTAGTCAAAAAACTTAAACAATTAGACTGAAGGAAACATTAGCTCTTATCTTTTTGTGGACAAAATGTTTAAAAGAAATCTATCTTTGAGAAAAAAAAATACATAATTTTCCTAAAATAAATGGGTCTTCAGAACTTGTTGATGCAGGAAATTGCACTCGAGGCAAGGAGGTCAAACTCCTACCTTCTCCTCATAACATGCAAACTCCCCTCTCACCTATGGGACTGGCAAAGCTAGAGGGGAGAGTCTCTAGATAAGGGCTAGCTCCCTTTGATGTATCATTGTTTGTTCCAGCAAGTGCAAAATATAAGTATATATATAGATAGATAAACTGGGGGGGGGATGAAAAGGGAAAGGAGACTGTAGGAAAATGAGCTACTGTAAGGAGGTGATACACCAAAATTAAATGACCTTCTCACATCCACACTTAGGATCAAACAAAGCAACATACATACACTCAGACTTGGTAGAAAAACCAGGCTGCAAGAAAATGGCAGGGAGGTTCTTATGAAAACACAAAAATAGGGACTCACCAAGATGCTATGAAATACATACTGTAAATGACTTCCTCTTTTATATACTTCCAAATAGAGCTCTTCTCCTGTTAGCTATAGAAAATGGCACTTTGTAGATAACTGGTGTGTTGGTGTTGAACCTGTGAGAGCATCAAAAGACAAAGATTGAACATAAATCAAACACTCAGGACATATATAGAATATCTATGCAAGAAGAGGTAAAACTACTTTTATTTGATTCAAGTGGAAATTTCAGTAGGGTTGTGCCTTGTAAAATTGTGAAAAGATTATACAAAATGACCAATTCACAATGTTATATGGAAAAAACCAAGGAAGCTCATTTGGCATTCTTTGCTTGCAAGTGGGCTATCACGTCCCTCTTTGGGAAGAAGAAAACATTGTTGCTGACATCATCTTTCTAGAAGAGGCCTGTTGGAACCATACTTGTCGCTTTGTCTTTTATTTATTTTGTCTTATCTGGCTCATTCGGCCCCTGGGGTGAACATCCTAGTGGGTCACCGCATTTTCAGCTCCTTTTGGTTAGCACTTTCTTTACCTTTTAAAACAAATGGCTATCTTCTTTTGTTAAACTTGACATCCTCCTAGGACATCCTCAGTATTTGTTGGCTTCTTCTGTAGCTTGCTTGAGTCCTAACATCCCCCCTAACAACTCCTTTGCCTTGTATACTTTGGCAGGTCCTTGGATGGTCTCTCAAGTCCCTTTAATCCTTTGGACGGTCCTTTGTTGGCCTTTTCTTATTTTTCTTCCCTGCTAGAACCCTTTTGATTTTGGGTGGGTCATTATTTGCCTCAGACTGTCTGTCAGGCCATTGAATGTTTTCGTGGACTTTTCTCGTGCTCCCCCAGGCTTTATGTCCATGAACAATTTCCCCACAGACTTTTGTCTACAGATGTTTTCCCATGGACAAAAAGTCTGTAGAAATTATGTCTGTGCTTTTCCTAAGCCATATTCGCCCCTTATATTTGTGTTAAGCCATGCCTAAAGGAATTTGGGACTTGGTTAAGCCATGCCCAAAGGAATTCAAGACTTGGTTAAAATTCATTGAACTCATTTGAACTTTGGACTTCAAACCAGACTATAATGAACTTGGGTCCTCTTCATTTGAAATGTTAGCTCTCCACTATGGTGTGAACTTGGACTAGGCTGACGAACCAAGGCTGAACTAATGAACCAGGCCGATGAACCAAAGAACCAAGCCAAGCTAGAATAAGGCCGTTGGACTTGAAGAAGATAAAATAATTGCCGATAAACCAACTAGTTGGACCAAATGACTGAAACAATCATGTTGAACCAAGTAGAGAACCACTGGTATTGAACTTGCAACTTGGAAATGACTATTTTTGAATAGCAAAGGGAGGAGGTGACCATGATTTTGCCTGTGGGCAAAATTGGTCAATAGATTGGCAACTCACAGGGGAAGCATGTCTACCATGCTTAAAACCTAGCTGCCTTACAGTCCATTGGGCACAGAGTCAGATGTAGCTATAACAAAAGTTAGAAATAGCCCCAAAAGATCGAGAATCAAACATGAAGCTTTTACCCCACACGCGAAGGGAAACACACAAGGCTAAAAACACTACCTATGCAAACTGCACTTAGGGAAAAATAGGAAAGACAACTGAAAACAAACTATTATATACAGCTAACCAGGAAAGCTCACCTCCCTCTTGGATCGAAGGGAAAATTTTTCAAGTTCCCTTCCTTGCAAGAAGACTTATGGTGCCAGGAAAATAGCTAAATTAAAAAGAAAGTTGGTGACCTGCTCCTCTTGCATGTCACTTGAGTTGGCTAGTATCTGAGTGGATCAGATTCAAACATGCCTCTGACATATATATATTGCTTGTCCTTGGAAACTTGTTGAATGTTGATCCTTCATATTGGTGTTCCACACCAAGAAATCAATAGCTACTGGCTCATCACCAAAAGCCATTTAATCTGCACATTCCTTCTATAATGTATCATGGTCTGACTTGTTTTCTTCTCTCTCATTGAAAATCCTATCAGACTCATCATCTGCTTCCTCTTAGCCTTCTTAAAGAGGGGAGACTATGGTGATGTCTAAAATGGACTCACAAAATGATCACTCATCCCATAGAACATCGCCTCTTTCTTCAAAACTCTCTTCTTCAAGGCATTCCTCCAGGAAGACAGACCTCTCTTTTTCCTCTTTGCTAAATAGAATTTCTAGATTTTCAAAACTATCCTCTTGATCCTCCTCTAACTCAGGCTCTTCAAAGTAGATGTCCTCATCATCAGAACAATAAGGAAGTTCATCAAATAAAGGGGAAGAGAGCTCACCATGCTTTTGTTCTTCCTCGTATTGCTGGAACATCTACATATATGCGAGACCTGCATCTTCTCCATTGCTAATAAGGCCTTCACAAAGAGCATCAATGATGATTCTATCTTTGTTGTTGCTCATGACAACCTCTTGAAGAACTACAAATTGGATCTTCTGCTCCTCACTTGCCTCCTACTAAACAGGTTCTTCCTTGAGAAGAGGTGAAGTGGAGAAAACATGTGGAAGAGGAGGCAATCCTTGAGCTAGAATCGAATGATTCTCCTCCTGCCATTTGATCAACACTTCATCAATATTAAGTATAGCTTGATAACTCTCTTGGAAATGTATAGGTGGGGTGTGTTTAGACATAGAATGTGTTATTAGGTCTAAACCATCCATTACACATTGGCTGAGGAATCTCTCTCTAGATTCCAACTCCACAATTCTCCTAGCCAGATCTTCTTGGAAACACCTTTCCTGGAGGTCTCCAACATCATCATCAGTAGGTGTAGCTTCAACTACTTCAAGGTTTTGAGAAAAACCTTACTTCTCTTCTTCTATTTTGCCCCATGATTCTACTATTTTCCCCCAATTTAGGATCTCGAAATTACAATTCTACTCCTGTGAATAGGCAACAACTTTGTTTTTTCCAAGGTCTTGGGGCTCTTCCACAAGGTCTAGAAATTTTAACTCTCTTTTAAGAAGTAGCTTCATCCTAACCTCTAAATCTTCAATTTTCTTGGCTAGGTTGTCTTGAAAGAGTATTTCTTGGAGGTCATTAGCATTATCCTCTTCAAGGCTCTGAGCTGGTCTCTGGCATTCCTTCCTCCAACTTAGAATCTATGCATTATGATGAAGGACTTGGGGAGGTTAGGGAATGCAAGGAAAACACTATTGGTGCATTGGAGGAGTCTCTAGAAGAGGGATGTGCTGGCTAGTGGTTCTTTCCTCAATGGAAGATTCACAATATAAGGAATTTAGAAGGTTCATTTCTAAGGGAGGCTGATCTAATGTCTTCTAGTGTTGGAAGGCCAGGTGCACAGGATTGAGAGTGAATGCATTTAATGAGCTAGAGTGGGTAAGTGAAATTTGATAGAAAGGATTTGGTGCAAAAGAGGGGGTTTTCTTCAGAATAGGAGGGGGCACGCAAGGCTGACTACCTTGGAAAAATGGATTTCTCCATTTTGCTACCTCCTCTTTCATGTGTTGCAAGGGTTTTTCTTGCCTAAATAAGCACTCCTCATTATACATCAGCTCCTGCTGATATTTGTATTTCTCTTCTAGCTTGTTACTCTCCATTGTCTGCCTCTCAAACTCTAGTGCCATTTCCCTTATCATTGCAGGGCAACTAAGAGAGCTGCTTAATGGGATTGCATAAATATCTGGAGCCTAATTATATTCATATGAAGGAGAACAAGACCCATGATTTTGAGCAAAATAATTATACATACAAGAAAAAACAAATTGATGGCACCAAGTTGCTTAACTGGTAGATTTAACTCAGAGTCACCAGATGCTGAAAATAACTTTGATTTGTTGTAATAAGACCAGCATCAATCCTGAAACCTTACTACATTGTAAAATTGAATCCCACCAAGTGTGGCAAAATTTTTGATGTAGGAAACTACACCTAGGGCAAGGAGGTCAAACTCCTACCTTCTCGTAACATGGAAACTCCCCTCTTGCCTGTGGGACTGGCAAAGCTGGAGGGGAGAGTCTTTAGATAAGGGCTAGCTCCCTTTGATGTATCATTATTTGTTTTAGCAAGTGAAAAATATAGGTATATATATATATAGATAGATAAACTAGGGGGGATGAAAAGGGAAAGGAGACTACAGGAAAATGAGCTACTCTAAGGAGGTGATACACCAAAATGAAATCACCTTCTCACATCCACACTCAGGATCAAACAAAACAACATACATACACTTAGACTTGGCAGAAAGACCAGGCTACAGGAAAATGGTAGGGAGGTTATTATGAAAACACAAAAATAGGGACTCACCAAGATGTTATGAAATACATACTTTAAATGGCTTCCTCTATTCTATACTTCCAAATAGAGCTCTTCTCTTGTCAGCTATAGAAAATGGCACTTTTAGATAACTGGTGTGTTAGTGTTAAACCTATGAGAGCATCAAAAGACAATGACTACACACAAATCAAACACTCAGGACATA
Organism: Torreya grandis; assembly: GCA_037957365.1. Lineage (NCBI taxonomy): Eukaryota > Viridiplantae > Streptophyta > Pinopsida > Cupressales > Taxaceae > Torreya > Torreya grandis. The sequence goes on from JARHVA010002021.1 coordinate 1,863,482, forward strand.
CATACAATATCTATCCAAGAAGAGGTAAAACTACTTTTATTTGATTTAGGTGGAAATTTCAGCAGGGTTGCACCTTGTAAAATTGTCAAAAGATTATACAAAATGACCAAATCACAATGTTATATGGAAAAAACCAGGGAAGCTAATTTGGTGTTATTTTCTTGCAAGTGGGCTATTACATCCCTCATTGGGAAGAAGAAAACATTGTTGCTGATGTCATGTTTCTAGAAGAGGCCTGTTGGAACCATGCTTGTCGCTTTATCATTTCTTTATTATCTTATCTGGCTCATTCAGCCCCTGGGGCAAACTTCCTGGCAGGTCACTACATTTTGAGTTCCTTCTAGTTAGTGCTTTCTTTGCCTTTTAAAACAAACAACTATCTTCTTTTGTTAAACTTGGCATCCTCCTAGGATGTCCTCAGTCTTTGCTAGCTTCTTCTATGGCTTGCTTGAGTCTTAGCATCCTCCCGAGTAACTCCTTTGCCTTGTATACTTTAGCAGGTCCTTAGATGGTATCTCAAGTCCCTTTAATCCTTCAAATGGTCCTTTGTTGGCCTTTACTTATTTTCCTTCCCTATGGGCACCCTTTTGCTTTTGGGCGGGTAACTGTTTGCCTCAGACTGTCTGCCGGGCCTTTGAATGTTTTTATGGACTTTTGTCGAGCTCCCGCGGGCTTTGTGTCTACGAACAATTTCCCCATGGAATTTTTTCTGTAGATGTTTTCTTGTGGACAAAAAGTCTATGAAAATTCTATCTATGCTTTGCCTAAGCCGTGTCTGCCCCTTATATTTGTGTTAAGCCATGCCCAAATGAATTCAGGACATGGTTAAGCCATGCCCGAAGGAATTAGGACTTGGTTAAAATTCATTAAACTCATTTAAACTTTGGACTTCAAACCAGAATAAAATTAACTTGGGTCCTCTTCATTTGAAATCTCAATTCTCCACTAGGGCGTGAACTTGGACTAGGCCGACGAACCAAGGCCGAACCAATGAACCAGGCTGAGCTAGAACAAGGTCGTTGGGCTTGAAGAAGATAAAACAATTGCTGATAAACCAACTAGTTGGACCAAATGACTAAAAAAATCATATTGAACCAAGTAGAGAACCATTGGTATTGAACTTTCAACCTGGAAATGATTGTTTTCAAATAGCAAAGGGAGGATGTGACCACGATTTTGCCTGTGGGCAAAATTGGTCAACAGAACTTTTGTAGTGGACATATTTTGTAACAAGTCCCCAACACTTAGCAAAAAAAAATAAAACAAATGCCTTGAATTAATCTTGTATTTAGCTAATTAGAAAATTTTCCAAGTACCAAACAAGCCTTTGAGATTGCAAGTTCTTCTAGACTATTCTAGCAACTTCCACTTGATTTTATGATGGCTCCAGATGAAATTCTAAGACTTGTGTAACTCATACCTATTTTAGAAATATTTTAACACTTTGAATACTTGTCACTTTCAAATATGACTCTAGAATGACCTCTAAGATATCAAATAACACAAGGATTAGACTAGATAATGACCAAAACTAAATGACATTAGATGAACTACAACACACCCTATGACATTATAATCAGCCCCATATTAAAGATTTTAACTATAGAGGGGTTGACCCATTTTGACCATGATAAAAATGGTCAACATCTTTGATTATTTCCCCAGGGTGACATGCTTTCTATGCCATTACCATTTACCTAATACTATCCATTGGGATATGGAGTCACATGTATAGTAGATTGACACACATGATTTTGACAACACACAATAATAGAAAACAAGGATAAAACACAAAGTAGAGACAAATTTATGTTCAACTAGAACATTTAGGGAACACAAAAGACACAATTGAAATAAAACACACACCTATTCTACTATTTATAGAACTAAATTTTACCATTCAATATCAAGGTTTCAAATGTATCCCATTCATAGAGATAGGTAGTTCTTCTCCATTCATCTTTGCTAGCTGGAAATAATCACTTTACTTGAACTTGATGATGAGATATGATCCACTCCATAGAGTGTCAAATTTTTTATTCCTCCCTAGTTTTGCTATATTTTCATCCCATTTCAACACTATGTCGCCTTCTTGAAATGATCTTGGAGTTGCCTTCTTGTCAAAAGACCTCTTCATCAATACTTGGTGATGTTCTAAATCTTGATGAGCCTTCTCTCTAGTTTCCTATAACTCTATTAATTTTGTCAATCTTACCTCCATAGGAGTGTTTTCCAGTATCTCTAACTAATGTGCCAATTATAAGGTAGGTAGCTCTTGAGAAATAGACAACCTAGACTCCCTTCCATAGAAAAGTATAAAAGTAAAATCTTGTGTGACCTCTTAGGAGTTATCCTATTAGCCCATAAGGTTATCTTAAATTTGGTGTGTCAATCCCTCTAGTTATGATCCAAGGTTCTTTTCATGATTCTAATTAGGTTCTTTTTAGTAGATTTAGCCAACCCATTACCTTGAGGGTAGTAATTGGATAAAATGCTCAAAAATATTCCATTACTATTTGCTCAATAAACTATCATAACACCCATAAAATCAAGAGCATTATTTGAAATAATAGTAGGAGTTTCAAACCTTGTTATTATGCTCTCATAAAACTCCAAGATAGAATTATCATTAGATTCTTTTAGTGTTACTACCTCAACCCATCTTGTAAAATAATTAGTTGATGTGAGTGTCTATTTATGACCATCACTTGATGGGGAATTTATCATGCCAATGAAATCAAGACCCCATTGCATGAAATTTTGATCAATTTGGATGGGATTCAGAGGAAGGGTTACAAGATTTTGTTTTCCTAAAAAGAAATCACATTGTACACACCTTCTCACCCAAGCATAGTAGTCCTTGAAGAGGATAGGCCAATAATAATTATCCCTCATGATCTTGGTAGTTTTGGTTATTGGAGAGAAATGACCTCTTGTTGTCCCATCATGAAAAATCTCAAGCAACACCCCAAACTGATCATTATCAACACATCTAAATAGCACACCATTAATGTCTCTTCTAAAAATAACACCATCCATAAGACAAAAGGGAATAGATTTAAATATAAAATACCTCATTTTTTATCTACTCATGCCATTATGATACTCACCATTCTAAATAAAGCTAATAAAATATTGTGTCCAACTCTGTACAGGCAAGGAAATAGATAATTATGAACAATCGTGATTGACTATAACTTATTCTTTTGACTCATGAAGATATGAATATAGGTGTTCATAAAGGCCCTTAACTCTTATCAACTTTTTTACTTTGATATCAACATCATATTCCATCACCTTAGTGATCCACCCTGCTCACTTCTCACTAAGGTTTATACTCAACAAAAACTCCTTGGTACTAGGATGAGAAACCATAAGATGAATTTTATTATTTGAAACCATATACCTAAACTTATTTATCCCTATAACAATATTAAGGACTTATTTCTAAACAAAGGTGTATTTGACTTCGTACTCTTCTAAACCTTGACTAAATAATGCAATAGGCTTCTCCACACCCTTATCATTATTTTGCATTAACATGGTTGATATAGTATCATGGTTATCAAATGAATACAACATGGAGTATTTAGTGAAGTTAGGATTCACAAGAGTAGTAACTTGTATAATTGCTTGTTTAATGACTTCAAAAATATTCGTACCTTCTTTATTCCAATAAAAGCCTTGATTCTTTATGAGCATGGTTGTGATAGGTTTCACCAAGATGTGAAACTAGGTATGAATCTCCTTGAAAAAATTATCTTGCCTAAGAAAATTTGAAGACCTATCTTATGCAAGGGAAATGATAGGCCAATAATAGCCTCTATCATTTTAGGATAAATATCCAAACCATCTTTAGAAATAGTGTGTCCCAAGAGCTTATCTTCATGAATAGAAAAAATGCATTTCTTTGGATAAAGAGATACTCCATACTACCTACATCATTTAAAAAATTGTCTTAAGTGCTGCATATGTTCATTATAATCCTTAGAAAACACTTTTATATCATCTAGATAAGCTAAAAACATCCCATTAATAAAACCTTTGAAGGCCATTTCCATTGCTCTCTAAAAGGTAGCACCAACATTTGACAAACAAAATGGCATATTCTTATAATAAAAATTTCCCAATTTAGTGGTAAATGTTGTCTTAAACTAATCATATTCATTGACTCAAATTTTATTATAACTTGAGTATCCATCTAGAAGAGAGAAATGTTGAGAACCTAAAACAATATACATAATTTGCTCCATTGAGGGTAAGGGATAATGATCTTTGAGTGATACCCTATTAAGATCCCTAAAATCCACATAAATTCTTATATCCCCACTCTTATTTCTAATAGGCACAAGGTTATCTACCCATGTTGAATGCTTGATAGGAAATATTATTTTAGATTCAAGGAGTTTAGTGAACTCTAACCTCATGAGTTGTTCCACCTTGGGATTGATGGGTCTTTATTTCTATTTGACTAGTTTAACTCCATGTTCCAACTCAATAGTATGATGTGTTAGGATAGGATCAAATCCTTTTAGGTCATTATACTTCCAAGCAAAGATATCATGAAACTCTCTACACAAATCAATGAATGCTTATTTTTTTAATGTAGAATATACCTTTCCTAGTTTGAGGAGTTTATTTTTAAAGATTGAGACTCTTTCATAATTATCTTATTTTGTAGACATACTCACCTCTTATATATTTATTTTATAATTCTCATTGAAGATATTTTCTAAGGTTACCAGACCCTTAGGTATATTATTTGTCCTTAGTTGGACAATCTGATCACCTAATTATTCTTGGAGTCTCTTTTAATTACTTGAAGAAAACTCAACCTCATTTTTGAGGAATCATGCAATGTGTTTGTCACTATAAAATTTTTCCAAGGTACTGAATTATCAATTACATAATATCTAATAATTATCTTAATGTGATATTTCCTCCTCTTGTCTTTTATGGTAGTGGGAGTATGAAATTGAGCTCCTATGGTAACTAGTCTATTGGCATGATTATTCTACTCCCTTAGGACTAACTATATGTTGAATGAATTAAAATATTCAATAAAATCCCATAAATTATACTTATATTACTTAATCAAATATTTATTTGTAGTAACCACATTTCTAACTTGATGAACAACCAATTCACTATCTCCATATACTTGCAAGTTCTTGATTCCTTTTCTCCTTACCCATTGAAGGCCATGAATTAAACCTTCATACTAACCACATTTCAAGTAAAACTTACACAAAATATATATGAGGAATAGTATTGATATTTAGATGGGTGGAATAACATGACACTAGATCCTACACCAATTTTACTTCTTGGACCATCAAAAAACATTTTCCACATCTCATCTTCTTCACCTTCTTACTTGGCAAGTAGAGGTGCTAGTATTCCTTCTTCATGTATACAATATACTCCCAGATCAATTTCCTCCATGAGATCATAAGTTTCATACTCATAAGTTTTAGCACCATATTCATCAAGAAATAAATCTGTGATGTCTTCAAGCTTAGAAAAAGTTCCATCATCTACAATAGAATCCTTCTTTTCGTGAACAACATAATTAAAATTAGAACTTATCTTAATGTAAGGTTTAATATGAAACCTTTCAATAGGTTGTGTCCTAATTTTCACATTTTACCCATGCCTTATTATGAATTCCAATAATTACTATTCAGTTGAGAGGTAACCACTTATCTTGTCTATCCCTTGATAGGAAGATTGCAAAGTGGGCTAGGAGATCAACAACAACTATGTCTTGAAAGATGGGGAAACTAGGACAATAATGCAAGAAAAATTTCAAGTTATTAATAATATCCAATATATAGGTATGTGTACCATATAATTAGATGACCCCTTTTCTATGTGGCTCATATTTTAGGCCCATCTTGTCAGCCATAACTTTGGGCATGACCAAAGTTGAATCTCCACTATCAACTATGGAGTTATGGACCAATTTGTCCCCCACTATGAGATTGAGATAGAATGGGGGAGGTTTCTTAGAGATAGTGGATGATTCAGCAATGGTATTAGGGAAATTTTCGAGGGAAACATGACTTTAACTTTGATTTGAATAAGGGACACTAGTAGGGATAGTAGATAATTATTTTTGTGGGAGTTCTTCTAACCAGGCATATGCAGAATATCCTAAAGGGAAATGGATGTTTTATTACTCTTAAATGAATCTATAAGGTTTAAATAATCCATACATACTTTATCTTAAATTTTAGGAGGAAATGAAGTGCTTAAATCTTGAGCAGTTGGAGTGCCTTGAATAGTCCTTATAGCATTCTAATTTGATGGAAGTGTAGGAGCCTTTAGAACTATACCACTTGTATCCATGATTTTCTACTTTAGAGGATGATTTGATGAGCTTGTATTCACATTACTATCTACAACTAAATAATATATTTTGGGTCTAGTGTTTTCTATGACTGAGGTTCCTTGATTAAGCATGAAGGTTCCTTGACTACGAAGTTAGTGAAGATCTCTTCTTGAGGTTCTCTACCTTCACTTATTTATATCATAACCTCATCCTCAGAATATAGGAAGAGGATTAAATTATCCTTGAGAAATAATATCTTTCTCTCTAATTCATTAGCATTCATCAATTAGACCTGCTACCAACTTTCACCTTGCACCAAACTATTGTGCACAGGTATCATCTCCTTTGCATTGGTATTAGAGTTAGGGTTGTATGCATTAGTGGGAATATTAGGATTAGGATACCATTGGACTCTTCCTCTTCCATATTATTAATCATATTATTGTTGATAAGGATAGGAATTTTGAAGGATACCCTTTGCATATTTCCTTGCCTATTTTGAGCCTCTAAGGCTAGGATCTTTGCTTTCTAATAAAAATTATGTTATGCCTACCTAAGAGGAGCCTGATTTTTTTATTTTAATTATTAACTTGGGATACATCTAGAGTATTATCAAAAGTATGAGATAATGGAGGCATCGACACTTTAGGTGGAAATATTCTAGCTTGGATGAGATTATTCTCAACTTTGATAGTAAGGTCATATGCTTTAGGGATGATGGAACCACCCATAGATTGAAGAATGATATAAATTTTAGTGCCAATATCTCTCAAATAGGTTGACAACATAGTTTTTGGATGTGGCCTCATAGGAAGAGGTAGTCTATTCTATGTTTTTTGGAATCTCTCATTAAAATCATGCATTGTTTCTTTACATCCTCTATTGATTACATTAAGCTAGTATATGAGAGAGGCATGGTCACTCTCATTTACAAATATTAAGTTAAATATTACTCCAAATTCATCCCATGTTGTGATGCATCCACCTTCTAGAGTTTGATACCAATAAAGAGCCTTCCCTCTAAGGGACATGGCTAGAAGTGTAATAGAAATATTTTTTTGAGTGATATTATGGAAGCTAAAAAAGCTAGAGACATCTCTAATGTGCTCAATTGATGTAACATAACTCTTGCCATTGAAAAATGGTACACCTTTTGTGGTATTCGGAGGAATGGCATCATATGATTGAAGGTGAATTGGATTTTTTGTATTGAATGTAGGGAAAGCATGAAGTCTATCCATATCTTCTTAAAATTCTTCAAAATAATAGGTATCTTTAATTTCTTCAACATCTTTATCTCTATAAAAATCTACTAGTTATCCAAAGTTCAGATTAGGAGGAGGGTATTAAACTTCAAGGAGAAGTTTAGACTAAAAGAGTGGGTCAATGGGATTGAGAACTCCTCTAGAGGTTAACCTAATGAGAACAATTAATTATGGAAGAAATTTTATAATAGTAAAAATGGCCTTGAACCATATTTACCTTGATGGAGTCACCAAATCCTAAGTATCACATCAACCTACAACTCATGTTGTCAAGACCAACATTAACCTTGACCATTTGTCTTTGAGACAAGTCCCACTAGGCATGTTAGAAATATTGGTACCAAATATCACACCTTAGAAGAGGATGTTCAGGGTTTTTCTTGATTTTGGAAACATGGGAATATTTTTAGGTATGTGGGTTTACCTATTGTGGAAATGAGCCTCTAGATTTAAAGGGCTAGCTCCCTCAATGCATTGTGCAATGCTTAACAATTAAACTACTACTTGATTATGGGGAAAAGAGTTAGAATCACATAAATGGAACCTAATATAAGGGAGATTATTCACCAATATTATCTCCACCATAATATCATATTCCAATCATTATAAATCAAAGCATACAAATCAATATCAAATCTCTAAAAGGTTCTAACATGAGTATTTCAATATAGATGTGAGAAGTGTGAAACAACACAAAGAAAATGGACTAGAAGGAAAATAACACATTTTAATGAAAATTATACACTTGAAAGATTTTGAAACACTTAAATACACTATATATTACCTATTATACTAAGAACACTTGATCAAATTAGAGAACAAAGGAAATAAGGGTAGAAGATTATCACTTCTTATCACTATAAATCACTTACATAGACAATTATTTGAGAACTTATAAATAGACTTGAATTAATGTTTAAAGGAAAAATATGACATCAATCCAATAGTAATTCACCATATATGGTGTGTTATTAGTTTATAAAGGCCAAAATGGTATCTATATATATAAATTTAGAGAGAGGAGAAGAGAATGAAGTTTAAAGGTCACTAGAACACGTCTAGTTGATAATAAGAGTTACACTTACAAGAGGATGAATTCAAAAATAGACCATGCTAGATATAATGGGATAAATGGATATAAAAACATAAAAAATCATGAAATTTGGCATAGATCTCTATTTTATATGCAAAAAAAACTACCTTTCATCATCGATCATCTTTTGAGTATTCAAAACTGAACTAGGGGATTTGACATATATGCACTATTTGAGGGGGTTAAAACATGACATGATAGTTATAATATATTCTTCTAACTACTGACTATCTTTTAGAAACCTATGATTACCATCTATAGTCATTTATAACTTAGTTATTTACATATGTAGTCACTATTTACCTTGGGCCTTATCTATTCTTTCATGGTGGCATGTGAGTTCAAAGAGCTCACCTTGCTATAGAGTATTTTGATCCTATGTAGTTGCCCATGTGGAATTCATTTTCCATGTTGATCATTCCATCCTATAATTTATTTTTTCATCATTTAGGTACATAGCCTCATCTTGTCCTTCTGGGATCTAGTTGAATTTGACCAATTAATCTCCTCTAGATTCTCTTTTATTTGACCTTCAATGTTGGCCATTGATCATTGACCTGGGGTCATAATATTATAACAGTTGGAAAATTTTAATTTGATCCAAGATCCTTGACCTTTGACTCTCAATTTCACAATCAATCCACTTTTGCATGATCAAATTCACATCATAGATCTTTAGGATACACTGGTACTATCATATATTTTACTCTATTGATCTTGGTGTATGATGCAATGCTAGTCATAGATCTCATCGGGCCCATTTTCTTGTTAGTCAAGATTTCACTATTGGATCCCTATTAATTGAACCCACACCATTGGATCATGTCCAAATTATGTTTTTTTAAGGTCTTTTAACTTGAGGACCTTTTGACCTATTTGGCCCAAGTACAAACCATTACATGTATGTGTCAGTATGTGAGCTCACACAGACCATTAGATCTTGATAACCTTTAAATATTCTAAGGACTTTTGAACCCAAATAGTTACTTTACAAAGCTCAAACTTGATGTTCACATGACTATCTCTAAGTTATTTGAATCCCAATGATTATTTTCCTAGCTTGAATTTGACACTTATGGACTCATTTTTTGACATATGCATGAATGTATTTGATGTCCATACAATTGTAATATTTTTTTTCTATGTCCACCTTTACCAAAGTAATTTCTCTAAATGAATTATTTATGTGGGACTTTTACATGTGATATATTATTGTGAGTTGAATTTCCTTTGGGACATTTGATAAGGCCACTTTCCCCAAAAGAATTATTCCCTAGTCACCTCTAACCACTCCCTCATCATTGTCATACCTATTCTAGAACTATTTGAACACTATAAATACCTACCACTTTCAAATATGACTCTAGAATGACCTCTAAGATATCAAATTACTCAAGGACTAGACTAGACAATGGCCAAAACTAGAATATCATAATAAACTACATTATATGAACTATAACACACCTTATGACGTTATAATTATCCCCCTATTAAATATTTTGACTAGAGGGGGTTGACCCATTTTGACCATAGTAAAAAATTTCAATAGTGCCTCTAAGTTTTTATTTAACTTAGACATCCCCAATCTACCTACTATATCTTGTTATCCTACCTCCTTTCCAAATTCATCCATTCTCAAAAAGAGATCTAGATTCCCACTCTATATTGAGACGTCAATCAATTAGTATTACATTAAGAGATGTATCATCGATGAGGGTGCCATGTTCAACATCATTCCTTAATGTGTGTTCAATTAATTAAGAATTATTTACAAGAAGTTGCATGACTCTCACTAGAATTATGTTGGTTTCAAAAATGACATTGTTGTGCTAATGGGTAATGTGAAGCTCTAGGTCAATTTCAAACCCAAAATAGTTAGGATCAAATTTCACGTGTTAAATTTATATCTAATACAATATGATCCTCAATCATTATTATACCACTACCATGTAGGCCATTGCATAAAAACCATTTCATGTGGTCACTTTTTCATCATCCCTCCCTCATCCCTAATCACTTCTTAGTCATTCCTCATCACCCTAATCACTCTATCATCACTCCTCATTATCCCTAATCACTCCCTCATTGACCCTCACTATCCCTAATCATCTCTAATCACTCCCTCATCATCCTCAATTACTCCCTCATTAACCCTCACTATCCTTTATCATCCCTAATCACTCACTTCTCATCCCTCATTATCCCTCATCAATCCCTCATTGCCTATCTCAAGAGATAGGAAATTTGGCTTCCCTTCCATACATAATAACATACACAAAATTGCTAATGGTAGTTTTAAAAGTCACTCTATCAGCCCATAAGGCTATCCTTACCTTGGTGTACCATGTTCTTTGATTATCTTCCATGGTTTTCCTAATGATCCTTAGCATGTTTTTGTTTGTAGACTCTTCCAGTCCATTTCCTTGAGGATAGTCATTAAATACAAGAAATTTTGTAATTTCCTTTAGCTTACCTTAATAAATGTCTAAGAAAACCCAAAGTAATAATTTGAATTTCATAAACTAGTCATCACAAAATATATGAGTTTGGAGTTTCATGCATAAAAATATAGGCATCACATGGGTTAAGTCACTAGACTCAACCATATAATTATACATTATTTTTTAACATTATAATAGTTAATAGAAAAGATGGTACCTCAAGCTTGTCCTTATAAACAACCATGTTTATATGTACTACTTTTGATTTATCAGTAGATGATCTCCCAATTAAGGCTTTGAGTAGTAACTCTCTATTTAGTGATCTAAAACAATTCACGAAGAATGATATTAGCCTTGATCTTCATGTATTCAATAATATTGTATATTATTATTGGCATGAAGGTGAGGATCATACTTTGAAAGTTGACCCAGATTCTTGGATGTTGTTTTATACTAATACAAATCCCTTTGATGAGGCTTTGGTCATCTCCCCATAGGGCCATACTTATTCACTCAAAGTATTTATTGATGAATCTTTTTTTTCAAATATGAATGGTTTGATCCTACTAACTATCAACAAATGTTCACTCATACACCTGTTACATGTTCTTCATCACCCTTATCCTCTTTTGGGCATGAATATGTATCTTTACTCTTAGTATACCTCTTTCAAAATGTCCACATGAATATTGAGCCTTTCCCATCATCACAAATTTATTATCATGGAATTGGTACTCTTAATGTCTCTCCAATATAGGCCTATAGAGTTTCTACCTCAAATATTGAGTACCATTTATTCCACATCACAACACATAATTTATTCAAGGAGAATAAATATTACAATAATCTCATGATGATGTGTTGTAAACACTATTACCCCCTCACTAATCTAGGTTTAGAGATACTCTTCACTAATGATGGCCTCACCCCTAGTGTTCCCATAGTTTAGGTCATAACCATTGAGCCTAAGGAGTTGGATCAATAACGCCACATAATCTTGATTTATTTTATTAAGGACACAACATGGTCATTGAATGGTCCATTGATGTCAACCTTGACACCTCTACATGGCCAAAGATCATTAATATCAATGTCAGTGTCTCTATAAAGGAACAAGATGTCTTAGTCATGTTATTGTGATATTTTTTAGATGTATTCAATTAGGAATACTTAGTGATGTATTGCATGGACCCTAACATCATCATATATAATATTGTGATGGAGGATGGGACCTATCCCAATTGCAAAAAATAATGACTTAGTTTTGAAAATCTCTCAATTTGTCAAGGAAGAGATATAAAAACTCATCCATGTAATATTTATCAACAATGTTGACTATCCTAATTGGGTTTTTAAAATCATCCCCATTCTCAATAATAATGGATTAGTGCACATTTGTATTGATTTTTGTGATATTAATCTATTTTTCCCAAAGGACAACTTTCCCACTCCTTTCATTGACCAAATTGTTGATTCCATGGCTACTTTTGAGATGATATCCCTCAACGATAGATTCTTAGGGTAAAATAAAGTTTGTATTACACCTATAGATCAGCAAAACATGATGTTTAATACCCCATGGAGTAATTTTGTTATTTAATCATACCTTATAGTTTGAATAATGTGGGTGTAATGTATCAGCATGCCATCACCCACATTTTTCATGACCTCATGTATAAGGTCATTGAGAGTTATGTTAATTACCTCCTTGATAAATATTATAAATTGGAGGATCATGTGTGATACCTCATAATAATCATTAAGAATATAAAGGATTTTCACATGATTCTCAACCCTGAGAAGTGTTTTTTAGCATTTCCACCAATAAGCTTTTTGATTCCTTATTTTGTAATGAAACATTGAAGTGGATCTTGATGTTGTTAATTTAACATGTCAAAGAAAAACTAATACCCATATCATTTTAAACTTTAAATAAACCATTAAATATCCCTTTAATCTGGTCAAACCAAGGAATTGTGGCCTAAAAATCACTAATTTTGGTCAAAAAAGGTCTAAAATGCATTATTTGAGGGTCAAAGTATGTTTGAAATAGGGGTAGAGGATTTTTCCAAGTTATTTAAGAGACTATTTATATTGTTTATTATTATTTTGATCTTTAAAATTTCCAAATACCATGAAAATACTTTTATATATGTAAAAACTCAGATATGTAGACAATCTATGCATAGGGGTCAATTTTGAGAGAAAATTGAGCTTTCTAGGAGCTATAGGTGGTTTCAGGACTTCAAATTTTGTTCACAATGTCATAATTACTTGAGGAAAATTTTTAAAAAGTTTCATATCGATTTTATGAGTGTAGATACTTTTTGTGTTTTGTGACAGTCCTCAGCATGTCTATTAGAGATCACCATTAGAGTAGCCATTATTCTGGAGTGCCATAGAGGTATATAAGTCCAGGTAAAAGTTTTAAAATAATGGTATTATATTATTACATCATATTATACATTTAAATAGTGTCAAAACTCTAAATTTTAAGCAAACCATGCTCATACAAGCTTTTGCAAGCAAACAAGCATATAGGCCAAAAAGGGGTTTTTTGAATTTTTAAGAAAAATATGATTTTAGAGTTTTTTAATATCATTTTATATACCCCATGATGATTATTTAATGAATTGGTAAGTAGGTGAATAATTATTTTCACTTTGGTGAATTTTTCACTTTTTACAGTTTTAGGCACCCTTCCAAGCCTCTTATTTAGATGTTCATATCTTTGATCACGTGTAGAGTTTGGTTGAAAAATATTAATATGTTTTTATGACCCCTATTTAATTATAATTAATTAAAAATTTATACTAGTTTAGGGGCTGTTCTTTATGAAAAATCTTTAAGAGCATAGGTAGCCTAGAATGTAATCAAAACCCTGCAAGCAAATTTCTCCACATGATAACTTTTAATATATTTTGCATGGAAACCCAATATTTTTATGTATGTTATTGAGGTTATTTTTATACACATAAATATAAAGAAATTTTGATTTGGAGGTCTATACTTTGTGAACCATCATTTTGAAGATTCAGCTTCAAAGCCTTCCTAAACCCTCAAAAAACTAGTTTTACAAAAAAAATTATTGCCATTAAATCATCATGTAAAAACCTTAAAAATTTTAAAACATAAATTAAACTTAGATATAATTCCATGCATGTCAATTTTATGTATCGATCTATATGGATGAAGGTAGAAATCATGTTTTTATGGGAAAAAACATGTAAAATTAAGTACAAGATAATTCAATGAAATATAATCAATGGATCTCAAAGCCTAATAATTTTTATTCATCCTAAAATTTTCATTTGGTTATAAATAATCCCATAAGTATCCTAATCAGCTCCATCAAATGGCCAATCTGTAGGAAAATGGAGCAAAATAGGCCTAGTCAACCCTGTTGACTAAATGGCAAGTGTTTTCTCATCAAAATCACATATCTTGTGATGATAAAATTTGTTCTAGATATATTTAATTATTTTTCAATTTTAATAGATTCCAAAGTCAATAAGATAGGCTATTAGGCCTAATTGGCCTAATAGGCCAAATTGGTCAATCAAGCAAGTAAAGAATGGCATTGAAAATCTAGCAGATGATTTAATTTTAGATTTACCATGTGAAATATCTATTTTTTAAGTGGATATATCATTATAAATTCAATATTAAAGTTATAATTCATGAAATTTGAGCTCAATTTGAGTTAAATAGTCCTTAAAGATAAAATCTCTTCAGTTGACTTTTGACTAGATCATGCTTTCCATGTAAAGGACTTTATTATGTTCTGAAACATGTTAAAATATTCAAGTGGAGTTCCATTTTGTATATTCTCATGAAATTTCATGCATTAAACACTTTTTACTTGTCAATGGTCCATACCACTTTCCTTCCATGCCAAAATTTAGAGATTATGCAATTTTTTTATTAAGTTTGGTGATTTTGATTACTTATTTTAGTTTTGTAAAAGGATTAGGCCTTGGGTTAAATAACCAAGACTGATCCTTTTATAAAATAAATTCCACTTTGGATTTAGGTTAGTTTTAAACATATATATTGGTTTTTTCAAGCCATTATTCATTAATTCCTAAGGTAGAGAAGAAATTGTAATTGACACCATTTTATCAAATAAAATTTCTTTTTGCATATGAGTTTTGATCAGAATAGAGTGTAATTTAACTATGTACCAGAATACAAGTGGCATATAATTACCTTTTTTTAGGTCCTTTCCACACCTACTATGAAAATATCATCCTCTACAGATCATTGGAAGAGCTAGGATTTGAATTTGCTTTGTAAACTTCTTTCAGACCTTATTCTGAAACATTGATGTTTAGGGTTTAATGTAAAGTTTTATTTTAGATTTATGTGTGTGTCTTATTTAGTTTCATAAAGATTTTATATAATACCAATCATTTAGGTGCATCACCCCATTAGATAGGTTTTCCCATTTCAATTTCCTTCTCCCTTTTCATCTCAAAAATTAAAAAATAGATTAGTTTTAGTGATAAATATTAAGGGAACAAACCCTCTATAGACTTTATTCTCAATATAGAATCACCCACACTCTAATAATATGCAATTACATCAGCTAGAGAGACGATGTGATTCTCACATCTTCAAACAGGGTGCACTGCAGAGTGATAACACCTCACAAGATCAATCCAATCCTAGAGATGATCCACCACACTATTATCAATCTAGAGTGTACCCTATTTAAATATGTGAAATGCACACCTTATATCCAGTTGATACAATTGGATCTTCGTAAAGCATGGGTGAATCTATATTGAGAAGAACCTCTAGAGAGACTTGGTTCCTTTAAGATCTAATGCTAAAATTAATCTACTTTTACTTTTGGGGTGAAAAGCTAAGAGAGAAACTAAATGTAAATTATATCTAATGGGGTGATGCACCTAAATGATTATTATTATCTAAAATCTTTTTAAAACTTAGTAAGACACACATATAAATCTGATATAAAACTCCACATTCAACCCTGATTATTAGTGTTCCAAAAGAAGGCCTGAAACAAGTTTGTAAAGCAAATTCAAATCCTAGATCTTCCAATGACCTGTAGAGGATGATATTTTAATAGTAGGTGTGGAAAGGACCTAAAAAATGGTAAGTATATGACACTTTTATTCTGGTACATAGTAAAATTAAACTACACAAAAATCTTCTTTATTTGATAAAAATAGTGCTAATTACAATTTCTTCTCTACTTCAAGAATTAATCAAAAATGGCTTAAAAATAAAATATATATGTATAAAACCTAATTCAAACCAATTTTTATTTTATTTTAGAGAAATATTGGTCTTGGTTAGTTAACTCAAGACCTAATCCTTTTACAATGTTAAAATAATTCATCAAAATCTCTAAATTTTATGAAAATTTGCATGGTCTTCAAATTTTGGCATAGAATTGGAGGTGGTGGGCTCATGTTAACTTATAAAAATCCTCATGCATGAAAATACATTCCATTCCTTAATAATAAATTAATTTTTAAAAATTAAATAAAGTTTTCAATTCTTCAAGTCTTCAAAAATTTTAATAACCTTTACATTGGTGTTGAATTAAGAAGTGGTGGGTCCATGTTGACTTCCCAACCTTACATGAAAATCACACCATAATTTTTAATATAACTCCATATTTAAAGTGGTTTTAAGTTAATTAATGTCTTTATCTTGTATGAAAAGCATGGGAGATTCATGAAACTAGTCAAACTAGTCAACTGAAAAGATGTGGACTCAAAGACTAGTCAACTTCCACTTGAACTCAACTTGCACGAAGTGTAACATTTGGATTGAGTTAAGAATGATATTTACACATTAAAAAATATATATTTCATTGAATAAATTCCATTCTAAATCCTTGTTAGCTTATTTCAATGCCAAACTTCAAGTTGACCATTTGACCAACTAGGCCTATTAGATCAGATAGGCCTAAAATCCAATATATGCATTTGAACTCCATTACACCTAAAAAAATATTACATTAAACCTCAAAAAACAATGAAATATACCTATAAAAACTTTACTCATCACAAGATATGTGATTTTGATGAAAAAACACTCACCATTCAGTCAACAGAGTTGACTAGACCTATTTTTCTCCATTTTCTTGTAGACTGGCCATTTTGATCAAGCTGATTTGGAAAATTATAATATTATTTAAGACCAAATAAATATTTTATGATAAACAAAAATTATTATTATTTGAGATCCATTTATTATATTTCATTGAACTATCTTGTACTTAATTTTACATGATGTTTTCCACAAAAAACATGATTTATTCCCTCATTCATACATCTCCATGTATAAAATTGACATTTATGGAATCCTCTATTATTTTACTTGAAATTTGAAATTTTTTAGGTTAATCTATGATTATTTGATGGAAATAAAATCAACTTTTTTGCAAAACTAATTTTCTGAGGGTTTAAGAGGGTTTTGAAGTTGAATCTTCAAAATGATGAATCATGAAGTAAAGAACCCAAAATACCAAAATATTTCTATTTATATGTATAAAACTTAGACCCCTAAAATCCCTAAAAATATTGAGTTCCCATGCAAAATATATGCAAAGTTATCATGTGGAGGAAATTTACCTATGGGTTTTGACTGCATTTTGGGCTGCCTACACTATTAACAATTGTTCATAAATCATATCCCATAAACTGATATCAATTTCTCATGAATTATAATTACATATGGGTCATAAAAAAATACTAATAGTTTTCATCCAAACTCCACATGTGGTGAAATATATGAGCATCTGAACAGGAGGATAGGAAGGGTGCCTAAAACTGTAAAAAGTGAAAAATTCACCAAAATAAAAATAACTCTTCACCTACTTCCCAATTCCTAAAATATCATCATGGTTTTTTTACCATGCTATAAAAATACTCTTAAATCACATTATTCTTGAAAATTCAAAAAACCCCTTTTTGGCCTATATGCCTATTTACTTGCAAAAGCCTGTATAAGCATGGTTTACTTAAAATTTAGAGTTTTGACACTCTTGAAATATTTTATTATGATTTAAAAACATCATCCCATGATTTTTAAACTTTTACTTATGCTTAAAACCTTTTTGTCACTCTAGAATGATACCTGCTATAATGGTGATCTCCAATGGACATGTTAAGGATTATTACAAAATAGTAAGTATCTCCACTCATCTAATGGCCATGAAACTTTATCATAAGGTTACTCATGTCATTATTACCATATGTTCTAAATTTTAGATCTTTGAACCACTTGTACCTCCAAAAATCTCAATTTTCTATCAGAATTAACCCCTGTGCATGGATTGTCTGCATATTTAAACTTGAAAATGCCCTTTTGAAATGAAAATGAACCATTTATAATAATTTTTGACATTTTTTTACCAAAATTAATTACTTTAGGCCATAATTTATCAATTTGATTAAATACAAAGGGTTAATGACCAATTTTAGGAAAGATTTGTATGATAGAGGTAGTAGTTTGACCTGGACAAGTCAAATTACTAATAATTTTGGTAACTTTCAAGGGTTGACCAGCCTACTGGTCAAAGAACTCAAAAACCCTAGTTATGAAAAACATGGATATATACTAAATATTGCAATATATTTTTAGATAAATACATAAAAAAAATAACTGACACAAACATAAAACATGTGCACTTAGAGGAAAGGACAACAACAACTTGGAAAGGGAAAAACAATATTGAAAGCATTTGCACATGTACACTTAGAAAAATTAAACACAAGGTGGCCTATTACATACAAACTAAACTTTAACTTGCTTGTCCTCTTAGATCAAAAGGAAAATTTGATAATTCACTTATGTGATGAGATGGATAATGGTACATCACATGTTCCCTTGCAAGCTTGGTGGTTGAGAAATCGAGTATCTTCTTTTTTAGCTCTTTTAACATTCTCATTTGTGGCATATTAGGATCAAAGTAACCTTTTATGTATACATACTCACTTGGTGGCTCCTTTTCCTTATTGGGCTCTATTTTTTCACAATCTAATTGATTAGTCTAAGCACAAAATATACTTGTATTACCTTTTAGAACCATATCTATGTCTGTAGGCTCATCAAGAAGAAGATGATAGACCATTATGAAGATTTAAAATAAGTATCTATCAATAATTAACTCTTGAAGTGGTAGATTTTAAGGAATGGCTAATCCTTTCTCTTGGTTTAGTTTAATAAAGCTACTCTCTTTGGCTACAACTAGATCACAATCTCATTTGAGAAGAGCATATCCTACTCTCAAAACATCAAACAAGTCCTCCAATGAGCTTTTTATCTGATTGGTAAACTTTATTTGTCCCACAAATTGATCAATTTGATCAACTACTACATTAATTTCTTCATTCTCTTCATAAAAATGGTAGTACTACTTCCTCAACTTCTTCAGTACATTCTTCTTGAAACTCATTTAAATATACAATCTCTTGCTTTTCTTCCTTCTTTTGCATGTTGCTCTATATGTATTTCCAAGATGTAAATGAGTTATATTATTAAGGAGGGAGGTAAAGTACATAAGTAGCTTTAGATTGGCTTGAGTACATGATTTGGTTCCAATATAGGAAAGATAGAGGCTCCTTTTTGACCATTTAATTATGGTTCTCCTCTTTTTTCCTTATCTTTAACTCCAATTCTCTGATCTACCTATCAATATTCTCTTAGAATATCTTCTCTTTAAATTGGTTAATGATCTCAATAGTAGGCTATCCCATAATAATCTCTTTCTTTTTTGGATGGTTCTCTTGGATAGATCTCCAAGAAGGGAAAGTCTGAGAAATAAATGAAGAATTTGGAAAAATCAAAGGAACTATTGGAATAATCTCTTAAGAAGGAATGAATGGCATATAAGAAGAGTGAGGTTTAAGCTATTGTTCCTTAAGACCTTTTAGTTTATCCTTAATTCTCTGAATGTAACCACCTATATCCATCATCTCACTAGTGAGATTGACCCAATTTGCTCTCTCAATAGGTGTTATTTCTTATTTTATTTTCTATAATGACTCTCTTACATAATGGATATCTGGTGATTAGGAGTATCTTGGCCATTATATCTCTATGAGTACAACTCTAGTGCATGTTTTTCAAGGCTCACTAAAGTTTGTTTAAGTTCTGGTATAGATTGGGTAGATGCAAAATGGCCATGATTAGGTTGGATAGATGGGTATGATGGCTCATGATAAGACTAATAAAGGTCATTATTATGATGCAATGTTTGTTCATATGCAGGATCAAGGTAGTACTCCTTCATATATGCCTGATATAGATCCTCAAACTCCTAGTGAGGATCATAATATGGTTGGTTATAATGATCATAGTGAGGAATATATGGATCCATACTGAAATAAGCCATTTGAGATCATTAGGAAACTAAGTGTTGAAATTAGTCAATATTTTAAAAGATACCTAATATTCATAACTAACTTTAAGTGCCTAAAGGTTGCACTAATCTTTTGAATTCCTCCAAAGTCTAGTATGTAGAATGTGTGTCCCATTGAGTGTGTCAAAAACTATTGTCAATCTAAAGTGCACCTTGTTTGAAGATGTGTAAGGCACACCTTATCTCTAGCTGATATAATTAGATCTTCTCAAATCATGGGTGACTTTGTATTGATAAGAACATCTAGAGAGGGCTAGTTCCCTTAAGATCTAATGATAAAATTAATCTACTTTTACTTTTGGGGTGAATGGGAAGAGGGAAATTGAATTTAAATTATATATAATGGGGTGATGCACCTAAATTATTGGTATTATATAAAATATTTCTAAAACCAATTAAAACACACATCTGAATCTCTAAGAAAACTCTACTTTCAATGTTGAATATCAGTGTTTCAAAAAAAGGCTTGAAACAAGTTTGCAAAGAAAATTCAAATCCTAGGTCTTCTAATGACATATAGAGGATGATATTTTCATAGTAGGTATGGAAAATACCTATAAAATGGTAAGTATATTCCACTTTTATGATGGTACATATTCAAATTACACTCTATCCTGATCCAAAAACATATGCAAAAAAATCTTCTTTATTTGATAAAAATGGTGTCAATTATAATTTATTCTTTGCTTTAGGAATTAATCAAAAATGGCTAGAAAAATATAATATATATGTATAAAACCTAATTAAAACCAATGTGGCATTGATTTTATAGGATGGGTCTTGGTTAGTTAACTCAATACCTAATCCTTTTACAATGTTAAAACAATTCATCATAAATTCTAAACTTTATGAAAATTTACATGGTCTTCAAATTTTGGAATATAATTAGAGGTGGTGGGCCCATGTTAATTTATAAAAACCATCATGCATTAAAATACATTCCATTCCTAAATAATAAATTCATTTTTGAAAATTAAATAAAGTTTTCAATTCACTCTTCAAAATTTTGCATGACCTTTATTTTTGCGTTGAATTGAGAAGTAGTGGGCCCATGTTTAATTCCCAACCTTCCTTGCATGAAAATCATGGCATAATTTTGAATATAAATCCATATTTAAAGTTATTTTAAGTTCTTTAATGTTTTTATCTTTCATGAAAATCATGGGAGATGCATGAAACTAGTCAAACTAGTCAACTGAAGAGATCAGTCAAAGAGATGTGGACTCAAAGACTAGCCAACTTCCACTTGAACTCAATTTACATGAAGTTGAGCCTTTGGATTGAGTTAAGAATGAAATTTCCACATAAGCAACAAATATTTCACATGGTAAACTCCATTTTAACTCTTTTTTAGCTTATTTCAGTTTCAAACTTCAAGTTGACCATTTGATCAACTAGGCCTATTAGACGAAATAGGCATAAAATCCAATCTATGCATTTTAAATCCATTAAACATGAAAAAATATACCATGAAACCTAAAAAAAAAAATTAAATAGACTTGTAACAATTTTTTCTCATCACAAGATATGTAATTTTGATGAGAAAACACTCAATATTCAGTCAACAGGGTTGACTAAGCCTATTTTACTCTATTTTCTTGCAGACTGGCCATTTTGATCAAGTTGGTTGGGAAACTTATGATATTATTTATGATGAAATAAATATTTTATTATTAAAACCAAGTCTTAGTCTTTGAGATACATTGATTTTATTTCATTGAACTATCATGTACTTCATTTTACATGCTTTTTTCCACAAAAAACATGATTTATGCCCTCATCCGTATAGATCCATGTATAAAATTAACATTTATGGACTTATATATAAGTTTAATTTAAATTTTAAAAAAAATTAGGTTAATCCATGATGATTTGATGGCAATAAAATCAAATTTTTGCAAAACTAGTTTTTTGAGGATTTGTGAGGGTTTTAAAGATGAATCTTCAAAATGATGATTCATGAATTACAGACCTCCAAATCCTAAAATATTTCTATTTATATCTATCAAAATAACCCCTCTAAATTTTATTAAAATATTGGGTTCCCATGCAAAATACATGCAAATTTATCAGATGGAGAAAATTTACCTGTGGAGTTTTGACTACATTCTGGGCTACCTACGTTCTTAATGATTGTTCATAAAGTAAATAACCTCAAATGGTCTTAATTTTTCATGAATTATAATTATAAAATGGTCCTCAAAATATACTAGTATAATTCATCCAAACTCCATATGTGGTGAAAGATATGAGCATCTAAATAGGAGGATAGGAAGGGTACCTAGAACTACAAAAAGTGAAAAAATCACCAAAATGAAAATAAATCTTAAGCTACTTCCAAATTCCTAAAAAAATCATCACATGGTTTGTACCATGAATCAAAACACTATAAAATCACATTCTATTTGAAAATTCAAAAAACCCCTTTTTGGCCTACATGCCTATTTACTTGCAAAACCCTGTATAAGCATGGTTTGTTTAAAATTTAGAGTTTTTACACTCTTTAAAGGTATAATTATGATTTAAAAACATCATCCCATTATTTTTAAACTTTTAATTTGGCTTAAAACCTTGGTTTCACTCCATAATGATGCCTTCTCTAATGGTGATCTGCAACGGATATGCTGAGGATTGTTACAAAAAAGTGAGTATATCCACTCATCCAATGGACATGAAACTTTTTCATAATTTTCCTCATGTCATGATGACCCTATTTACTAAATTTAAATTCTTTAAACCACATGTATCTCCAAAAGGCTCAATTTTCTATCAAAATTAATCCCTGTGCATGGATTGTCTGCATATTTAAACTTGAGAATGCTCTTTTGAAATGACAATGACCCATTTATAATACATTTTTGAACTTTTTAAACAAAATTAGTAATTTTATGCTAAATTCCTTATTTTTACCATCTATAAAGGGTTAATGACTGGTTTTAAGAAAGTTTCATATGATAGGGGTAGTAATTTAACCTTGACAGGTCAAATTACTAACACACACAACTTGGTCCAGTTTTAGTCTTTCTTCTAAAGGCTAAAATTTATTAGATTCTTTCTTGAGTATGTACATAATTTAATACCCCTCATTTATCTCTTGTGTAAAACACTAAATTCTTATGGGCCCTTTGAGGTCCATATGGCCTTTAAGGAATTTAAGAGCATGTTTCACAATCCTCTTATCCTTATGGTCCCATTAAGGGTCACAAGTTCATCTTATAAATATTTATTAGTAATCTTTCCATCAAGGTCATGTTGTGTCAAAAGGAAGATAATGGTATAGAGAGTGGTTTATTATATCTCTTACACACTAGTTGGAATTGCGCTCAAAAACACCACCATGGAGAGGAAATGCCTCACCCTTTTCCTTACTAAAAATAAAATACATGTTGGGATAGACCACCAATGTAATCATCCAATTAGATCCACTTTACTACTTTTTAGGCAAGACAAAACCTAAAATCTATGACTTTTATATGGATAATGCTTCTCCAATAGTTTGATCTCCACATCATCAAACATAACTCCACTAACTATTTAGTTGTATTCAAGAAACTTTTTGAGTTCACATTGCCAAACCCTACTACTAATTTGCTTAATGATGCATTTTTGATGATATGGTCTACTTGGTATACTAGAGGGAAACCTTTGATTCTGAGTGGTACCTATTGATGTAGGGCTTATGCACATCCCCATATTTAATGAGGTAGCCTATAACATTTTAGGACCTCAATAAAGGTAACCTCCACTAAAATTCATGAGTTTCAGGTATAGGTTAAATAAATTGGTGGTGGAATAGTAGGCTAATCATGTAGGTTTTTAATCAAGTGTTTTTGTAGTGCAATGAATCCTAGTAAAGAAATTAAAACCTAGTTGGGTTGGATAAATGGATGGAAACTATTCTAAAGTGTGTAGATCTTAGTCAAAGAAAATTCAAAAGGAGGGAAGGGTAGAGCAAAAAAGAAATCTCTATGGTTTCAAGGGATCACTTTGTGGGTTGGTTTTTTTGTGTACAACTATTTCCAAAACTAATGCTTTCTCCTTGTAGTTATTTCACACTCACAAACAAACATAGTTAGCTAATCTAGAATGAAATGGCATAGTTTTAGAGTAGCTATTTCATACCCTTACTCAAGAGATTACAACTTAGACTAGAAAGGTATCTAGGGCATCTATGGCTCACACCTATAATACTATATCAATGGGAAACACTCTTCCACACTTAGAAAATTAAGATAGTCACTTAATTGCTATATATATATATATATATTATATAATATATATATATATAAAATATTAACTATTCAATATATTTTACACATCTAAAATCAGTAGATATGAATGATAACAAAATTGATTCTCCATAGTTTTTTCACACTTAAAATTATTTAATTAAAAAAACCAAATGAAATAAAACCTTAATCACATATAAATGGAATGAAAATACTTCCACATAGTTGTATGACAATTGAAACTATTTCTTCCTATATTGATAATTTTTTGACCCTTTGAAATGAGGGATTGTATGTTTAAATAGAATTGGGGATGGGATACCTCATCCTCCAAGGTCATGAAAACTCAAATATACACCTAATAATTATAAATTTAGTTATAATTTTAATGCCAAAATTTCATGTACACTTATAGCTAATTATAACTATGCCAAAAAACAAGTTTGCATGTATAATGCCATGTAGTATGTGAATGCCTCTAAATTTCCCAAGCTAAATTTTGCATTAATATGTCAAGTTTAAGTAAATTTTAACTACATATATTAACCTAATATTCATGAATACATAAAAAAATTAGTCTTTAATAACTAAGGTTTATTTACACTTAGTGATTGCATGGTAATGTTTATCATTATGGTAGGCACTGAAGTGGTTGTTAGAACCAAGCTAGTGGCTAGAATTGAAGTGGTATCTAGAGTCTTAGATTTCTTCTTGTCCTCTAAATTCTTAAAAATACTTAAATCCAACATCATGATAGCATCTTATGATTTCCATGTTCAAAAGTGGGGATTTATGTACCCTACTTGTATATTCCATTAGGTGTGCATGTTCAGATTTAGTGTTCCTAAAGTTGATCTATAAGATCTCCACTTATATGAATTTATTACATGTAAAATTCAATTTATCCTCAATCTCCTCTAATTTTAAACCTTGAATATTCTACTTAAATTTGGTTGAGGCTTATTGGAGAAGCTAGTCAAAACTAAATCTACTTATTAGCTTACCTGTAGAGTCCCTTGTGAAATCTTTAACTCTAAAATTTTAAAAATAAGGCTCTCATGCTCTACATATTTGGGCATTATTACTTCTACTATAGTGACCCATTCCCTTGATTCTTAGGTCTAGATGATAATTAGGTTGAGTAAATTTGAAGGCTCCAATGGTGTCATTAAATTGAGATGGCTATATGGCTTATTCATTATGTAAAGAACAAGGAATTTTAGTTTATTCTCATCTTCCTTTAAGGAATTAAACAATTTAGATACTTCAATTATTTGAGGGACTAACTCATCCCTCACTAAAATAATGGCCTCAAAAATGGTTTACAGTCATGAAGGTGTACTTTTCACATCTATTTTAATTTGCATGGGAAAATGGATGGTTTAATATTGTTCCCTAACATTCTCTAACTCCTTTTCCAGTTCATTCCTTGCTAGTTTTGTGCCTTAATTTAACTCAAGTAAAGGATCCTTATGCGTCTCAAAATAATATTTTAAATACTCAATATAGGGAGACTACCCCAATCTCTTATTATTACTCTATGATAGGGAGAAAACATCTTATCTCTCCTCTAGAATCATCCACCTTCCAACATCATCTTCAATAATTCTTTTCTTCACCCTCTATATACTCCCTATGGATTTGTTAAAAATGGAACTTACTATGGGTAGCTCTATGATTGTAAGGTTTGACCTTTGATAATCATAAGATTCTAAATCTATTTCCCACTATGGGATGACTAGTTAAGTTGATTCAGTTGGTTGAGTGTCTAGGATTGTAGTCTCAACCAATGAATCCCTTGAAGACTAATTCAATGTATTTTTAAGGAATGGTTTGGTAAGGGAAGGCCAAATCATCTTTTACTAATCCACACCACCTTATTACGTAAACTAATGGAATGCATACACTTTCTTCTTCTTCTCAACCTTATTTCATGATACTACAATGGTAGATTGAGACTAAATAGACTGACAACAAACTCGGTAAGAGTTTTTGAAATGAGGATGAGTGGGAAAGGGAGTGGGGAAAAGATGGAAAACTAGGTTATAGAGGAAGAGGATGGGGATGGTGATGAGTATAGGGATGAGGAGGAATATTATTTGGTGGTGATGATAGAAGGAATATTACAAAGAGGTGATGATGCAAGATTGTTAGGAATTTTGGTGGTGGTGATAGCTAACATCAATAGTTATTTGGTGGCAATGGATTTTGTTTGGCCTTTAAAACTTTCTTGTCTTATGGCTATCTGTTAGTGGTGCTAGGTGAGGGATGGCCAAATTATCTTGGACTGATACACACCACCTTAAACAAAAATGGATGCACTGTATAGACTTATTATTCCCAACCTTATTTGATGATACTATAATGGTAGCTTGAGAATAATTTGATGGATGATACACCAAGTAAGGGTATTGAAAATAAGGATGAGTAGGAAAGGGAGTAGGGGATGGATGATAAACTAGGTTATAGAGGAAGAGGATGGGGATGGTAATGAGGATGGGAATGAGGAGGAATGTTATTTGGTGGTGATGGTAGAAGGTGTAATATAAAGAGGTGATGATGAAAGATTATTGGGTAGTTTGGTGGTAATGAAAGTTGATGTTGGTATTTGTTTAGTGGCAATCAATTTTGTTTAGCCTTCAAAACTTTCTTATCCCATGGCTCTGTGTTGGTGGTGTTGGGTGTCTTTTGAGTAATTGAAAAATTAAGGATACACAACTATTTTTAGTATATTTCTTGGAAGTTAGAGTGGGCACTTTAGAGGGGATGACCCTTATTCAATTCCATCTGAATCAACTAAGAATAATATGGTAGGGGTCATTATTGCTACACATGGATCTTGATATTTTATGGATGACAAGGACTTATTCATCTACACCTTTTCATGGTGCCTCTAGTAGTGGGATGTGGGTATTAACACCCACTTTAGGATTTTATTTGACTTATCTAATTGATAAGATAACAAACAAAACTTTTCCTAGTTTCTCTACCACCCATGTCATGGTTACTCTCTAGAGGACCTCTTATAGGGTATATGATGGGGGATCTCATCCACTGCAATCTCATTGGGTTATGATGGGGCCTAGAGGATCTAATCCCCTTATCTTTTCAAATGGTTCATATGTTTGATTAGTCTTGGCCATAGTCCCAATTGGTTACTTGAATAATGGAAAAATCCATTCGAGTCACATAAGCATTACAAGTACAAGGTTCAATCATGACATATACTTTAAGGAATTTGGGGCCCAAGAGTGATGTACTATAATAGAGCAGATGTTAGAGGATTCCACTCTTACCTTTTATAAGTCCTAATTATTCTTTATAGCAAGATGGGTGTTAAAAGAACCCTTTCCCCTAGGTCATTTGATTGGTATGGCTATTAGAGGAGTCCACACTTCAATCTCACCTGGTAGCTAGAACAATGGAATAATCCATTTATATCATCCTAGAACTATAAGATTGTTGGTCTATTTTAAGGTGTTATTTTTTTAGGATGGTTGGTTTCTAGGTTTAAAAGGACCCTAATTTTTAGTAGCCTTCTTTTACTATTTAAAATTGGTTTATTTATGCCCTATAAAAGTCATGTTTCTTAGTGGGAGGAAAAGCCCACTCACTATGATTTGGTTATGCGGTAGTTGGGTAGAAGACTTAAGTTGCAAAAGACCTTCTTTTCTTGATGGCCTTCTATTTGGTAGAGTCCTCTAAAATGACATGAAAAAGAGCATCATCCCTTTCATATTTTCTATTTTGTTCCATCTTTGTTTACTCAAGGTTGTGGGACCCATAAAACCTTCAATTATAAGTACCTTGAAACCCTCATGTTTCATTTCTAATGGTTATGTGAGCCTCAAACCCCCCTTTTTATAATTTATAAAGGTTTTGTTTCTAAGTAGGAAGTTAAACCCACTTGCCATGACTCAGCTATGTGGAGGTTGTGCAAAAGACTTAGGTGATAAAAGACCTCTTTTTCCAATTAAGCTTATGATCCGTAGGTTGTTCCTTATTGGGTTTCTCTAGGTGGTGACTCTTAGTGGGAAGATAAAACCACTTGCCATAACTTTGTTATATGGAGGTTATGCAAAAGACCCCGGTTGTACAAGACCTCTTTATTTAGGGGATATTTTGGTTTATAATTCCCTCAAATAAGGCATGATGAAGGGAGACTACCCTTCAAGATTCACTATTTAGCAACATCTTTATGTACTAGAGGTTATGGGACCCTTAAAACCCCTGATTATGGGAACCCTTAAAACCCTCATGTTTTCTTATCCTACCTTGGTTGTGGGTATCTGTACTTCACTTTTTAAAGGTTGGGGAACCTTTAAACCCTCTTTGTTGTACTTACATGTTATAGGACCCTTAAAACCCCTAGTTGTGGGAATCCTTAAAACCATCATGTTTTCTAGTCTTACCAAGGTCATGTGTACCTTTACTTCACTCTTTTAATGTTGGGAGAGCCTTCAAACCTTATTTGTTAGAATTTGTTGTTAGGGGGATCCTTTTCCCTCTTTTTTGTACCTAGATTTGGGTCCAATTTTCAAAACCCTCACTTACCCAATTCATAGCTCTAATTTCAAAAGCATTTTACCCTATCAAATAAAAAATTATAAGGAATTGGCAAGCCTAATTGAGTAGGTGACACATGTAGTTTTGGATTTGTTATTGTTCCCCTAGCTTTTTTAGGTGATATTTTTTTGGTCTTAATGTCTGCTTAGGTAGTGGTGGAGTAACCATAGTAAAAATGGGGGGAACATATGTTGAAGACACAATTAAAATAATAGAGACTATTGAAGAAGTGAATATGGTAGGGGTAGATGAAAAAATTTCTACTTTTGCAACAAGCAAGGATGGTTAGACACTAGGCTCAAAGGAAATAACTTATACCTTAGGCACAATTGAGGAAGGGGAAACACTAGGGTTGAGATAAATTAGATCAAAATAACCAATAAATATAGGGGAGACAAAAGATAGAACTTGAGTTGTATAAATTGAAGGAGTTTTAGTGATAACTAGGGTTACACCCTCACCTAATTGGTGTCCATATAGTGTTTCCTTACCTTTGGTGTCTTGGAGGCTTAATAATTTAGCTCTTTAAAGCTCCCCCTCTTCATTTATGGACTCAACTCATGCATAATAATTCCCTCTTGATGATCCTTTTATATATTTTTATCTAATAGTTGGACTCACTGGGGGTATCTAAGCTCTTGGATTACTCTTATAATAAATAGTGACCTTTTATATTATGGTAGAAGCCTCTTAAGATGGGTGTATTTGAGGCATTCCACATTTGTATTATTTTGGGTTGAAGTATAAATAAGATGGGCATGACCTTTTGATTCTAAAGAGTCAATGAAAATTATCTCATCTTTTGCTCTCCCAAGTGAAGTTGAAATGTTGGGAGCTTTATTTATCCCAAGATCTTGATTTATAGTTTTCATTACCATGGGTAATGTTTGGAAAGGTTCCCCCTACTCCATAGATTGATGGGAACACATATTAATCCATAAATTTGTGGTATCCCGTCCACATGGGGGTGGGAACCTGATGTGTGCATACATAATCAAAATTAAGGGCTCTACTTGGATGATTTTTAAGATTTCCTCACCTAATCCAATCATTTACCTCTCTGAGACATGGGTATAACTCTTGGCATTAATAAACATGAATTCATGGTTATAAGTCTTGTGTTGGTATGAGATACTAAGGCCTTGAATATGATTTTGAAATTTACCATAAGGGTCCCAATTTATATGTGGTAGGGTGTCTAATGAGTAGTATTCTATAAATTTTCCAACATCCCAAAAGTGCTTATGATTGACATAACACATCTTATTAATCATTATATGGGAACCATGGAAGGCACTCTTCTTCAAATATTCACCAATTCCCTACCATAGCTAATAATATATCTCTTAATCTAATAATTTATCTAGTATATGCTTGGGGAGATGTAGGGGTTTAACCTTGTGTCCAATAACCATAATCATGATGAAATCAAGATAAAACTAGTAGTCCTCTTTGGATATCAATGTGTAAGCTATGATCTTATATACCTTGAGAAGTGGTGAATAATTAATTTCCATCCACACCTAAGGGTATACATCCTATGCAATGTGGTTTATGTTTCTAGTATATACATATATATGAATGAAAGAGTATGAGTCACATATATGGTTCTTGATAAAATCTAGAGTTGGACTTTAGAGTGACCCATTATGAATATATAATATGCCCAACACAACATCTAAGAGATATGACATCATATAAAATGGTCCCTAAAGGCCTCTTATCCTTATGCATAACTTGTTCCTATAACTAATCACTAATTACCTCTCCTAGAGAAAATGTTAGCTCTGAGGTCATTAGTATATCCAGCAGTGGAACCCATTCAATGTGAATTAATTCAATGTTGGGGTATATATACAATTGGTTAAGGAGGGCCATCCTAATGTGCAATATCATTCAAAACTTATCTATATGAATGGACTACTTCTCTTTGAAGATAATGGCCTCCCCAGGAATGATCCATTTTCTCAATGTTTTATTAATTGAGTTGTTCTTTTTCCATGTAAGCACTCTATGTAAATCATATATAGCATCCACGATAGGTAGGGATAAATACCTTTGGAATGTATCTTTTTAGATGCAGGTGATGATGATTGCTTACTCTAGGTGATGTAATAATGTGCCTCCAGTCACTTTACTAGTGAATAATAGGTCTTGTAGGGGTTCCATACATGGCATAACCTCAGGCTCAGTCATTGTAAAATTAAATCCATATCACTTGAGAGGGATAAGGTCTACAACTAGTTATTTTTATGTTGGTTTTAATTTATCCTCGCAAGTGTGTGAATCCACCTGATGAATTACTTCTTATAATGTCAAGTAATTAGGGTATCCATTGTTGAATACTAATACTTCAGATATAGTGTCTTTATATTTGATTGAATCCTTAATAGAGAATATGGATAGTGGCAAGGCTCCACTGAATGTCTTAGATGAGGATGCCATAGTTAATTCACTAGGTTGACAAAGTTTTGGTTCTTCAATTTATTGGCTTGTCTCTTTTGGATGAACTTCATGATTCAAACACAGGTAGATAGGTTTTTTTCTCAAGGATGCAAGTGAGCTTAGAGTCTATTTGTGATCAATTATCATGATGTTTATTTTCATTTCATTGATATATATTTTTTCATTTAATTATAGTTTATGTCCCATTAATATCTAACATCTATAAACTTTTTTCACTTTTTTAATTCAAACTTTACCACTTCATTTTGGTAGGTATGCCATATATATACTATATACATTAGGTAGAATGCCACATTATTTCCTTTTTCCATGTGTTATTGTGTCACTCTTTTCATTTTAGTTTCCCTATGCCATGGGGGCTCTCAGTAGTTGGGAGTTAGATGTTGTTTTAAAACTATGTTAACCTAAATTATTATGAAGTGAACAGGTCTTCTAAATAACATTTTTGAAGACCTATGGTAGGTGTTATTTTATGGAGGTTATGAGGGTTATCTTTTTTGATATATCCAAGTTTTGAATAAAAAATTTTGAACACTTTTTCTAATAATTTTTTTTGAACATAAAATTTCCTAGAGATTTATTCTCAAAATATTTTTTCATGCATTTTTTTAAGATGTAAATACCAAAGACCAAATATCAAAAACTTTTCCTGAATAATTTCATCAAGAACTTTTGATAAAGAGTAAATTATAGAGACCAAATATCAAATACCAAATTCTAAACATTTTCTATAAAGAGTAAATGCTGAAATGCAAAATCTCTAAATACTTGGTTCTTAAAAGATTTTACAATGAACATAAATGTTGAAGATTTTAGTACATGGAAGATAAAGTTACAATAACCTAACCTTAGAATAGAAATTTTGAACAAAACCTATGAACACAAGTTGTGAACAAAACCTAAAAATAAAATTTGTGAACAAAACCTATAAATAAAAGCTCTGAAGTACATTTTTTACAAAGGTTTATATAAGTGTGAAGGTTTGAAGATTGCAGAAAATGAAATTTTGAGAAAAATTTCCAAAGACCTATTTCCACAAAGATTGAGACTTCATAAATTTTGCATGTTTTTCAAAACCTGTGCATATGAAAAAATTCCAAAGAGTATTAATAGGTTAGTTTGAATAAGAAAAACATGTCCATTTGCATTTATCAAATAGCAAAGTTAGGTACAACACATAAATATCTTATGAAAGAATATTTTCAAAATAGGCCTAGACCTTTTATAATATAATGGGTCCCTATTTGAAAAATAATGGGGGTATGTTGAGAATAATAAATGGTGACTTACAAGGGGAATAATCTTGAGTATTCAAGAACCTAAAACCTTTGGTTATCCATTTTGAGTAAAACATGAACCATTTTACAAAATAAAAATTGAATCAGAGACATAAAATAGACTCCTAACAACATCATACAACATACTTTCCTTTCCCATACCCTGAATCTATGTGTGAGGAAGTGATTTCCTTTTTAATCTTGTTGTGATTATTTTATCAAAGACTTGAGATAATTTTAGGTTTCATTCTAGTTTCTTATAAAACGTATTTAAAACTAGGAAAGCTCAGACATTGCTCTATTTCTAACTAGGTATCCATAGCCCCAATAGAGGTACCTTTGGTTCCTTTTCTTTCATCCTCATGTAGTATTTCATGATGCATGATAAATTGATCTTATTTTTGGAGATTTTTTATTGATGTCATGGTGTTGTCATAAAAGTGTCCTAGTGATTGGATGAAGTGTTTTGATAGTCTAAGTAACAATGACAAAGTGTCCAATGTGCTTGTCCTAGTGTGCTTGAAGTTGGCTTCGTTGATCTTTAGTTTTGGCATGATTAGAGATGTTCAAGGATGAGTATGGAGTATTTATCATATTAAAAGGGTCATATACTAGGTTTTATATGATTTTAGCACTTGTGTTCATAATTATATTTCATCTAGTTGATCACTATTTTCATCTAGACATTTTGGGTCTAGTAGTAGAAAATCTAAGTCAGCAATTTATTAATATCACCATTACCACATATGGATGATTTAGGGAGATTTGTTCATATGGTTATGATCACATTAGTCCCTAGTTCATATGTGATATATATAAATCCATGCACCTAATAATGACAAAATATATACAAGTGCAAAGTTGTGTTCCCAAGAAGTTTGACATTATTTTCCCATGCATAGCCAAATTTGCATGAGGCAAGAAATACCCAAGTAATCAGTTTGGTAATGACATATCTCACATGTGTGGATGTTTAAAAACAATATTATAATATGGGTTTATTTATTTTTATTCTTATTTAATTTTTTCTAATTTTTAGGTTAAGTGTTGAAGCATGGCAAAAGATATACATATTCAAAGTTGTCCTTCCAAACATGTTTTTGACATAGTTTGCTCTGTGGTTAAAAAATCTGAGTGAGAATTTTAAAGTATTTATATATCACATGTGTGAGGGTTAAAAGATAAATTTTTAACATGGTTGTATTCTCCTATGTGAGGAGATCATATGGTCCAAATTTGAGATTATGCGAGTGAGTGAGGTAAATGTTATTAAGGTTCAAAGTTGGCTTCTCAGACAGATAGCAATGGTCCCCATAGTCATTTTTACACAAGTTAAAGATATAGACAAAATTAAGATGAAATAGTTTGTATGAAATCATATAATTTTTATCTAATGGTGAATTTTGCGTGAGATGGTAATAAGTGCACAATGTTTAATAGTAAAGTGCTTAGAAGGCATGCAAGTGTGCTAGTATCATGATCACGGGGGTTATAAGCAAGATCAAATGGTGAGTGTTGCCTCATAAAGAAATAACTAATCTATAGAGATCAATGGAGCATGTTTATTCAAATTTTATATATTTCATGAGATGAGGTAAACTTGTATGTGTTTAATTGTGATCATTTAAATTTGAATATTTGAATTTTGTAAAGGAAAAGGCCAATGTTTGGTTTTCATGCCATATCTTTCAATTTATGTAGAATTTGATAATGTTGTAAAAATAAAAGTTTTAGATTATTTCAATTTATATATGTAAATATTAATTTGAGGGTTTAGTTTTATGTATATACAAATATTTATCTCTAAAGTTTATTGTGTGTTTGACTATGTTCTGCAAGTAACCCAAGAAGGGTAATTGAGCTCATTTTGATATTGTTTCAATGTTCTATGATGAATTATATGTTGGATAATGTTGTATAATTCATGAGTATGATTTTTTTTCATTATCAATGTTTTATCAATTATATTTAGTATGAAAAAAGGATTATAAGTTGACTATGTGTTCGCTCATAATGACTATGTGTATAGAGAGTTATTTAAGCAAATTATGCTCAATTAAGAGGGTATTGTGCTGGTCATTGGCACTTAATGAGTACCTATATACCATGTTGAATATCTATATGCATTTGGAGAGTGTTTTTATGTTTTATTTTTCTTTAATAAGTGTCAAAGTGTTGAATGGATCTCCATAAGACCTAAAAGGTGATGTAGGCCTATTTGAAAGTGGATTGTGCTTAAGTGTGACCCATGTGAGATGCCTTAAGGGTGAAGGCATGTATTTTTTCCAAAAATTAAATATTTTGGACTTGATAATTCATGAATTCTCTCTACATATTTAAACCAAAAGTGTTGGTTTTTAGACATATTTGTGTGACTTGTGAGTGAGACAAGTGCAAGGTGTATATGAGAGTTGTGGAGTGAATGAGAGGTAGAGGGCCCAGTTGATGAGTTGATGAGTAGAGCATATTTAGGATTGTGTGTATGATCTATAATTAAAATTTATTATGTCTAAATATTTCTCTTTAAATTTGAGGATATGTGAAGAGATCTAAGTGTGCATATGAGGATAGTTTGAGTGAATAAGGAGAGAGATTGTGACATGCCTATGTGAGAGACCTGTATGAGATAGAGAGAGTTTGTGCAAGGGTTAGAAAATATATATCTATCATCAAGTCTTGAAGACATTAGTTCTAAGGTAGAGGTGTTTAAAGGAGGGTCTAAAGGACTTGATCTTCCTTAGGGGCAATTGCTCATTATGAAATAGGTGTTTCACTAAAGGCCTTTGGTTAAGAAGACATGATTAAGGTTTATTGGTCTAAAGGAGTTGACCAGTCTCTTGTTTGTAATTTATTATAATACTAGTAGTTTATTATGTTGTAGGTTTTAAAGTGTGTTTTATTCCTCATGAGGGTTTCCCACCGGAAACTATGTGTTATGTGTTTGATCTTGTGTATGCATTGAATGAATGAGATCTCTTGTTAATATTTACTTGATCAAGTTGATATATGTTGATTTTCTAATAGTTTGAAAGGATTGGATTTTATATTGAAATATATGGGCTCATTGATCCACCCCTCCTCTTAGTTATTGTACTTCTAACACTAATTTCATCATTTAAGACTTTGATCACCTTTATATTTTCTTTAGGTTTGATTGATCACTCTTTTTAGGATGCATTGATCCTTATTTTTATTTTTTAAATTAAAAAATGGTTAGAAGAGGGAGATCAAAAACCATAGTGAGCTATTATATATGAAAGCATTTTTTTTACTAGACTATCCCTTTTAGCTACATATGTATCAATGGTTATTTAATCAAACAAGTATTAACATGAGAGGTGAAGTTGATCCAGTGAAAATGAGAAAACTTTCTAAATTTGTATGTAATAATGAGAGAAGCCTTTATATGCCTAACAAAATTATTCAATGGTAGCATGGCCATGATTAATTTTCTTATTGTATACCTAAATTATAAAAATATTAAACATGAGGATGTAAAACCTATGAGAAGACCAATTGGATTTTTTTGTTTAATGTCATTCCCACATTAGTTCTTCCTTTTGGGAGCTTTCCCATAGATTAGAATTTTAGTTTTTAAACATGTATAGTAATTCTAATGGATTGTATACTTATTTGAGCATGCTAGGGGAAGTCAAATAGATTTCCATCAAATAAAACATCTATTCTAAAAATTAGGGAACCAAATTAAGGAAATTGAAATGCTTAAAATATGAAATGTTAACCTAAGAAGCAAGGGAACTAACTATGAAATAAGTGAATATATTCTACTCCTATCTTTAATATAATACTTTTGTTACTCAGGAACACATCCAAATGATACAGCCATGAATTAGTGCTAAAAAAACTATCCATTAACTGGATATGTTAACTCATTACCTTGGAGGTCCCTCAAATAGAAAGCATTGTTACCTAAGATCTCTAAAATTGAAAAGATCCAATCCATAATAGGGTAAATGTTTCATAATTTTCTTTCTTTTCATGGGTTTTATCCCATAGAAGCACCAGGTCAGATATTCTAAATCCTTTGAATTTTTATTCTCTGTAAAACCACTTTTGACTATGTCCTAATGTTTACTAAAATTATATAAGACTTCAATCCTTGAATCTTCCTTCTCTATTATGTATAATAATTTAAACTCTAATTTTTCATTTGGTTCCATTTAATCCTACATAAATTGATATTTTATCAATTTAAGCATTATTGGTAAAATCTATTGTCATTCATATACCACTAAGTGAGGTGAAGCCTTGAGAGCCTTCTTGTATCTTATTTGATCAGATCATAGTTCATATTTCAATAGATTATGTCAATCATAGGTTTATCTAATCCCAAACTTTTAGTGGCATCCATCATGTTTTTTTAATTTATTCAACCAATCCTTTTCCTTCTGGGTAATGGTTAGAAGATGACCTAATGCTGATTTGATTATCATGGGTCCATTAAATAAATTTTAGATGATTGTAATATTGGCCCATTGTCACAAAATAAATAAATTGGGATACAAAATGTAGTTTTGATATTATCTTCCATAAATTTTATTACATTTTTTGCTTTATAATTCCTTATAACCACTACTTCAATCCATCATGTGCAATAATATATGGTAGTGAGTATGAACTTGTGTCCAACTAAAAAATTGGGGTTATTGATACCAATGAAGTCCAAACTCCATTGAAAGAATGATTTTACTTTAATAACATGATTCAAAAGCATTGCTACATGTACATCTCTTTTTAAAAGACTTTGAATTCATGTCATGTTCTTACATGAACATGTGTGTCCTTAAAGATTGTTGTCTAGTAATAACCCATTCTAATGATTTTATGGGTTGTGGTGTTTCTAAAGGGATGACCACTTTTTATCTTCTAGTGTAATTTTTCTATAATTTCTTGAGTTTATTATCATGATAAACATTTTAGGTAGATGCCTTTTTAATTTATTCTATAGAGAATCCCAATTATAATCATATAATGAGAGGTTTTGATCCTAAAATTTTTCCTCTATTCTCTATTGACTTTTAGGGAACAAGTGTACTTGTGAGCAAATATTGAATAATATTAGTATAACAATAGCCCATAGATACTTTGGTTTCATAAACCTTTTCAATTGTAATGCATGGGTCAGGCTTAGTCATGAGCTAAATGATTCCTTGACCTATAACAATCTTGATAAGCTTGATTTTTATGTTAGACTCTTATAATTTTTCATCCATTTCCTTTTTGTTCTCCCAATTCATTTTTCCCCAAAGTGAGAATTATAGTAGGATCTAGTATAATGGAGAATGTCTTATTCCTTCAGATTAGTTTTATATTTTATTCACCTCTATGACAAAATCAAATATTTTCTTATATATCATGGGTCACTTGAGCTTTGTTTCCTTCAATTTTGTTCTCATGAATGCAATAGGATTTACACCTTCATATTTATTTTGGGTAAGCATGAAGGTAATGGTATGTTTTGAAGTGAATAAATACAAGAAGAAATCTTTAGTGAAGTTTGGAATTATTAGCATAGGGGCCTGAGATATTGCACCTTTGATGTATTGAAAAGAATTTTAGGCCTCTTCTATCTAATCCACTTTAGAATCCTAATTGATCATTGCATTCATATAATTATTTATGTAAAGCCTAAGATAAAATTCCTCACAAAATTAATTTCCCAAAGAAATATTTGAGCTCCTTCTTGTTTTTTGGAATGCAATATTTTATATCCCTTGAATTCTATCTAGGCTGATTATAATTCATTTTTTAGTGATGATGTGACCAAAGATCTTGCCTTTAGTGACACCAAATATGCTCTTCTTGGTGTTTACCACGATGCCAAACCTTTTGTTGCTTTCAAAAAATGATTGTAGGTGGCCTACATGATTATTTATGGTCTTTGATAAAATATTGAGGTCATCCATGTAGATGATTATACATTTACCTATTATCCCTTGGAATGTTAATCCATGGCTCATTCAAACCTAGTTCCTATGTTGATCAGGCCAAATGGCATCCACTTGTATACATAAGTACCCCAATTTATGGTGAATGTAGTCTTCATTTTGTCCACATATTCAAATAGAACCTAGTTATATTCTGAAAAACCATCCAAGAAGGACATCATTCTTAAACCACTTATATCTAGATGACCTCAACTAAGGAAGGTAAAGGATGGTTGTCTTTTTAAAAATCCTTATTCAAATTTATAAAATTAGCACATAATCTAATTTACCCATTACTCTTCCTAACTAGAACTAAATTAGTTACCTAGGTAGAAGGTCTGATAGGGAAAACTATTTTTCATTCAATAAATTTTCCACTTCTTTCTGAATAAGAGGCTCCAAGATAGGGTTCACCTGCCTTTGTATTTTCCTGAATAGTTTGTGGTCTAACATTAGTAGGATTGTATGGGTGATTAACCTTGGGTTAAAAAAATTCAAGTATTTTTATGTCCATGTAATCATGTATTTATATTGGGTGAAAAAATTCTTCACCCTTTGTCTTCATTTTGTAGTTCAACTAAGGCCAATGGTAATGTAGTGTAGATCATACCCATCTCCTAAATTATCATTCTTAAACTTAGATTCATTTACTTTTATCTATCTTTATTATTGTTCTTGAGGGTATAGATCAAATTTTATTTCAAAATAAACCATTCCTAAGGGAAGGAGGTTTTTTTTCAAATGAATGAGTCCTTCTCCCAATTCTTCTTGGCATAGGTAACCAATCTCATTATTATTAATTTGAGAATCAAATTGTTTATAGTTATTCAAGAATTGGATGATCTATTGGTCATAATCAAAGGATTGGAAATTTTACATGTTAGTAGGAATAAATGGACAAGTTACTAGTTCAATGTATAATCTATGTACCTTGGACTCTTGTAGTGGTACCAATCAGGTAGCTAAAGTAGTTAGTAAGCTAGCAACCTGATTTTATTTTCTAAGAATAGCCACTATATTGAAGGCCTTAAAGGACTTAATTAAATCCTAATATCTATGTTTTTACCTCTTTAGGTATGATATATTTCATTAACATTTGTTCTTGACTTGATTGATTACCAATTCTAAATCTCCATAGCTTAGTAGTTGTTTGACATTATTTTTTAGAGCAGATTATAATCTCAAAATTAGATAATCATAATCTACTCTATTATTGGTACAATGGATCTATAATCTATATGTTACCAAGTATTTATTACCTTTTAGATCCACCAATTTAATACCAATTCATTATCCCTACTTTGATTTTTCACCATCTAAATGGAACATCCATAACTAGTAAGGTCTTGGACTTCTAGTTCTTGCACCTCACACTTTTTGGTAAAGGCATAAATTCCAAGGTTAGAATATTTTTAGATTGCCTCTTCATTCTTATTATATTTAAAAATTGGGTACTTCATTATTGGCTCCTAATAAATTCAAATCTATTTTTCAATACCTCTCCACGGTAACCAAATATGAGAGAATTTTGTTGCTACATAACCATTCAATGTCTTAGACTAGTTTCTACTAAGGAGGAGTATGTATCCTTCTAGGATATCCATTACAAATATGTTAATAGTCATTTTTACATGTGTATATAATTCTAATTTGATGTGTACATCATTTAGTTATCATATTATAGGAACCACTATCTTATCTAGCCATGAAACCATCCTCTTTGATAGGCTTGGAGTTAACCCAAGATTTTGGAAAAATAAAGTTGGCATCACAGTGATCAAAGATCTAAAATAAACTAAAATTTATTAATGTTCTTTCCAAATTCTCTAATAGTAAATAATAAAGGATAAATCTAGTTTAATCCTGTATATAACATTAGTATGAGTAGCCTTTGTCTTTTCTACAATTAACTTTCTTGTAATGGACCTCCACAAGAGCTCCTTTTGTTCAGTGATCTAGACCAATTCATGAAGAATGATGTTAGATTTAATCTTATTTATATCTTCAATAATATTATATCTTCCTTTTCTCTATTCCTCCATATTTTTGGGATGTTCATTCCATTTTGGGAGAGGTAGATTATTGTTAGTCCTTGGATTTAATGGAATAGTAGTATTGTTTGGAGGAGTAGACATTGTGAAGGGTTGCTTTTTTCTCATATTGTAATTCTCCTTTTGATACGAACTAGAAGGCATGTAGTTAATTATATTTATCCTCTAGTTCATTATCATACTCACTTGGGAAATGAGACTTGTGAGTTTCAAATGCCATGGTAGTGTTGGAGTGACCAGATTTTAAGTGGAATTTTGGTGGGTTATTCATCAAATATTACCTTAACATATCTCTTTGGAAGATCTCAAATTCTACACAAAATTCTACACATTCAAGTTCATAATTTTGTTATTTATTATGGACTCTAAACTAATTAGGTAGATCTATTTATACTATATTATTTTTTGGCAACTTGTTGGGCTCCTATTATTTTGCATTATTTGCAAACTGATTGAAAGGTCTATTATATATTTGAAACACATAATTTTGGTTATTATTCTAGCTACTAGTATTACCCATCTTCCTTTGCATGTTTAATAAGTCATTTCTCACATTTTAGACCATTATTTATATAGAATCTTGGTCTACTTTGGTAGAATTAACACCCTATGTAACTGTAGTATTAGATGGAATTGAATATTATTATAACTAATTTCATCATAGGAGGTAGTGCATATAACTAATTTTATTTAAACCTAAGAATATTTTGATTAACATGAGGCATTTGACTCAAGGGTGGGAAACCATTATTAATATTGGGCATACCTGATACTTAAGGATTTAGTTATCTATCAATATTGATAACTTATTCATATGCTAAGGTCAGAGTGTTGGCAGGAATAGCTTTTCATAAGAACACTACAGTGATTGGATCTAAGGAATTTTATACATTTTTAATGATAAAATTTCATGTGGTCTATATATTAGACTCAACTAGGTGTACATCTTCTAAAATATTGCATTGAAAGCCTAAATTGGCTCATTAAGCTTCCTCTTCATATTAGTAAAATGTTGATACACTAGACTAGGGCTGGTAACTTGTCCAAATTGGGAAAGAAAAATGACTTAACATGTATTCCATGAATTAAATGAGTTATATTGAAGGTTTAGGTACCAATCATAGGTATCATCTCATAATTTAAATGGGAAAATCTTGCATGTAACATCTTCATTAGTAGCATTCATTAACATCAAAGTATACTTGAAAGACTTGATATGTTCATCTGTAGTTCTTCCTCTTGAGGCAAAAAATAAGGTAGATAATTCTTTATATTCCTTGGTAAATTATGTACATCCCCTAAGATAGAAATATAATATCCAACTAACTAAGATGGTCGGTCCTAGGATGATTAATGGGATGGATATTTATTATGGTAAAAGGTGTCCTAGCTTGAGGTATATTGTGAATAACCAGTATATATATAGTCCATTGGTGATAACAAATGGGAAACTAAAAGATTAGATTGGGCCCTAAACTTGGTAACTCTTTTGTGTGTCTCTAGTGTAAATCAAATGTAGGGGATAACCTCTCACTAGGTAATGAACACAAGTGGCCCTCCTTCTAGTGCCAACTTTTAAACTATTGATTTACATCTTGTGTACATCCCTAGATTTAATAAGGTAAACTCTAACATTTTAGAATCTTAATGGAGGTAAACTCCACTCTAGGGCATGATTTGCAGGTATGGGTTAATCAACTTGGTTTTATAATATCAAGCTAAGCATATAAGGTGTTAACCAAGTGTGCTTTTAGTGAATTAAATCCTAGTAAATAAATTAAAACCTAGTTGGGTTGGATGGATGGATGGAAACTATTATAAAGTGTGTATATCTTAATCAAATAAACTTCAAAAGGAGGGAAGCGTAGTGTAGAAAATAATTCTATGTAGTTTCAAGGGATCACTTCCTAGGTTGGTTTCTATATGGACAAGTGTTTCTAGAACTAATGCTTGTTACTTGTAGTTGTTTCACACTCATAAAAAAACATAGTTTGGTAGTCTAGGATGAA
This sequence comes from Torreya grandis, assembly GCA_037957365.1. NCBI lineage: Eukaryota > Viridiplantae > Streptophyta > Pinopsida > Cupressales > Taxaceae > Torreya > Torreya grandis. The sequence goes on from JARHVA010002021.1 coordinate 1,906,564, forward strand.
ATGGTATAGGAAACTTAAGGGTCTTAGCTGAAGGTTGATCCTTTTAGAGTAGATTTTTTCATGCCCTTACTCAAGATATTATAGCTTAGATTAGAAAGGTATCTAGGGTAGATATGGCTCATACATAGAATAATTTATGAATGTGAAATACTCTTTCATACTTAGAAAATTAAGATAACCAACCAATTGCTTAAAACCAATAATACTTGTTAGTTATTCAATAACCTTTGCACATCTAAAATTAGCAAATATCAATGATAACAAAAGGAATTCACTATAGATTTTTCACACTTTAAATTATTGAATTAAAAAAATAAAATAAAATAAAACCTCAATCACATATAAATGGAAGGAAAATACATCCACATAGTTTCATGACATTTGAAATGAGGGATTACATGTATAAATAGACTTAGTGAGGGGTCACCTCATCCTCAAAGTTCATTAAAACTAAAAGTTACATCTAGTATTTATAAATTAATTCTAATTTGAATGAAAAAACTTCATGTACACTTACATTTAATTATAATTATGTCAAAAATAAGTTTTATTTCATAATGCCATGGAACATGTACATGCTTACAAATTGCCCAGGATAACTTCTACATTCATATGTCAAGTGTAAGTAAATTATAAGTACATAGATTAGTCCAATATTCATGAATACATATAAAATTATCATTTAATAACTAATCCTTATTTACACTTAGTGACCACATGTCAATACTTATCATCATGGTAAACACTGAAGTAGTTAGTGGAACTGAGCTGGTGGCTAGAATTGAAGTGGTAGTTGGAGTTTTATCTTTCTTCTTAACCTTTAATTCTTAAAAATACTTAAATACAACATCATGCTATCATTTTACGATGTCAGTGATCAAAAGTGGGGGTCTATGTACCTTACTTGTCTACTCTATTATCCATACATGTTTAGCTTTAGTGCTCTTAAATTTGATTAAGAAGATTTCCACTTATGTGACTTGTTTCTATGCAAAATTCAATGCATCCTCAATATCTTATAATGTTAATCCCTAAATATTATTCTTAAATTTTGTTGAGGCTTGTTGGATAAGCTGTTCAAAATTGGTTCTACTCATTAGCTTCCCTATAGAGTCCCTTGCTTGTGAATGCTTTAACTCCATAATTTTTAAAATAAACCTCTTAGACACTGCATGTTTAGGCATTATTAATTGTTCTATTCTGACCCATTCCCTTGATTCTTTTGTTTAGATGAAAACTAGTTTGAGGTAATTTGAGGCCTCCAATGGTGTCATTAAATTGAGATGGATAGATGCCTTATTTTTTGTGTAGAGAATAATAAATTTTAGTTTATTATCACTTTCCTTTAAATAATTAAATAATATATTTGATTTAGTGATTTAAGGGGATAATTCAACCCTCATTAAAGTAATGGACTCCAAAATGTTATATATTCTTAAAGTTTCACCTTGTACATCTATTTCAATTTATATGGGAACATGGATGGTTTGTTATTATTCCCTAACCTGCTCTAACTCTTGTTCCAACTCTCTCCTTATTAGTTCCATGCCTTTATAGAGCTCAAGATAAGCATCATTATGTGTCTCAAAATAGGACTTGAAATACTCAATATAGGGATACTACCCTAGTCTCTCGTTCTTCCTATTTGATAGGGAGAAAACATCTTGTCTCTCCTCTATAATCACCCCCCTTCTAACATCACATTCAATCTTTATTTTCTTCACCCTCTAGATATTCCATGTGGATTTTTCAAAAATGGGGCTTACTATGGATAGTTATATGATTGTAATGTTTGGCCTTTTTGAAATCCTGATATTCTAAATCTTCTACCCATTTTGGGATGACTAGTTGGGTTGAGTCAATTGGTTAAGTATCTTGGGATGTAGTCTCAACTATTAATTCCCCTGAAGACTACTTCATGGCCTCTTCAAGAAATGGGTTGGGAAGGAAAGGCCAAATTATTTTGGACTAACCCACACCACCATATTGGGGAAATGGATGGATTGCATACACTTTTTTTTTTTCCCAACCTTATTTGATGATACTATAGTGGTAGCTATAGAATAACTATAATAAGGCATTGACAAGCCTAATTGAGTAGATGACACATCTAGATATAGACTTGTCAATGCTCCCATAGATTTTTTAGATGATACCTTTTTGGTCTTAGGGGATACTAAGGTAGTGGTATAGTAATCATAGTATAAGTGGGGGGGATAGATGCTAAGTAATAACTATAATAGTAGAGACCTTTGAGTGAGTGGAGATGGCAAGGGTAGAAAAAACATCTACTTTTGGAGTAAACAATGATGGTTGGTGTTGAGGTTAACATACCCCTATTTATAAAAAATGGGGACTCTTACTTAAAATTATTCAAAGTTATACTTTAAAATTGAAAATTCACTTGATCAGAGTACCACTATCATGTTTGCACATTGTCTTTATTTTAATATTAATCACACCAGATTTGGTTGGAATATTTGTTCATAATTTTTATTTAATCTTGCCTAAAAAGTGCTAAGATTAGATCTTTATGTTTCACATTACATATCCAATTGATTCCATTTGGAATGGGTGATGCCTAAGTTTCATGATTTTTATATCAATTTAGCCTTTTACTATCCTTTGGTCTATCAAAAATCAAATTTAAATTATCTTGAAACCCTCATTCAAATTACCCTAGCTTAGGTCCGTTTTAATCAAATTCAAATTTGATAGAAATAAACTATACGAGAATGATTTATCATTCCATGGACTTATTTCAATTTTTATCCCAAGGTTTAGCCATGTTTATTAAGATGACCAAACCTTAGTCTAAAATTTTTATGTTGGGTCCCTTTATGTCTTGAGCCCCCTTAGTACCATTTATTTCCACATGGTCTAACTAACTACCAAGTCTTTTTTTATGTCTTAGACTATAGATAAAATCATTATCTTAAGACTTTATGCCATGTATTTTAATATGTGTGGGGTCCCCCTTTATCATGTTTAAACTTATCTTAAAAATTTTATCCTACAGTCTTACCCATGTTTATTAGCACAAACTAAAACCATAGTACAAAAACTTTATGTTAAGTTCTTTATTTTCTTGAGCCTGACTTAAACATCATTTTAATCTATAACATCAATGGTCCACATTTTTTTAGGAAATATAGATCTAATGGTGTGAGATTAAAGACAAAACCCTAGCCCTAAGCTAAATTTAGAACATCTTCCAAAGATCAATGGTACACTTTTACTTGGGCAAGATTGATCTAATGGTGGGTATTGAGTTAAGACTTCTACGAAGCCCTAGCACAAGTGAGAAGGTGACAAGTGTCACACTCATAGCCAAAGAACACTCATCAACCAATGGATTTTGACCTTGTGGATCAAGATATAACAAAGCACATTTTCTCGAGTGAAGATGATTGGACAATGCATACTAAACATTAAAAATTCAAAATCCCTAAGGATGAATGCAAAGATGACACATGACATAACTGCAAGCCACAAATTAAAGATTGAGCATCTTTCAAAGATTGATGTTATGTAGATGAGTGTACACATTTTGATTAATGGTCTATGATGTAAGAAGCATAATTAATAAAATGAAGATAGATGGAGTGTGATCAATAGTTATAATACCTATTCAAACAGAGTCTTCTGCCAGCTTTGCATGAGTCAATAATGTTTAAAATTATCTCTTCCTTCACTGAGTTGTGTCACACATTAAAGGAAATGGAAATAAAATTAATTTTAATGGGTAAACTCAAGTACATAAGTATATCAAAAATAACAAATAAGAGTAACAACAAATTCCAATTCAAAGTCAAGGTCAATGATAAAAAATTTAGAATCAACCTATAGTCAATACAACTTTAGATCCCCCTCACTGAGTGGTTTTATGAGCACCTCCTCAGCAAACCTTTACCAATCTACCAGTTTCTGTAGCAAGAGTTGTACAACACATTTTGAAATCTAATATCATATATTTCCCTACTATTTGAATATTCCTTTTGTAAAGGCATTATATTGTAAAATTACATTGTCTATAGGAATTTGATCCAATAAATCCTCTTCCATAAGAATATGATTATAATTAATTTTTTCACTTTCATAAGGTACCAGTCCACATAATAAATAAATGCATCAATTTAAAACACAAAATACAAGACTTGATAGATGGAAATCTTATTAATTTTGGCACTCTAGTTGAGCCTTCACAAGCAAAGCAAATACAAGATAAGGCTCTAAAAATTTTCTCAGATCCTTTTCCAAAACATTTTAAATAATAGACAGGCAACACATCAAGTTTTCACCATGAATATCATGCACATCCACCACCATATTCATAAAAGGAACCTTTAGTTGAGTAACATGATTGGTGTTTATAATTATAGAGTTATAGTTAGACCTTAAATCTCGTTCTCAAAGTAGGAAATAATTGAGGATGATTCAAATTATCATACACTCTTTATCATAGCTTATATTCATAATAATCATATTCATAGTGTTCTCATAGACAATAAATTTATTATGAACATGTGTACTATGACATTACTATAGTATTTGGGATATTCAGAGCAGGATATTACCCCAATAAACATAATTATCAATGGATTTAGTGATCACATACAAAATTCATTAGGTGACATTATACTTCCTTTATAGGTTGGTCCAACACATGTGACCACACTATTTACTATTGTTCCCAGTGTAAGAGTTTTTGATATGTTACTTGGTTGACCATGGATCTAGAAACTTCATGTAGTACCTTCTACAATTCATAGATGTGTGAAATTAATTCATTATAATTGAGTTGTTATAGTTGGTAGAGTTATTTCTGAGTTATCACTCCCCACTTCAGATCCATCTACTACTTTGTAATCACTAGTTTTAGTTTTTCCACCAATTCTAGTTCTTCCTCCAGTTTAAATTTAGACATTGTCAAGGCCTCCATCACTACCAAAAAGAATTCATAAACTTCTGTAGAGGCCTCTTTTAGATCAACCACAATTTTAGGATTCTAGATAGCTTCCAACTATAGTGTTCACACCTAGGGTAGTATCATTGAGGTCTCATGCCTCTACAAACAAAGCACATATTCAAAGAAATTTTCCTACTACCATATGGGTCCCTAAGAACCCCATAGTTGCATCTACTTCTTAGAGTTATAGAGGGACCCCATAGTTGATTTCTAATTCAGATATTTTATAGCATTTATAGTATACATAACTTTCAAAATTATAGTCTTAACCTCTCTATCATGCTTCATGATCATGCACAATCCCTCTCCTCAATATAAGACACCATGATAAGGAGTCTCCCATGAGACTCATCAATTAGTATCATTTGTTCTCAATCTTTCTTATACATATTTTCTTTTCAAATTACTTGAACATAGTCTCTTTATGATTGATTGCACATAGCTTATATCAAAAATCTAAAAACATTCAAATATGTCAAAATATTAAAAAAACATTCAAATAACTCAAAATACCAAAAACATTTCAATTGTATGCATTACCCATGCTTTACATTTATATTACCATATACATAACTTTCAAAATTATAGTAGACTTATATTTTATTTTTCTATGCTATTGTTTGTCAATTTATCTACATTACCATGCTTCACTTGATCTTCTTTGAGTGTGTGCAGTGACTTCCAAATCTTTGATTGCTTCACTCTACGCATTTGGGGGGCATCCTACTTCATACATTCGAGACACATATCGATATATCTACCCATTGGGGGCATCTTCTACACAACTACACCATCCAGGTTATGTCATTTCTACACCACACACTCTAGTTATTATGATGCTATACATTATTTACTAGCTTACATAGATTACTCTATCAACACACACCAGTATATAGCACTTTTGTATTTCTTAGCATATAACTAGTCTTGTACTACATATCTTTCATACTTTCACTTCTTACTTTGATTACTTATATGTGATTATACTTCTAGTATTTACATGCTTTCCTTTATTGCTTTTCGTAGCTAGATATAATTTCATTTCTCAATTCATATTCTATGTCTTATGTATGCCTTTAGACATTTTCCAATGTCCTTTGCTTATACTCTTATATGTCTATGGCCTTTATGTAAACCTTGATTATTTAAATTGTATGTGTATGTGGTATTTAAACATGATTTATATGATTGCTTCCTAATTTTAGTGACATGTGCCCATACCCCTTGTTTTCTTGGTCCCTTGGCCACTTTTGTATGCTTCTTGCCTTGTGTTCTTGTTTTATTTTCATTTTTTTATAATGCCATGATCCACATCATGCATTCTCCTACTTTCTTGAGCGCTATGATGGATATCATACTCCATCCCTCCTTGATAACTAACAACTAACAACTAACCAAACTTCTAGTTCTAGTTTACTATATCTTATATGTTATTACATTATTATATCTATTTAGTCATACCAATATTGATCTAACAATCTCTCATACAAACTACGTTATATCCTGAGACATATTTTTTATTATCATTATTATATCATGTATTTTATAGCATAACACACTCATAGGGATCTTTCTTCAAAAGGAAATCATTATAGGTTATTCATTCTTACCCTTAGAAGAGGGGGTAAAAATAGGGTTATTTTCATGGAGATAAAAGCTCTTACCAGTCAAAAAATAAATTTTTAGAACACTCAAAATAGAAATCAAAACCCAAACCAAGTAGAATAGACCAAAAAAATGTGATGATTATAGAATAGGCATCAAATTTAGTAAAAGACAATAGTGCTAGACATGAACAATAACACTGAATAGTAGGGTGTCTTATTTTGGTGCTCCTATCTAAAAAAAAATGTATTTTTTAGAAATAGATAGAAAAGTAATTATAGTTACAATTTTATCAATAACTATTTAGTTCATAATTAGTAGTTTTAGTATAGTTTTTCTCAAAGAATCTAGATATAGGGACATCATGCATGGAATGATGTCTCTCACTTTAATTTTTAGATTAGGCAATTGGTATAGCTTCTAGATCATAATCCATGTTACAGACACTAGTGATTGGGGACAAAGTATTTAACACATTTGCTTTCTCTTATTTATAGTTTATGGCATTACTTAGGAATTCTCAGTAGTTGCATGCCTTATTCCATCTGTATGTGGTTGACATCATTATTGAATGGCTTCCACATAATCCTATTGCCTAGTTTTGGAGTGGCTTTCATACAAGCCTCATCTTCACATTTTTTGAGTGGTTAAGAGTGGCCTAGTTTCTAGCACACATTTAGCTATCCATGCCACATTGTCAAGATTATAGAACATTCATTGGCTTCAAGAGCCATCTCATACAACACACATTTCATACTAGTAATAGTTCATATCTTCACTTTATGAGGCAATGATGGAGCCAAAGGACTAGTTATCCTTTGTATTCTTGAGCCACCTACTCAGAGGGATTAGACACATAGTCTAAACATTGATTAATAAATGCATGATCACATAACTTCACTTAATGGGTAATTATGGAGCTAAAGGGTTAGCCTTTACATTCTTGAGCCACTCTCAAAAAATTGAGAACTCAACTCTATTCATAATATTACTCTTGGTAAAACTTAATTTAGCATATATCCAATATCACTTAGTATCATAATAAGTTTTATATTGGTTCATGTACCTAATGAGGTGTATTCGTTCCTTTCTCTTCCTCTCATTCTTACCTAGATTTTATACATTTTTACTTTAGACATATCATGTCTAGTAAGAACTGATATACTCTTGATTTTATTTTGAATGTTTACACTTCATGATATGCTCTGTCTATGCACACCCAAAATCACACAACTTCATGAGCTTCACCCTTACATGTAAGTTTAGGTATGATTTTTACTTTTCCTTTATCTTAGTATTTTGCTTCACTACATCACTATAATAAAGAGGTGCAAATGTAGTCATATAAAATGTCAAAATTGGTAGCTTGAGTGTGGCTTGTGACACCAAACCCATAGGTCCCTCTTTTATTCTCTCATAACCCTTTTAAACACCTTTTTACTTATTTCTAGTCATCCAAAGCTTTCCAAATGATCATTACACCTCAACTAGGCAACCTTTCCTAAGCCAAACCTATCCTCCCAAGTCTTTTACCTATAGGATAGGAGCACCCAACTTAGAATATATCACCAGACCTTAAGGTGTCCTCTTTTGGTTCTCTTATCCAATTGCATTTTGAGCTCTAACGGTTATTTACTTTTTGTTCCTATCCTTCATCTTATTGACCTAGCATGAATACATTCAACCCATGAACAATAGATATCTATAAAATCCCATTCAAAGTTCATTTAGAAGGAGGTTAGAAAATATTATAAAGCAAGTAAGAATATAATAAAAACTACAAAGGAAAATTTCCCTATTCTTTGCGTACAACCATCTAATACAGTTACAAGCATATCCAAATCCTCACACCAGTCCCTAACCACCTCAAGTATACCTAGTTTATTATTTTTGCATTTACATTACACTATTTCATAAAGCACATTAAGTGGGAGAAATACATATATCTTGATCCCTATTTAGAGTATTGGTATATAGGTAGCATGCCCACATAATGGGTTTGGATACATGTTCAATGAATCTTACACATACTAACCTCCCCGCCCCACTTATTTCTCAAGTTTTATAAAATCATAATGAATTCTAGGGTTTTAAGATTAAATTATCTCTATAAGGAGTTCTATATACTTTCAATAGTTGAGATTTCATAAGCAAGCTCACACAAGGACAACAAACAAAACCCATAAAACTTAGGTCTTTATGAATAGTATGGTCAAAATTAAAAGATAATAATAGCACCAAACCCTAGGGTGTCCTATTTTGGTGCTCTTATCCTTCCAAAAAATTAAAGTTAGAACTTGATTTGTGACACTATCTCAGTCATGCACAACTAGTATCAAACCCTATAATATCCCATTCAATTTTTTTTAATATAAGTCTTATTTTATCCATATTTATTTATATTTATAGAAAGGTTAAAAATACAAATAAATTATACAAATAGGTGATTAAATTATTGCAATATTATTTATTGATTTATTATTCTAGACCCTTAACTAAATTAGGAATAAGACTCCAATATACCTAAAATATTTAAAACACATAGCTAGTTTGAATGATTTTAATAATTACTTCAATGATCAATTTGTTAAAATCATTAGTCCATGTGTCCTTTACCAATAGTTTACCATAGTTAAAAGAGACTCAAATTAACCCTTAAGAGAATTTAATACTAGATTATAAAAAAAATTCAATAGAACCATATCTCCTTACAAACCTAATGAGGCCTTAGCCTTAGAGATATAAAAGGATTCCTTAGATCCCATGACTTTTATGTTTCTCAAAAGATCTACAAAGGTCATTAATACACTAGCCTTAGCTTATGTTAAATCTATGATCATTAATGACCAAATGCACCCCTAGGGTCAAATGACATACATCATTCCCAACATTGATCTAAGTCTACCTATTCTCAATTTCATTCCTAATGCCAATCAAAATATGCCTACCTTAAATCATCTTTCAGTTCTAAAACAATTGCCTTTAAACCATACACATCTTGGCCAAAATATGGGATTCTTGAATAACTCTACCAATGGATCTCATCCACAAGACCAAAAATATTTGATGTCTATACTATTATAAATACTTAAGTTCATAATTTTGAGGAATCCAAGAATGAGAATGATTATATCTTGAAAATGGTTCAAAATTTAAGCACTGATTTCATTCAAATTTAAAAGCAAGTGGCAATACTAGATAAATCTCCAACATGAACTTCTCTTTCCAAAGATTAAATAGGCCTTAAAATAGATTCCATTATAATATCGATAATAGCCAAAATAATGAGTCATCTTCTAATAATAATGTGCCTGATATAAGTCTTGGTGATATAGCTTTCCCTGATTATTGTAGAGTGTATTTCACTTCAAAACATGCTAAATTAGACTGTCTAGAATTTTGCAATGGTTTTGAATATTTTCAAGAAGATTTAGATACTTTTGAAGTTGTACATAATAAATACAATGGTGTGGTACCTTAGGTTCTTCAAGTTCTTCTAAATCTATTGATTCAACTCTCATGGTGGAGACATTTAATTTCCTATTCCAAGAAGAGAATGAGCCTAAGGATATCCCTAAATAGATTCATGTTTTTCAACAATATCTAAGGAAGACATATCCTCTAAGGAAAAAGGAGCAGAAATAGCCTTTGACTATCTCAACTCCACCAAATAATTTTGACACTCCTAATATTACATTAAATAACAATCCAGAGCCTTCTAAAGGAAGTAGCTTTAAACCTAATGCTGATACATCTAATTTATCCAATAGGAGTAGATATAATATATTAGAGGACATGAAAAGGATCAAAGCTAACATTACCTTGCATGAATTGACTTAGACTATACAAAAAAGGGATCTCTTATTAGAATCTTTGTCAAATAATCTTGGTAAGTATCAAAAGGTTACACATGCTAGCATTTTAATACACCAAAATAAGGAAGATGTTCCACCTTTCCTAATCACATTCAATATCTTTGGTAATAATTTATAAAATTTCTTGGTATATTTAGGTGAATCTATAAACATCAAGCTTAAGGGTATTTGTGAACAATTAAATATTAAATAGGGTTGTGATTAAATTAGATAAATCAAGAGTCAAAGTGACTGATGAATTTTTTAATGTTCACATGTAAATTACTTCTGAACTAAGGATCTAACAATTCATTGACATCCATGTGGTGGATATTCTTGACACATATGGAATACTACGAATTAGGGGCTGGACCATATCATTGAATGGTTATATGTCCATTAACTATTCACAAATGTGGTTACTTTAGAAAGGAGTTCCAAATTAGATTAGGATAGAAAGGGAACCTAAAATGAAGAATATGATCACAAAGTACAATGTAACCAATGAGAGGGTCAACATGGTTAACTCAAATATAGGTGTTTATACTCTTGAAACCACAAAGGTATGTAACTCCAAAACTTTTCATGCTATTCCTAGATTATGGAAGCTATATTTTGATGGTGTTAGATGAAAATCAAGTTCTAGAGTAGGATTGGTATTAATCAATCCCACTAGGAAAGAATACAATGCCTCTTACAAACTTCGATTCCCATATACTAATAATCTTACAGAGTTTGAAGCACTTATTCTTAGATTACAATTTTTAATTAAACACAAGGTCAAGGAAATATTAGTCTTTGATGATTCAGAATTGGTAGTTAATCAAGTCAAGAGTAAATACCAAAGTAAGTTGTCATATATCAAGAAGTATAAATTTAGAGTGTGGGACTTAATCAAATGTTTTGATGCTTTCAACATTATGTCAATCCCTAAGGAGAAAAATAAGGCTACTGATGAACTTACTTTAGCTATAGCCAACTTTATACCCAATCAAGGTTTCAAGTTACAAAGCCTTACCATTAAATTAGTCCCCTATCCCTTAGTGCTAGATAATGTTAACCATTTTCAAGTATTCAATGATGATCAACAGATCATAGACTTCATGACTAGCTCAGGAGTATTTAAGGCTCACATCATTGATGAAGCTAATGAAAATAGCATTGATGATGACAAAATTGAAGTAAAAATTGATGACAAGGCCATTTATTTGAGTGACAATAAGATCCCCAAAGGGATGATAGCCTTAGAGATACTATTTGTTTTAGACAAACTAGATGAGACTATTAATATTCTTAAAGTAGATGGAAAGGACTACAATGTAATAGACCTAGGTTCCCAAGGTCAACCTTAGTTGGTAAACATTGGTATATCCTACATAAGTATTAAAATTGAGAGAGAAAAATATTTTTTGACCAAGTATAAGGATGTAATATCATTATTCTATGATGACTTAAATATCTTTGATCCTAGGGTCATAACCCACACCATACCTATAACAGAAGCATGCAAGCCATTTAGGCAAAAACAAAGGCTAGTCAACCCTATCCTAGATTCAATGATATATAAAGAGGTCAAGAAGTTACTAGATGCTAAGATAGTGTTTCCCATTAGACACTCCACTTGGGTAGCTAACCTAGAACTAGACATGAAGAAAAGTGGTGAAATTAGATTATGGATTATTTTTACAAATATGAATAGAGCATCTAACAAGCATAATTACCCCTACCTTCTCTTGACCAAGTAATCCAAATTGTTTCTAGTTCTACTATGTTTTCTTTTCTTGATGGATTTTTAGGGTATAATTATGTGTTAGTGAACAAGGAAGATAAAATGAAGACTACATTTACTACTAAGTGGGGCACTTTGGCCTACAAGAGAATGCCCTTTGAATTAATAAATATAGGTGTAACCTTTCAAATATAAATTGATCATGCATTCCAAGGCCTCATAGGTAAGTTCATTATTATTTACATGGATGATTTGACTATATTTTCAAAGAATAGGAAAGATCACATCATGTTCTTGTAACAAGTATTTGAAAGGTGTAGAAGGTATGGAATTTATCTCAACCCAAATAAGGCCATTTTTTGTGTAACTAAGGGAAAATTGTTGGGATATGTCAAAACTAAGGAGTGGATCTCTATAGACCTAGATAGAGTAAATGTAATATCAAAGATATAACCCCCTAATAATAAGAAGAAATAAAGTCTTTCTTTGGTAAAATCAACTTTGTGAGGAAGTTTATTTATGGTTTTGTAGAAATAGTGAGACCTTTGAATGCCATGTTGAAGAAAGATGCTCAGATCACTTGGAATGAAGAGACCAATAAGGCATTCAAGGAAATCAAAGAATCAATTAGACAAGCCCCTATGCTGATAAGTCTAGACTTTACTAAAGACTTTTATCTTTACTCCTTTTATTCTAACCATACAATTGCAGTTGTCCTAACTCAGAAGATAGATGGATGTTATCATCATATTTCTTTCATGAGTACTAATTTTTAAAATGTTAAATTTAATTATTCTTTTATTGACAAATAATTATGTTATCTAGTCAAGGTAGTAAAGAAATTTAGGCATTATATCCTTATAAATAAGGTACATACAATACTATTAGACCCTACCACTAATCTCATGCTTAGTTGATGCGAACTTAGAGAAAGGAGAGGTAAGTGGATGTATGTTCTCCAAGAATATGATCTAGAGATAAATACTAAAAAGTTGTTAAGATGCCAAGGTTTAATTCATTTGATTGCCAATACTAATCCCAAACTAAGTTTCATGTAGGTATAATAACATAATTTTTAACCCAATGATTGGTATGATCCTATTGTTCATTTGCTAATCAATTATTATTATCCTGTAGGGTTAAGTAGAGAGCAAAAGAAACGTTCAAGGCTCAAAGAAATTCATTTTATAATCAAGGATGGAGCATTTTATAAGAATAACTTTGAAATCATTTACCTAATGTTTGTTTCTAACGAAGAGGTGACTACGAACTTGAGAACATTCCTTGAAAAATTGGTAAGTGAACATCTATCTAGAAGGACAACAACCTATAATATTCTTAGGTATGGTTAATATTGGCCTACTATATTCAAATATGCTCATAATCATGTGAGATAATGTCACTAATGTCAAATCTTAAACACTAAATATCCCAAGGCATCCATGTCATTAAATCCAATAATAATTGATAAACCATTTGCCCAATGGGGACTAGATTTTGTGGGGGTCATTAACCCTAATTCATCACATGGTCATAAGTATGTTCTATCTACCATTGACTACTACACAAGATGGACTAAAGTAGTGGAAACAAAATAGTGAAATACTAAAGAAGTGATCAAATTCTTAGAATAAAACATATGCACAAGGTTTGGAATACTAGTATCTCTAGTCTATGATAATGGATCTACTTTTATATCTATTGCTTTGATAAAATGGGCATATAACAACAAAATTATTCTCAAGTTATCATCAAAACATTATTCTAAAGGTAATGGAGTGTCTGAATAAAGAAATAATAACTTGATGAAATCCATAAATAAGTCTATAGTTGATAAACCAAGAACATGGCACAAACTACTTAAGTATGCCCTTTGGGTAGATAGGACTCGATTCAAACAAGCTCTCAATGCATCACCATTATTTTTTGTATATGGTCAATAACCTATATTTCCCATCACACTCAAGATAATAACCTATAGGTTTATGCAAGACTACATGGAACATGATAAAAAAAATCAAGTTCAAGGTTGTTAGACATCATACAGATGGAGGGTGTAAGACAAGAAGCTTTTTCCAATTTTAGTATACACCAAACCATAGTCAAGAGGTGGTTTGATAAATGTTAAAAGATAAAAGTGTTTGGATAAGAATATTTAGTTATTATATGGGATAAGGCCTCAAAACCAAAATTAAAACATGATAATTTCACACCCTTGTGGATTGGCCTATATTATATTGCTAACACCCTAGGGGATAACACCTTCAAACTAGAAGACTTACAAGGAATAGAGTTTACATTGCCAACCAGTGGGAAATACCTCAAGCACTATTTCTCTACTGATCCACCTAGAATCTTCATGGAATGAATAATAATAAAATTTAGATTTAGTGTAAGTATGCTAGAATAGTTTCCTTCTTGTTCTTTCTGTTTCTATCTAATTTTTGCTTTTTCTTAAGTGTGAAAAAAAGAAACTAGTTAAGAAGGGTGTGGAAGAATATGTATTAAATGTGTGCATGTTAAATCCAAGTGATTTTTGAGACCTTATATTTATCTTGGGATTATGTCCTAAAAATAATAAAACACTACCACAAAACTCATTTATTAGACAAGTAGTTGGGTGGATTGCCTAGCGTGAGCTAGATCCTAGAAATGAAAGCTTTCTAGGAGGCTGTCAACCCACTTGCTTTGAATACTTAAGATTGAGGATAAAATGATTTGCATAAAATTATATCAAAATAAAAATAAAAATATTAAATTATAGTGAATTAATTATGAAAATTAAATGCTTTCCTAAGTTAACTAAAATGAAGCAACTAGTTTGATTATACTAATGCTGAAAATTGGTTAAGGCAAGGTTGTGGTTTTGGGTTTGGTAAATTGATAAGGGTAAAAATAATGTGGGGGTTTTTGAATGATTAAGATAATAAAATGAGAGTGATTTATGGTTTTAAAATATAAAACAACAAGTAACTAGGGTAGCAAAATGATAAGGGGGTAAAGAGGATGAAGGTGGCAAAGGTGCAAAGAGGGAAAAGGAAGTAAATGAAATTACAATGGAAAAGGTGGTAAAGGAGGTCAATGGATTAAGATGGTAATTGGATTAAGTCATATATTTAAAGGTAATAAAAGTAAGGAATTAAATAAATAACTAAAATAAAAAACCAAGTAAGGTTACCTTGATGCTTTTTGATGTGGTTGATGTTGTTGATGATGTGATGAAAGAATCTCATGGAAATTTTGATAGATCTTAATTACTTTGAAATATTTTCCTCCAAGATGTATATGAGCTCCAAAATTATGACCTCCTTTAAATACCTACAACAATATGTTAATAACCAAAGACTAACATGCAACTTAACCTTGGTGAAGGAGAGGGGACGTATTTATAGCATGTGTTGTCAAGAACCATGCCAAAAGAGGGAATAGTAGAAGTATGGCACTATTTTTCAAGTGGGATCATAAGTTGGAATTAATTAAAATGGTTATGGGATTCCCACTTCATAATTTTGTCCCCCACATTATAAATAGTCCAAAATGGAGTGAAAATCATGCACATGGGCTTATATGGGTCCAAAGTACTTTCCACCACTCTCATATTTTAGCTAAGTGCCTCATGAATTTTGGCACCACTCACCATGTAGGTGCATGAGTGGTCATGAAAGACAAGGGGTTTAGATTCCCACTTAGATAATAGGTCAAAGGACTTGGTTGGTTTGTCTCCCAACTTGCTAAAGAGTCCAAAATGGAGTGGGAATCATGCACATGGGCTCATATGGGTCCAAAATACATTTCCCCACTCACTCTTATCTTTTCATAAGTACTTATAAAAATTTTCCATGAATTTTGGCACTATTTTCTAATTTTAATGAGGGTAAATTCAAAATACTTCCAAGGGGAACCCTTGTGGTGATTAATGATGTCATTAGGTACTTTGGATAAGGGTCCCAAGTGGGGTATGATGTCCCACTTCAAGCCACCTCATTTCTAATCCATGTCACTTACCCAATGACTTGTTATATCACCTTCCATGTCACTTTCTAGGTCACATGCCATGTCACTTGTCATGTCATCATGAATTGTGATAGTGTGTCCCACAGTGAATAGTGATAACAAATAGTATTTTTGAATAGTACTTTCAAATATTAATTTTGAATAGTACTATGTGAATAGGAAAATAGTGATTTTGTTAGGTTAAGATGGGTTGGTTAAGGGTTAATAATTTTAATGGGGTATTTAGGGGGTCTTAAGGCATTTATTCATCAAAAACTGTAAGTGTGTAGTTTTCTAGTGTCTACATTTTACCCTTTTTTGTTATGCAACTTTGAATGAACAAGCTAAAAAACAAAATTTAATCACTTGGTTGAAGTTTAGGATGCCTTGAGTATGGGAGGAGGTGTTTCCCCTCAAACTTAGAGTTGATGAGGAAAGGTTGAATCAGGTGTAGGTTTGATAAGTAGTTGGTGGGGAGGCATTAGGTGGTGCCACAAGGTAGCTGGGCATGTGAAATGACAATGGGTGAAAAAAATGTGACTAAACATGATACTCAAGATTTAAAAAAGACTAAAGTAACCAATTTTGATAAAATAAGCTCAGTTTCTATATGGGCATACAATAGGGTAACTAATCCACAATGTTAGTCATAGTTGATCAAATTAATCCTATCGAGTCATCTAGGCAAGGTCGATGTTGTTAAAGGTATTTAAGGTAGGAAGTGATCCTAAAGAATAATACAAATGGTCTAGTTGCACATAAGGTGGGGCATAAAAAGTGCAACATAGAAATCATAGTTGGTGTAATCAAAAGGACCAAGGCAAGGTCATCGTAAAACATGCAAAGAGGTTAGGTCAAAAATGGCCAACATCAAGGGAGACATGGGTAAGTGGGTTTGTTGGTTAGAATGGGGTGGTCAAGTAGACTCCATATACACTAGGCAAGTGGGTGCTACCTACATATTTCTATGGACACAATGTCCAAAATGAACATCAGGCCAGATGTAGTTCTTCTGAGGAGGGGAGTGTTGGTTGATTTGGTTTCCCCAATTTGATGTATCATGAAGTTAGGTCTAGTTTAAGGATGTTGGAGAAAGGAAATCTCAAAAGGGTGGAAAAGATGGCAATTAAATAGTTTTTTGATTGGTTTGGTAGAGATGGTAGATGAGATTACCTAGGATGCAATTAGATGATTGCTTTAACTATACAAAAATAATCTATAGCCATGGATAATTAGGTTCAATCATGAAATTTTTGCCACCATTTTAAATAAAAGAAGGGAAAAATATACTTTACTAGGCTTTAGAAAATCTGGCACTACTCAAATTGCCAAGGTGACCCGATAGGTTATTTCATCACCATCCAAATAAGTTGACATTGTGCACACTCCACAATAATGTCATTAAAAAGATATGGAAGGCTATTATTCAATGATTTAGGGAGGAAAAGTAGCAGAGTGGGTAAATGAGAAGTGGAGAAGATTTGAACCCTTGACCCTTGAGCCAATAGGGCCCAAAAATAAGTAAGCATTATAATAGTTTTGAGGGAATTTAGAGAAAGACTTAGGGGTTTTAGAATATAGAGTGAGGTGAGTAATATTAGTATTAATTAAATGAGATAACAAGTTGAAACAAGAAGGAAATAAAATTGTATAAATGAGAGGGAAAATAGAAGAATAATGTGTTAAGATAGATAGGTTGGCGAATAGAAAAGGAAGGTGCGAGAAATAGGTCTAAAAGAAACCAAGGAGAATAGTTTAGTGGAAGAGGTGACTCTTATAAAAGGTTACTAGGTGGAATACAATTAAATATTAGGGATATTACACTGCATAGGAAGATGGAGGTTGGGTAGGGAGAATTAAGGGAAATTATTGGTTGGGAGGTAGGTCACATGAGAGGGTATAGCTAGCATCCACATGCAGGCACCCAAAATATTCTATTTGAAGGTGGTTTATTTTTTATTCTAACATCTCTAAAGGTTATAGTAAAAGGGGTTCAAAATAGGCAAGACCAGAGGAGATGGGAAAGGAATTTGTATCCTGATAGCTGGTGGTGCTCATGCTCACTTATTGGTCATATGAGCTCATGGGTGTGATTTATTGTATTATAGAGTCATAGGATTGGTATATATCTTATAATAGACATTCATGGCCATATCATACTATATATCATGATCATATAAGCCCAAAATGATTAGATGGTTTTAAAAGGGAAAAAGGTGATAGGTAGGGTAAAGGGAGTAGCTAGAGAGGGACAAAAAAAAAGAGGATCCAAGCTCAACATACAAGGGTATTAAAGGATGAAAGGGATGCACCTTGAAGTGGTGAACCTAACCATATTTTATGCATTAAATCAAGGGAATGGAGAACATGAGGAAGTAGAGAAGGAGATGTATGTAAAATTAGTACAACTAATGATTGCACTCTAAGGAGCTGGAGGTTAAATGGGAGAAAATAAGGGAGATCTAATAAGGGATGAGGAAAAGGTAGAATAAGAGATGGATGAAGATATAGGTGAAGAAAACAATGAGGTTTCATATAAAGATGAAGGTGGAGAAAGATGGAAGGATATAGGCATGGACATATAGGAGAAAAAAAGAAGGTTGGGAAGAACAAGGAATGTCTTCAAGATGAGAAAAATGAAATAAAATAGAGAAAAGGGACAAGATGGTGGAAAATAATGAAATGGAATAAGATGAAGATAAAGGATGAATATCAAGGATGATAAGAAGGAAAGGAAGAATTGAAGTAGGGATATAAAGCATGGATACTCACATAGATACAAAAGACAAGTTAGTATCGAGATAGGAGGAAAAGGGGAATGTGAAACGCAAAAGGCAAGAATTGATAAGAAGAAAAGGGAAATTATGGAAGGTTTATAAAAATATAAATACCTAGGTATAAACTAGTTGTAGGGGAAAAAATAAGACAAAAAGGATGAAATAATGAAAATAAAGCAAACAAGAAGAATGGAAAATGGGAAAGCTAGGAAGAGTGGAAAAATGATAGAGAACGGTGATACACATAAATAAAAAGTCTAGAAATAGAAAGCTTATAAGATGCACAGTATGATGTGGAATTGATGAAGAAAAGAGAGTGACAAAGAGGGTGTGACAAATTTCCAAGGACAAGGGAAAATGATGAGGATGGAAAAAGAAGACAAATGAGATAAGAGCAAGGTTGGTAGAAAGTGGAGAGAGGAAAAAAATGCAAAAGGTGGGTGGGGAAGTGAGTTGAAAAGTATGTGCAAGAAAGGTGAAAAGGGTACCAATGAAGTAGAGTAGGTGGTGGATTAATGGGAGATAAGAGGGGCCAATAAGGAAGGCTATCAACCCTTATTTTAAAAGATATTGACAAGCTAGAAAAGTGGTTAAAAGAGATTGACAAGATGAAGGAAGGGAGGTGGTGAGGAGATAGGTAGAGGAGTGGAGGAAAAGATATTAAGTGAGAAGGGGAAATAAAGTAAAGGATGTGGTTGAGCTAACCTCAGTAACTGAGAATTACATACATATTCCAAAAAGACCTCAGGGTAATGTAGTTCTCCCAACAATGGGGGAAAAACTAACAAGTATTAAATGGTGTTAAAACATAAGGATTCTTAAGAAAGAATTGAAAGATTCCTTGATGTAGGATACCCTAAACAAGAGGGTGTTTATAGTGATGGAAATGAGTGAGAAAAAAAAGGGGATGGAAATTAGTTGTTAATGGATGAGCTACCCTTAAAAGTGAAGCAATGCCTACATAGTTCATGGACATAATGCCAATGTAGTTTAATAAGGATTTAGTGAGGGTTGTTCAAATTGGCTACCCCAATTTGATGGACCACATGGGTTGGTTTGAGATGATAGAGAAGGTTTTATAAAATAGAGGTTTAGGGTTTTGGTGAAGGTGATGGTGAAGGTGCATGGTGTAGATTAGTGAATAGTTACCATAATTATCCCACATTTAGTAAGATGAGAAACATAGATGGGAAAGGTCGGATAAATAAGAAAATAACACAATGCTAAGCACCACAAATGACCTTCAATGGAGCTAATCCAAAGAAGAGGTTCCTTTGTGAGGAGGTTGCACCTTCTAAAATTGTGTGATGGTAGAAGCCTAGATATAACATCTATCATTATGAGTTGAGTTTTAAGAAATGGGCATCTATCAGGATCTGTATAGTTGCTTTGGCCAAGGTTCATCACCACTATGAGCTAAGATTTATGGGTAGTAGTAGAGGAATGGCTTGTAAATATTTTATTTGATAACTAAGTAGATTATATGAGGTAGAAAACTAGCAGTGTGGTGAATGATAAAGGATGGGTTGTGTCTAGCCTAAGAGCTGCATGGGTGGGCTATACAAAAGGTTTCCATATTTATTCCTCTATCTCATTACATTGAAACCAATGACCTTGGATTCCACTTATAATAGGCTCTACCAATGAGGAGTTATGTGGTCTAAGATATTGGATATGCATTTGGATAAGATGGGGGAACTTCTATAGTGGTGAGTATTTAAAAGCTAATGCCACTAGTAACAATGGTAGTGGATTAAGGTTGGAAACCAATTTATGTCAATTGATGTAGATGTCATAAAGATTCAAAAGACCACCAATCCCACAAAGACTACAAGATGACAAAGAAAATGAGGACATCGAATGGGAATTAGATGATAAGGGAAACAAAAAGACCTCATGATAGTGTATAATGACCAGCTAGATTAAGGGTTATATTTGTATAAAAGGGTAAGTGGATGCAACCTTTCCAAGTAGGAAAACTATTTAAGGGAATCAATGACATCATAAGACCCTCCCTCATTGATGGGATGGGTAATCATGTTGGTGAAGAATAGTAGTCACATATTCTATTTAAATAATCATGCTAAAAACAAATACCTATCATGAAGTCACTTGGTTTTGTAGGTTTGATCAAAGTGCAGATAACTACAAGAGGTTAAAGATGGTAAACAATGGGAGTAATGGCAGAGATGGTTAGCAACCCCCATGACCCAAAATAATATATATGGTGAATGTGCATATCTACCAAATATTGAAACATTAATGGTAATAATATAAGTGATATTAAATAAATAGAAAGAGGGAAGACACCCATGACCTGAGCTCAATCCTGAACTCTTTCCTCCTCAGTAGTAAAGAAGGTGAGAATTTGGCTGCACAAGATGCAAAGGTAGAGAACATCAACCTCAGCCTGTCCATAGAGGGAAGCCTCACTGTCCAAGGGGAGGTGTATTGAGGTAACAACTAGAGTGGAGAGAGGTAATGGTAATGAAAACTAATCAAGGTGAAAGACCCAAAGCAAAATATGATTCACACCCTATAGGGAGGAATGGAAAAGAGATTAATAGAATATGTCCCCCCAGTCACTTTTGATATGGGGAATTTCATTAAGGTTAGCTCTAGTGATAGCTTAGAAAATAATAAACTAGGAGGATGACTTGATAAAAATCTAGATTCATTGGATAATTAGCATAATGCCTAAGTAGCAAAGCTATGTATGTGTGCACCTTAGGCAATGTGTGTGTAATCTTATGACTATGTATGTGTCATCATACCCTAAAGAAAATATTTCATAGTTTAATGTGATATTATGTGGATGGCCATGACTATGGCTATTGTATTCTCATTTAATGTAAAAATAATGATTATGGTTGTTGCAACATTGGATGGTAAAAGTCATGATGAAAACATCAACCAAACACATTAAGATAAGAATAGGGCATGATGATTTGTTTTTTACAAGGACTAAAAATAGACCCAAAGTGGGATTGGATTAATGAATATAATCCCTTCAAATGCTACTTAATGAATATAAGCCCTTCAAATGCTATTCATGAATAGTAATTAGTTGATAAAAAAAGGTTTCTTGATCACAAGGTGTCAAGTAAGCTCTAAATCCCTTGATTTATAGATAGTCTAAAGGGAAGATGGATGATAGGTGGTGTGAAGGGTAATGGGTGATATATATGATAAATTCATATGAATTAGTTTTCCGCTTATAATATGACCTAATAATGGTAATAGATAAGTCCATGTCATATGTTAGATGTAGATTGATTAATGCAAGAAGTCTACATGTGAAAGTTGATTGTGGCTTCCAACTTATTATGTTTCTTGAGAGCCGATTGTGGCTTTAGATTTTATTGTGATAGTGGG
The DNA here is from genome assembly GCA_037957365.1 of Torreya grandis. NCBI lineage: Eukaryota > Viridiplantae > Streptophyta > Pinopsida > Cupressales > Taxaceae > Torreya > Torreya grandis. Next base: position 1,928,866 of record JARHVA010002021.1, read on the forward strand.
TATTTTACTTTATTTTTATATATGAGAAGTTGATCGATGTGGGAATCTTCCAAAAAATTGCTCTACTTTTGACAAAGTTAACTTAGCCATCCTTAAAGGGAGTGGTCTAAGCTTATTATCTTTGTTTAATGGTCTTGATAGCTATCCTTCAAGGGAGCAGTCTACTTTATATTTTAAAAAAAAATCTTTTGTTTTTGGGCAGTTTTACTTTGAGGGAACAATCTATAGTGCTTAATATATTAACCCAAGTAGTATTTTGGTATCCAAATTGTTTCTAGATGTAATGTTTTTAGACATGGGAAAGTCTAATTAGGTTCATAGGTTTACCTTTATGAGGGTAAAATTTTAACACAAGAAGGTTAATGATATGAAAAGGTGTGGTTTTTTAGAGATAATGACCATGGGATTCCATCTTGTTGGAGATGAAAAGTATCCATGAGAACCATGCTATGGGTAGAGCCATGGTACCCACATTTAGGATTAGACTATGACTATGATTGTTAATCACATGGTTCTATGTTGTAATCAATTGTCCTCAAAAGGAGAGGAGAAATATGGATGAAGGTTAAAATATCCTAATTAAGGGATGAGCTTAAGATAGATAAAAGTAGTGAGTATGATTATTTTTAATATAAAAATGGACATAGATGTAAAGAATTAAGAGGCTCAGGTTTTAGTTTGCCTTCGAGAGAGTAAAAATAATAAGCTCTTGATCCGTACTTATGGGTAATGATGTAGGGTTCAAGCCTATTGAAAGCAAACTTGCCTTGTTTACTCTTCTCCATGTTGGTCACATGTTGGTTTTATTTTAAGATGAGATCTCTGATATTGAAGTTCCATAATTTGAGGTGCTTTTTATAAGCACATTTTATATCCTCTTGATAGATACAAAAGTGGGTGAGGGCTGCAAAATGATGTTTGTCAAGTATCTCAAGTTGAGCTAAATGGTGCTAACAAAAATTTTCCTCACAAATAAGCTCTTGTACAAATATGTGAAGAGATGGAATTTTGACTTCAAGAGGCAAGACTACCTCTATTATAAATACTAAAGATAAAGGGGTAGCACTCGTAGAGGTTCAAACGCTAGTGTGATAGGCCCATAAAGAGAATAGGATGTGTAAGTGTTAATCCAGACCTAAAGCACTAACTGATTTGATTAGCATTTTGTTAAGGATTTTTTAGAGGCTTTTGCTTTTGCATTTGATTATGGAAAGTAAGGTGAAAAAAATCTTAAATTGATTCCAAATGCATCACATAGCCCTTGGACTTGCCTATTTTTGAAATATTTACCATTAACAATGATGATCTTATGAAGAACATTGAAGTGGAAGATGATATGATGGTTGATAGAGTCAACAATATTTTCCAATTTGGTGAAGATAAGATAAATAGCTTCCACCCACTTGGTGAAATATTTGGTGGATGTGATGATGGAGCTATGCCACTATGAAGAATAGGGGTTAATTTCCCTAATGAGATGAAGCCCCCATTAAGAAAAAGGCCAAAATTCCTTAGATACATAGAGGATAATAGCTATCACATGATGTAAATTAGCATGTTGTTGACATTTAACACACTTTTTTACATAATCAAAATAGTTTTGGTTGAGGCTGGGCTAATAATAGCCAAGGCAAAGGATATATTTAGCAATTTATAGGCCACTAAAGTGTCCCCCATTGATCCCATCATGTGTTTCCTTGATGGCAATGGAATATTCATAGTTGTGTAGGCAACGAAGAAGGAGACCATAAAAAAAATGTTTGTAAGGGATTCCCCCTAGTATTGTGTATTGATAGGTACTCTGAACAAAGGTTCTTCAGGCATTCCTAGAGAGGTTGGGAGGAATGATGCCTAGGTTGAGGTAGTTAAGAGTTTGGTCATACCAATATATCAGATGGGGATTCTTTCACACTAAAAAAGGTAGGGAGATTAGATTGGTTATAAGAGGGAGTAGTAAAATGATGAATGGTGACAAGGATTTTGGAATTGGAAGACTGAGAAGGGATCTAGGAAGCAAGGCAAGCCACCATATCTATAAATTTATTGGTAGATCAAGGAATAAATTAAACTAGGTAATGTTCAAAATGATGCTAAGAGTTTGTCAACTAAAAGTTTATGTTCTTTCAAGACAACATTCTTACATGGATAATAATTATTGACCTGGTTAACCATGACTTGGGAATCACCAAAGACATGGATTGTCTTAATTCCCAAAGCTAGAATAGTTTGGAAACCTATCACTATGGCTTCGTACTCAGCCATATTATTGGTGTATATAAAGTCAAGTTTAACAAAGAGAAGAAGGGGTTTTCCATCAAGAGGAATGAGAATAACTCTATTACCCCTCCTTATTGGCACTTTAAGCCATTGAAGAACATGGTCATTTAGTAGGTCATTCCATCTTCTTGAAAAAGAGTCACAATAGACTCATCCAGAAAGGGAAGAGGAGCTGGTTGGCTATTTGGTAAAAGAGCTTTAGCCAATTGGTCAACAATGACCTACCCTTTAATAAACTTTTGATGGAGGAGTTCAAGGTCTAATTTATCTAGGAGCATGAGTCACTTATCCATATGCAGATTTTGGTATGGTTTACAGTGTATGTACTTGACCAAGTCAGTATTAGTTATGACATAGGTTGTATGGTTAAGAAGGTAGTGCCAGAGTTTGGTGGTCATGAAGGTAAATGCTAAGTAGAGTTTCTTGATATGTGTATACTAAGTCTTGTATTCTACAATCATGTAGCTAATGTAGTATAAGGCTTATTCTTTATGTTATTCCTCTCGGTGAGCTAACATTACCACTAGGGAATGGTTAGTGGTAGAGACACATAAGTAAAAGGGGTGGTCATCCTTAGGAGGGGTGAGGATAGATGGTGAATAAAGTTACTATTTGAGTGAATCAAAGGATTTTTGACAATCACTATTCCATTTGAAAGAGACATCCTTCTTTAAAAGGTGATGAAAATATTGGCACTAGTCTAAAAGTTGGGAAATGAAATGGTGAATGGATTAAAAAATTTATTGTAGGATACAAAGTTGATTAAGGTTGGTTGGAGGAGGCATGTCTCACATTACTCTAAATTTATCAGGGTCTACTTCAATTCTATGAAGAGAGATGATAAAGCCAAGAAGCTTTTTCGAAAGGACCCCAAAAATGTATTTCTTGGGATTAAGGTGAACATGATAATGGATGAGGTTTTTAAATATGATCATAAGAATAGTCAAGTGATCTTTTTGGAGTTTAGATTTCCTAATAAGGTCATCCATATAGTCTTCTATAACCTTATGGATGATATCATGGAATATATAATTCATTGATCTATAGCAAAAACTTCCCCAAGGGGTGGTAAAGGTAGTTTTATGATGATCTTTAGGAGTAATCAAGATCTGATTATAACTTGAAAACCCATCCATGAGAGATAACATCTTGTGGTCAGTTTTAAGATCAATAATTTATTCAATGCTAGGTAAAGGAGAGTCATCCTTGGGGTAGGTGAGGTTAAAGTCATGAAATTTCACACAAATGTGTAGACCCCCAATGACTTTGGTAACAAGTATGATATTCAAGACCCATTGGGGTTAGTTAATGGGTTGAATGAAGTTTATTATTAGGAGACACTGAAGCTCTTCTTTGATGAGAAGGGCTATGTGAGGATGCATGTATCAAAGTTTTTGTTTAATAGGCTTTGCATCATGATCAGTGACTATGTTATGGATAGAAATAGTGGGTTCAATCCCAGGAATATAATTGTAAGACCAAGCGAATGTTATTCTACAATCTTGGAGGAAAGAGTAAAATTCCCAAAGTTCCTTAGCATTTAGTGACTAGCCTAATTTGACAATGTGGGGGTTATCCAGAGTTCCCAAGTTGATAATCATGGTGGATTCATTTCACATGGTTGAGGCCTTAGGAGGAAGGGATTTACGGATATAAAAAAACCCCACATCAAGGTAGGTAAGAATGAAATCATCATCTTAATGTTGGATGGTGTTGATGGTAAAATAATTATTTGCTACCATTTTAGGTCGTATGAGTGGAAGGAGTTTAGTTTGGCTACCCTTTTGGTAGATGAGAGGTTTCAAACTAAAGGGGGATGATGTTAGGATATTTAGGTGGGGAAAGTGGTTGGGTTGCCGAGGATGGGATATCTTCCTCTATGGTGGTAATGGGTTTGGGTGAATTGGTGGGTTCTTCAAGTGGTTCATACCCAAGGTCAAATGACTCAAGAGGTTAAAATATTATAATATGGGGTAACTCATGAGGCCCTTGTTCATAGAAACCAAGGCCAAATCCTTTCCAAGCACATATATGAAGATACAACTTAGTGAACTCTAGTTTGCTAAGATATGAAAAGTTAGAGGTAAATGGTTGGATGGATGAAGTAGTGGTAGGGGCTAGAAGTGGTCGATCAAGTCCACCATAAATGAAATTTATTTAATGGATAGGGAGCCTAAAGGGTATGAGGGTTCCAATGTTAGGGTCATAGGAAGGGTCACGTATGAGATTCCCATATTATTGGGGAGTAAAGAAGGCATCCAAGGCTAAGATTATATATTCTCTAAGGGAAAGATGTTGGAAATTGATTGCCATGGGGTCCTATACAGGAATCTAGGAAGAAAGGATAGATAAGATAGTAGAAGCTTCATCAACATTTGGTGTTGAAGTATCACAAGTTTTGGTTGGTGGGGTTATGTCATTAGTAGATGGATGTGATGTGGATGAAGGAAGAAGAAGGATGTCATTAGGCCAATATGTTATATTTCAATATGTGAAAGGATTAGGGTTTAGCTTGGATAGTCATAACTTGCCCTTTATACTCAAATTTGACACATCAATGTAAGGTGGAAGGGACACAAATCATGGCATGAATCTAAGGGTCCCCAAGTAAAATATTTTATTGGAATTTTCCTTCTACAACATAAATTTTTTTGGGAATGGTACGGGGCCCTATATAGATATACAGGACAACTATGCCCAAGGTAGTAGCCATGGTATCATTGAAATAATGAAGGACCATTATGCTTTTAGACATGATTTTCATGCGTAAGTGTAGCTAGTCATAGGTATAGGAGGAGATAATATTGATGTTATATCCTCCATAAATCATCACCCTTTTATGGGATTTTGATTAATGTATGTCATAATGAAGAGGGGGGATTGGGATCCTCAAAATGAATAGAAGGTATTTCTAAATTTTTGAAGGTGATAAGGTTGGAAGTTTGAAGGGCACCAACAAAGGTGGGTAGAGGTTAAGGTTCATTGGATTAGACCTCGATGGATTGAATGGATTATATGAGTGCTTGGAAGTGATGGGGAGAGGTAGAGAGTAAATCAGATAAGCTCATTTTTTATGGAGTTTGGTGAAGTTGTTTGAGGATAACTTTCAAGATGGATATTGCATATGGGTTAGGGTATGGAGGGCCAGATGGGGAGCCACCTAAGATAGACACCTTGGCTTTGTTTGATGATGGAGATGGTTGGGTATTGTTGGCTTAGGAGTTTGGGGAGGGATAAGTCCAAGGAATGGATTCCTTAGCCTTCCCTTTATCCTTATATTGTGATCTTGTGACCACACTTATTGTATGGATAATATGAGAGGTTGAATTAGTGGAGTTTTTTTACTCACCTTTATTCTTAGGTGAAGGTAGAGGAATGGGTAGGTGTTTGTTAGGTATGGTTGTTATTTGGGTTAGTAGGGGTGGCATAAGAGGTTCATCTATTAATGGATCATCCTCATCATAAAGCTAACAGATAAGAGTTTGGAGAGATTTACAGTTCTTCATGTCATGGCTAGGTGTCCTTTGATATAGGAAAATCAAATTGTCATTGAACCATGATGGTTTAGGATGTGAAGGGTCAAAAGGTTTTATGGGTGTTAAGGCCAAGGAAGAGGTTCACAATAACCTTTGTAGAATGGTTGAATAGAACTTAGCTATAGGTGGTAAAGATTTAGTGGTCTTTACTTTGGGTATTGAGGTAGAAGGTTATTTCAATATGGGTTGGGTGATAGTTTTCTTAGGTAAGGTGCTATGATTTAATGGTTTTGGTTTAGGCAAGATAGTTGATGAGCTAGAAGTAGATGATGGAAAGATAGGCAACATAGGAATCATCAGTGTAGTGAGGAGAGGTGTCTTAGAAATAAAGTATGAAGGTGTGACCAACAAAGGTGGTGGGGTTTTGGTAAAAATAATGGGATTCATGCTTAAGGTAGAGGGATGAGGGCCCAAAATGGAGGTCAAGTTTGAGGGAGGTAAAATTTGAGGTTTTGAGCCTTTTGGTGGTTTTACCTCTATGGGTGTTTTGGTTGTCATTTTTGAAGGAGATTTGGTTACTTGAGTCTTATTTTCAATTGTTAAGCCCTTAGGTGGAGGAGACGGAATGGTTCCTTTACCTTTATCTTAGGTTTTGATAGAGGGATCCAAATTCATAGGTTGGGTGTATGAAGTTATCTTCTCTCATGAGATAGAATCCAAAGAGGGAGTGGATGGTTCTATGATATGGGAGGTAGGTGTGGTATCCTCTAATGGAGGTGTGAGTATGGTGGCTTCCTTTATTTGGGTGCCCAAAGGAATAGAAAGCATTTTCTCCCCTTCCATTAGGAAGATGGGTAAATAGGTAGTTGAGGTAATGATTTCTTCAACAATAGATTCATTAGTAACCCCATTAATAGTATGTGCCTCATGGGATGTGTTTTGTAAATCATTTGGCTCATCATTATAAGAATTGATAAGAGTGACCTATAAGTTTGGATTCATATTGATGAATTTAGGTAAAGGTGCACTATTAATTTTTGGAATAGTAGGAATCTGATACTGAGATTTAGGATCAAGAAGTTGAATAATCCATGGGTTAGGATCACCCTCATGTTTATACCATTTGCCATTATGAATAAACTTGATACATTGGATTATGAAAAAGGAAATAACACTCATGCAATGATTCCATGGGAATCTTAGGAGTATATTATAGGATAATGGTAAGTCGAGAACCATAATCTTAGTATGTATAGTTTTGGGTCCAATAGTAATAGGGAGCCAAATGCAACTAAATAGATTTTGATTAGTCTTATAAAATCCATGACATGTTAATCAAGTTTTCTTAAGATGATATTTGTTATATTTGATTTGTTGAATGAGCCAAAGAGATTTCACATTGATTCCTCACCCTTCATCTACTAATACTTTGAAAATGAGGGTGGTATCAATGCCCATTTTGATAAAAAGAGGTAGATCATTGGATCAAAATAGAATTTCATCATTGATCATGCCCTCTTCAAGGAACTCTATGGAAGGTTTTTAAGGACACATAGTTTCAATGGTATGAAATTCTATTGGTGGAGGCTCGTGAGAAGGTTATTTCTATTTTAAGGAAGATGGCTCTTTGATTTCTTGGAATTGTTACATTAGTAATTTATTATGATAGGTAGAAATGAAAACTAACTCCATGAGAGGAATTTTTCAAAGAATAGTGTTGAGTCCCTCTAAGAAATTCCACTTAGTTTTGGAAGAGGAATAACTAGCACAAGGCTTGATAGGTAAAATATGTTTAGTAAGAATAGAAATAGTTGGAGGTTCTTATTGAGGAAGTGGTTTCTCATTAGTTTCAAAAGGTAAAATAGTGGTAGTAGTGTTTTTAATAAGTTGGTCTTATAAATATGGTTTCTTTGTTTTGGTTATGGGATATTTTTGGGTCAATCTTCTTCAATAATTAAACCTAGCCACATTCATGTATTGGAAATTGGTATAGTATTGATCATAATTGGTGTTAATTGCACAAATATCCTTATTTTATTGTTGAGGGATAGATGTAGAGAATTTTTTTCGATTGTTAGAAGAAGAAGATTTGGAATATTATTTATTTTGACAAGCTTTAACATAATCACGATGATATATTTTAATCATGGAATCATGATTGAATGATTTTCCTAGCATAAAATAAATGGAAAATTTTGTAAGCCCCTAACATGTTTCATGGGAATGGCCTATATTGACATGAAACTAACAAAATTTATTAGGATCATACCATTTAGGGGGATTATTAAGATACGTGAATGGTTTATAAGGTGCTAAATTTTGTTTCATTTGTTGCATGATTAAATACATATGGGAAGGTTGAATATTTTCTACTTTGGCTATTACTAGTTTTGGTTGAGGAGTATTACCGGTTATTGCATTGGTTGAATGCTGGAAATATCTCTTGACAATTTTAGTGTTAGGTTCAAAGTGTTTCATTAAAAAGTCTTAATGATTAACTTATTCAAGAACATCATTTAATGTTTGGGGAGTAAAAGTTTGAACCTTGTATTGTAGTGAAGGTGTTAAGGCTGTTATGAAAAGTTTGAAAAAGTTTTCATTAGTCATGTTGTGATTGGATTTATGAGCCAAATATTTCCATCATTTGATAAAATCATGAGATGATTTGATAGGAGAATACTTAACATTTATGAAATGACTAAGATAACTTTTTTTGAAGATCACTATGTTGGAATTATTTAACTAAAGGATTGACTAAGTCCTCATGTTACCATATATAATGTTGGCGAAGTTGGTTATACCATTCTAATACATTGCCAATGAAGGTTTTAACTAAAACTTTAGTATTGTGTTGGAAATATTGTAATTGATGTCAAAGTTCTAGAATTATTGGTGATAAAGGCCCCATTATATTTAATAATGTTTGTAATAATTATATCTTGGCTAATGTGTGTTAATATTTATTTAATATTAATGAATATATTTTTAGTTGAATATAAGACAAAAGAAGGGCCCATGAAGAAATCAAAGAGTCATAGGGTAAAGAGAAAAGAAGAATGAGATGCATTTTCCCATGAAAATTCATCTTGGGGAATTCCAAGAGTCACCAAGTGAAGACAAAAGAGGAAGGGTGCAATTTATCATGAAGGGACACTTTGAGGAATATGAAAAGTCACCAAGATAAAGAAAAAAGAGGAAAGGATGCTTCTGTTTATGAAAGGTCACCATATGAATTTTCAAATGCAAGTATATGAAGGGTCATGCAAGTTTGTCACCATTTTCCATGAGGATTGAAGGTTCACAAAGGGTGAAGTCCAAAGGTCATTTAGAAAACTATAAATAAAGGCTTGAGAAGCCATTTTTAATATGTGACATAGAGTTTGATTTGAGATTGTAATATCTAGCTTAGAAGAGTAGTGTGAGAGATGAGTATGATTTGTATTTGTTATATCTATCTTGGAAGAGCAAAGGTGAGAGAGGATAGAGATATTGTAATGAACTATCATTTGTTGAGATAGCAACATTGAGAGATAGTTGTGTGGTATACACAAAGGGGTTGGTGCTCCTATGGGTTGGTGCTCACAAATTGTTGCTATGTTGGTGCTCAGCAAAGGGGTTGGTGCTCCTGTGGGTTAGTGCTCAAGAATTGTTGTTGTGTTGGTGCTTAACAAAGGGGTTGGTGCTCCTGTGAGTTGGTGCTCATGAATATTTGATGTGTTAGTGCTGAGCAAAGGGGTTGGTGCTCTTGTAAGTTGGTGCTTGAGAATATTATGTTTTGTGTTGGTGCTCATTCATATACTTGAGATTGTTCTCCATGGTTTTTCCCACATTGGGTTTCCACGTTAAATATGGTGTCTCTCTCTATCTTGTGTGGTGTTTATTATTTTAGTTTTATTTCATATCTTGAATGTATGTTAAAGTGGAATTTGATTAAGAGAAAATTTATAAGATTTATGATATAATGATTCAGCCCCCCTCTTAGTATATTCCATGCTTAATAATTGGTATCAGAGCAAGTTCCTTTTGAAAAAATTTTACATCTTGAAGGTAGATCGGAAAAGCACAAGATGGCCATACATGAAGATGCCTCTACAAGAAAAATAATATATGATTAAGAAGAAGAAGAGGATGAATCCAAAGTGAATCTAGAAGGAGAACTCATTTTTGACTGAAAAGAATTAAAATCTATTGAAAATAAAAATCAAAGATTGAAGCGCCAGATCGAGAAAAATGAAAAGGAGTCAAAAGAAATAATTGAAGATCTACAATCACACTTTGAAGAAGCCAAGAAGTATGAAGATCTAATGGTACAGTTGAAAATAGTAAGAAAATAATGTGAAAGGTATGTTATTGAAATTGATTCTTTAAAAGTAGATCTTAATAAAATAAATAAAACAATCAATGATAGAGTAGCCAATGAATCAAAATTTGAGAATGGCACTAATATGATAAATAAGATATTAGAAAGCCAAAAGGCAATATCAGATAAGACAAGTATTGGATTTGAAAATAAAAAGAGCTATGTTGAAGCTCTTACAAAAGAGGAAAAAAGAGAGGAAGAAGTGAAGAATTCAAAGGACATCTCAAACAAAGAAGGCTAGAGGGAACAAAGCTACAAAAGGCAATCAGGTTAGAGATACACAAATAGGTCCTATTTTTATGGTTAATATTTTTATTGTAATAGATATGGTCATAAGAAATTAGAATGTATAAAAAGAGCTAAGAGTATCATAAATAAGGAAAAGGAAAGTCATGTAAAGTCAAGCAGAAGCTATAACTCTTTTTCTCCTCTATCAAGCTTTGATGAAGAGGACATAATTTTTTACAAGTGTAACAACTTAGAAAACATAGCTTGGTACTATAGAAGTGTGTTCAAGTCAATCAAGAAGGACCAGAGTTTCAAGGCTCCATTCATCAATAAGAAGGTTTAGACATGAAAAAAAAACAACCTAAAGATTATATGTTGGTTCAGATAGCTTTGCATGCAATAAATGAAGAAAAACCATGGTTCATTGATAGTGGATATTTGAGGCACATGACAAAAGACAAGATCAAGTTCATAAAATTAAATAATATCAATAGTGGCATAGTGAAATTTGGAGACAATACTAATGCCAAAATTGTTGGAAAAGGTACACTAAGTTTGGATAATGGTAAAAATAAAATTGAAAATGTTTTATATGTAGAAGGTCTTAAGCATAATATTTTGAGTGTAATTAAAATTTGTGATTAGGTGCAAAAACTAAATTTTTATGTAGAAGGTTGTGAAATTAGAAGAAATGATTCAGATGTATTGGTTGTAGATGCTCAAAGAATAGGCAATAACTTATATATATAGTGTCAGACATCAAAGGTCAAAGATGTTATTTGAGTCAAATTGAAGAAAGTTGGTTATGGCATAGGAGAATGGGGCACATAAATTTTGACAATCTTGTCAACATCAACAAAAAGCAAGCAGTCAAAAATCTTCCAAATATTATAAATCCATCTGACACGCTTTGTGGACCTTAATAGGAAGTAGGCTAGAAGGCAATTAAAAATAAAAGAGTACTCGACCACTCAGATGCTAGAGCTTGTTCACATTGACCTATGTGGACCTATGAGGACTCAAAGTACTTAAGGTGATAAATATTTCATGTTTCTTATTGATGATTTTTCACGTCTGACTTGGGTAATGGTTTTAAAGAAAAAATCAGAAGCTTTTAGACATTTCAAAGCATTCAAAGCATTAGTTGAAAATAAAACTAGTTTGAAGATTAAGTGTCTAAGAATAAATCAAGGATAATTCATGTCAGATCAATTTATTGAGTTTTGTGAATATCATGGAATAAAGATACATTATTCAGTATCCAAAACTCTACAACAAAATGGAGTAGTTGAATGAATAAATAAAATAGTTCAGGAGATGGTGAGGACAATGCTAAATGAATCCAAGATAGAAGATAAATATTAGAGAGAGGTAGTTGGTATAGTAGTGCATATTCATAATAGAGCATTATTAAGGGTCAATAGGGACAAGACTCTTTATGAGATATGGAAAGATAAACCAACAACAGTTGATTATTTTAGAGTTTTTGGTAGCAAATGCTTCATAAAAAGAATCGATGAAAAACTTGGTAAGTTTGAATCAAGAGTAGATGAAGGTATATTTCTTGGTTATTATTTCAAAAGTAAATCTTATAAATGTTATAACAAAAGAACCAAGAAAATTGTTGAAATTGAAAGTGTTAGGATAGAAAAAAATGGAACACAAAGAATCAGTGATCTAGTAGACATTCCTAAAATCATTGAAGAGGAAGGCTTTGAAGAATTAGATGAAGATGAGGAGAAGGAGAAAAAGGGAACCAAAACTCCATCCAAATATGTTCAAAGAAATCATAATGAAAGTGACATAATTAGGTAATTCACACCAGAAGAATGATTCTAAGTGAATCTGAACAAGTTAATTTCTCTTTGTTATCTAAAATTCAGCCTAGAACTTTTTCAGAAGCTAGACATGATGAGCATTGGGTTAAGGCTATGGATGAAGAATTAAATCAAATAGAAAATAATGATACTTGGGAATTAGTGCCTACACAAAAAGATCACAATGTGATAGGAACAAAATGGGTTTATAGAAATAAGTTGAATGAAAATAGAGAAGTGACCAAAAATAAAGCAAGATTAGTATGCAAAGGATATTATTAGATTGAGAGAATGTATTTTATAGAAACTTTTGCACCAGTGGAAAGGTTAGAGCCTATTAAAATGTTTCTTGCATACGCATTGTTTAAAATTTTCAAAGTGTTTCAGATGGATGTCAAATCTACCTTCCTAAATGGGAATCTCAAAGAAGAGGTCTACATTGAGTAGCTTGAAGGATTTATTCTCTCAAATATTAATAACCATGTATGCAGATTGAAAAAAGCATTATATGGATTGAAATAAGCTCTTAGATCTTGGTATGAAAGACTTGATAAGTACCTACAAGATCAAAGATTCAAGAGAGGATTTGCTGATAGTAATCTTTACATGAAAATAGAAGGTGAACATCAATTGATTGTTGTGGTATATGTTGATGATATCATTTTTGGAGGAAATATTGAAAAGATGATAAAAGAATTTTCTGATAGAATGCAAAAAGAATTTGATATGTCTGTGCTTGGAGAATTATCATTTTTCTTAAGATTGTAAATATTTCAATCAAATAAAGGATTTTTCATATCTCAAAGTAAATATGACAGGGAAATGTTGAAGAAATTTGGTTTTGAGGATTGTGCACTAGTTGGCACACCTGTGTATAGGAAATAAGGTGAGCAAAGATGAAGATTCACCTGTTATAGATCAATATTTATATAGATCTATGATTGTAAGTCTTTTATATTTGATAGCATCAAGGCTAGATATCATGTATGTAGTAGGTATGGGTGTAAGATATCAGTCATCTCCAAAAGATAGTCATGTTTAGTTGGTGAAGATAATATTCAGATATATCAAGGGGACATTGGATTATGGATTATGTTATCCCATAGGTAGATATTTCATTTTGGTTACTTATAAAAATTTAGATTGGGTAGGGTGCTTAGATGAAATAAAGAGTACAAGTGGAGGAGTTTTCTTCCTAGGTGATAACTTAGTATCATGGCTAAGCAAAAAGTAGAATTCAGTATCACTTTCTATAGCTGAGGCAAAATATATTGTAGCAATATTATGTTGTATTCAAGTACTTTAGATGAAGAAAACTTTGGAAGATATCAAGGTAAAGTATGATGAACCTATTTCAATTTTTTGTGATAACATAAGTACTATATATATTTTGAAGAATCTAATAATGCATTCAAAAATAAAACATATTCCCATTAGATATCACTTCTTGAGAGAGCAAGTTGTAGATCAATAGGTTAAGATGGAATATATCAGTACTATAGAGTAGATTGTAAATATTTTCGCAAAGGTACTACCAAAAGACACATTTGAGTATTTGTGAGAGAAGTTGGGAGTAATTTCTTTTACTTCCTACCATTGAAGTTTAGCATCAATTGAGGGGGAGCTAATTATTTGCTCCAGGTAGGCCCTTTACCATTGATGTGAAAGGAGGAGAAAAATAGGTATAGGTACAGGTGTAGAAATAGGTACAAGGAATAGGTACATGTTGCTACAGTAAGGGGGAGTTACTGTATGTTTTTTAGGTGACAGTATGTGCAAGTTCTAGGATGTGGCAATTTTATGATTGAGGTTTCCATCAATGTCAAAGAGGGAGATTGTTGGTGATAAAGGCCCCATTACATTTAATGATGTTTTTAATAGTTATATCTTGGTGAATGTGTGTTAATATTTATTTAATATTAATGAATATATTTTTGGTTGCATATAAGATAAAATAAGGGCCCATGAAGAATTCAAAGAGTCACGGGGTAAAGACAAAAGAAGAATGGGATTAATTTTCCCATGAAGAGTCATTTTGGGGAATTCCAAGAGTCACCAAGTGAAGACAAAAGAGGAAGGGCACAATTTCTCATGAAGGGACACTTTGAGGAATATGAAAAGTCACCAAGATAAAGACAAAAGAGAAAAGGATGCTTTTTCTTATGAAGTGTCACCATATGAAATTTGAAATGTAAGGATACAAAGTGTCATGCAAGTTTGTCACCATTTACCATGAGGATTGAAGGGTCACAAAGGGTGAAGTCCAAAGGTCATTTGGGAAACTATAAATAAAGGCTTGAGAAGGCATTTGTACTATGTGAGATAGAATTTGATTTGAGATTGTAATATCTAGCTTAGAAGAGTAGTGTGAGAGATGAGTATGATTTGTATTTGTTATATCTAGCATAGAAGTGCAAAAGTGAGAGAGGAAAGAGATATTTTAATTAACTATAATTTTTTGAGATAGAAACATTGAGAGATAGTGTGTGGTATACATGTAGGGGTTGGTGCTCCTGTGGGTTGGTGCTCCTATGGGTTGGTGCTCATGAATTGTTGTTGTGTTGGTGCTCAAGAAAGGGGTTGGTTCACCTATGGGTTGGTGATCATAAATTGTTGTTGTGTTGGTGCTCAAGAAAGGGGTTGGTGCTCCTATGAGTTGATGCTCATGAATAGTTGTTGTGTTGGTGCTTAGTAAAGGGGTTGGTGATCCTACAAGTTGGTGCTTGAAAATATTGTGTTTTGAGTTGGTGCTCATTCATGTACTTGAGATTGTTCTCCATGGTTTTTCCCACATTGGGTTTCCATGTTAAATTTAGTGTCTCTCGCTATCTTGTGTGGTGTTTATTATTTTAGTTTTATTGCATATCTTGAATGTATGTTAAAGTGGAATTTGATTAAGGGAAAGTTTATAAGATTTATGATATACTGATTCACCCCCCTCTTAGTATATCTCATGCTTAACATAGTGATGAAGGTATTAGTTTGGACCAACTCTTTATAAGTATTACCAAATGCTTTGAGAAAAGATGTATGGGATTTAGTCCCATCATATTTAATAGTTGGATATATATTACCAATATCAATAGATATAATTAAAGTGAATAAAGGTTTGTTTTGAATGTGTTGAAGTATCTTATTGTGCATGACAGGTTTAGGAATAACATTTCCCTTGTTAAATTTAAGAGGTAAAGGGATAAACTTTTGATTATTTTGAGGAAGAATAATGGGAGGTTGATTAGCCATGTTTATCAAATGATGTTGGAGTTTCATCATTTGAGAGGTGTTAGATGTTTTCATGATGTTTATTTGTTGCACTATTTATACAATAATTTGATTTGTATCAATTGGTGGGTTGGTGTTGGTAAGAGTATTCCCCAAATTGGTATTAGGGGGAGGGTTACTAGGTGGTAGATTGATAAGAAATCAGTTGTTGGTATTAAAAATATTTTTTGTGGGGTTATTTTTTAGGCTTGTATCAATTGCCCCCATAGTATGGTAAAATGTTTGAAGGTGGGAATTATATTGATAAGTATGAAAAGGATCTGATCCACCAATCTCATATTTTAGAGAGATTTGAACCTTATTGAAATCAAAAGGTGAGGGATGAAAAAGGTAATCCAAGAGTGAGGATCCTCTTGGGTAGCAAAGATAGGAAGAAAATAACATCCCATATAGAATCTAAATGGATTTAAGATGTCCAAAAATATTTTGATAGGGGATTTCACAATGCTTGAATAAAGAATCCAAAATCAAGAAGCAAGGAGGAAAAATAAAGACATAGTCAGTCAAACATAGAATAGTATCAGCCAAAAAGAACAAAATCAACTGGATTGACAAGTCTATGAAAGAGGTCCATAGAAGAAGATGCAAAATACATAGTTGAATTATTTGACTATGTTTGACAAAGAATAATACTGAAATAGGTTAGAAGGATACACAATATTATGGGCTGAATATGTATAATAGATTAAGAAATATAATAGATGAAAAGATACATAGCAGGATAGGTCAATTATGTACTTTAAAAGGATAACTAAATAAAGTGGAAGGATACACAGTCATATAAGATAACTATGTACTGAATGGAAGCAAGGTTGAGAGTTTTTGAGAGATTTTGTTGACAATGATGACAATGTTTTGAGAACAAATATTTTTTTCAAGATAATATCTAAGAAAATAAAATGAAGCACATAAATAATTAGATCAATGTGGTTGATCTAATTTGAACACACTGCATAGAATTTTCACTAATGCTAGCTAATGCAAGTTTTGAAATATAAAATATAATGATCAAAGAGAAATCAACAAACTTGAAAGTAAATGCTAAATAATTGGTAATTACTAAATATTTTTAGGTTATAAGAAATTTTGAAATTAATGTGATGGGAAGTTGGCTGTAAGAATGAACTAGAAAGTAATCTGTAGATAGTTTCAGGTAGTTAATGTTGAAAGGGATCTATATTGGAAATTATATTGGATTTGTATTGGGGTATAACCTCCCCATCCTCCACTTCATAATCTATAATGACAATGGCATTAGGTTATTTTGAAATATATACTAACAACCACATGTTTATACTTGACCAAAAAACCAAATCGGCTCCCCCATTGGTGATGAAATCCATGTAGGTAGACCTTGGAAAGAAAAATGTTTAAAGCTTTTTTTTGTGTAAAGTTATTTATAAGTGTATGTAAAAGAGGAAAAATAAAGTGACTAAATCATTAAATTGAAAAACCACCTAATTAATCTATGTTTATTACTCTAAAAATGCATGCAATTGAAATAAAAAGTGAACTAATTACTAGTAAAATAGGTCAATTCCTTTTACTATGAAGAGTACATAATCAGTTTAGGTAACACTATATGTAAACAATATAGAACAAAGTTGATAAGGTTGAAACTATTATATGGAATCAAGATTCTAAAGAACACAGTTGAATAGGTTGATTGTGTCTTCTAGAGAGAAGTATAGGCTATAAAACTATGTCAAGCTAGTCGACCTAGTTTGTTGTAGGGTTAAAGCTTTATAGGATAAAAAATTGTGAGAAATAATATTGTAAATGAAAAACTAAAATTATAGAGAAGGTAAGAATGAACCTTAGTGGTTTTGAAGATGATTAGTTTTCAAATTTTATGTTGTGTTGCTCAAGTGATAATTTAAATACTCTAGAAATAGAGTATACTAGGTCGATGGTCTATAAAATATGTATGCTAAAAATGATATAAAAACATAGTTGATTGGCTTGAATATGTCTACAAACCTTTAACTGAAGAAGAATACTATGTTGATTTGATCAATCTAGTGACCTATATTTGGATAAGACTTGCATAGACAAAATAGAGCCATTTTGGGGCGACTATGTGTTAAAGCTATGCATAGACTATTAAAATTGTATTGATAGGTTTGATATAATACAATAAAAATACATAATATGATGACAATTTGAGTGCATGAAAAAAACCTACAAGGGTTTGATTCACATCACGTTCACCAAAATATATACAAGTGAAAATGCATCTAACTTATTAATCAATCCTAGCTTGGAGAACATAAATCATACTTATAGTTACATTTCTTGGTACATTACATATTTGGGATCACGACCAAGATGGATCCATGAGATCTAACCAATGGATTTTTTACCAAAATAATATCACTAGAGAGGTATCTAAAGCATTTATTCAAACAACACTATACAATAACCCTAGATAGGTCCTATGCTTTCATATTCACTAAGTAAATCTAAACTAAAATATAACCTAGTGATCACCAAAGCTTATGGCACAAAATGGGGGTAATAAGCATAAAAAGTAAACATGCATAGAATAATTCTAATTAATATATGTATAGATATAACCCTAATATATGGAGAGAGTAATATATTCAAAATATATCACTTATGCTACTTCTATCTACTAAAATAGAGTAAAGTTAGAGATACTTACCTTGAAGATGAACCCATTGCGACTCAATCTCTCCATTGGCCAAAGGTGCTTCACAAGAGTATTTTGTAGTTTGTAAGGATCAATAAGAAATGCCTAAGCATCTAATACTTTTTGGTAAGATAATATTCTTCTCCAAATATAAACCCTAAGAAATAATTCTTCAAGTTTAATGGGCAAAGAACATATTGTAAAGAAGCATAAATTAATAATTAACTCTATTATCTCTCTAAGAAATGGTGAAATGAATGTGTATATATAGTTAAATCTAGCCCTATAATTTTTTGAAAGTTTAGTCGATATGATCAGCCCAATTCAAGTATGTATCATTAATTGATAAAAATAAGTTTGATTTCATTCTAGGTTGGCCAAGGCTAACTTAGACCCATAATGTGCAAATATCAATTAGAATATAGGGTCAGCCTAGGATGACATTTTTTAGTAAATGTCAAAAAGGATTTTAGGCTTAGTTAAGGGCCAAGTAAGGTAGTGAATTAATTGGACGAGTGTGTAAGAGAGGTGTCAAAACTTAGGGAATTTTATAAGAGAAGGTTGTGTAGATAATAAGTCATGGTATAGGGGATAATAATCTTATGAAGCACCAATGGTCTACCCACCCCTTTCCTAGTGCACCTCTTAAGGCATACACTCTTAGAGATTGAGACTCGATGAATTCATGCAAGAGAGAAAGAATTAGCATTTGATAAAGTTTGAAAATATTATGTGTATAAACTATGTAGTTAATATTTTTTTTCTAACACACATATCTATGGACTAGTATGCTATATTTATGCTGGTTGGTTTTACTTTTCCTTTATGCACTTCCTTGAGTGTCTTGTCTTGATTTTTCAAGCATTTAAATATGATAAATTATTTTCTCCCCCCATTCATTTATTTTCCTTTTTTACATTTAAATATGTCATTAATTTTTGTATGTTGACATTTAAATATGTCATTTCTTGTTTATTGGACATTTGACTAAGTCATGTCTCTTAAATTGTGTAGCTTTTGAACATGCCCCTTGTTTGCAGTCTCCTTGGAACTTTGAACTCCTCATTTGATTTTTGTTTGATCTTATGTGTGTGATTGATTAATATTTTATATTGTACTATTATTATCTAAATGTTTTCATGATCTACATCATCCTTCTTAGGACTTGGTATGATCACATTATTCATGTTTTAATTATATATCTATCTAGACATGTTCCCTCTATATGCTACATGGTAAATTAAAAGTTTACATGGTTATATTATCCATTCAAGTTAAGGTAAATATTGGTTTCTAATTCTCATCACATTAAAAAGTGGGGGCATACCATTGGGGGAATGCTATGGAGGCATGAATTCCACATTGCTTCACAGCTTTAGATTGTAGTTGAGGCATGTTTTAAAAACACGTTCTCCACATTTGTCATAATTTTAAATTTAGTGGGGGAATGTTTTGGAAACATGTTCTCCACACTTATTTAGTATGTAGCTTACATAGATTACAGTGGGGAAATGTTTTGGAAACATGTCCTCCATATTGGAACTTATATCAATTTTCAAATTTCTACATATACAGTGGGGGCATGTTTTATAAACATATTATCCACACTTACACTAGTTTTGGGTTTCATATTATAGTGGGGGCATGTTTTGGAAACATTTTATCCACACTTACATAGTGAAAAATTTGGAAAAATTCACAATGATTAATATACACATTTGTAAAAAAATTCTATACATTTATACCATTGTTATATAATAGTTTCAACACGATACATATCTAAAGTGCATATGTTATATAATGTGCACTTACTATTACAAAATAAAATTAGTTTAAGATTTCAAACACTTTTAGGAATTGTCATCACCCACTATGTTGGACTTATATGGATTGTATTGAACCAATCTATTGTATTAGTTGGTTCATTTTTGGTATGATTGAGGTGATTAAATCACTCAATCTTTCCAAGTTTATAGGTTGGACTTGATTACATCATCTCACCTCACTATTTTTATAGTGAGCATTAACTTGGTTCACTCATACTAACTACATTATAAGTATGATTGGGTTACAAATTTTAGCTAATCTCAACTACTGGGTGTAAACTTATCTTTTATCCAAGTCTGGAGACATGTGTTCTCTAATCTCTCTATATATTTAGATATATGCACTTCCTAGATATTATATTTATCTTAATATCAGTTTAAATGATTTATAATGATATATATTTCATATAAAATTACCAAAAGGAAAACCATTTACATAAATACATAGGTGTACTCCTAACCCTTACTCTCTTTCAACTTTAATCATTTTAATCATTTTTAATTTTAGATTATATGCACTAATTATATAGTATAACATGCTCTTGGTTGTAGGTTGTTAACCAACAAAACATTAAAGTTAGACTCAAATAAAGACAAGGTTTGTTATACATACATAGGTATGCATTTATTTTACTTTAAACTAGAAATTTTAGTCTTATATACTTATAAAATATATATCATGGATGTACCTTCAACTTATATACCTTTCTTACTACCAAAAATATCATATACACTCTCTCTATGCTTAATTGCTTATCTCTTAATCTAACCAATGCCATTTTGATGACCTAGTCCTTATACCTTGTCCATAATGTTTTAAACCTACTTATCTTCCATCTATATAAGTTTTGAACCTACACCTATTTTCTAATTACTCAAACACTTACATCCTATTTAGATGCATATTTAGACACAAGTGTCTAGTGCCATAAAGTCATCTAATTTACAAACAAAATGTATTAATATGGTTAGACTAAGTGATTTAGTATAATATATTATCCAAAAGGATTGGTATAAATACAATATCAATACTCATCCATTAATTACCTAGAAAAGACCTAGAAACACCTAGTAAATCAAAAAGGCTACTTACCAAAAACACCTAATCAAGTACTAAAGTGAGAAAAACTTCCTTATTTTATCTTATTTCCATATCAATAATAGGAACAACATATCTATAGGTATAAATTATTTAAGGATAACTCCATGAGATACATTTTCCAAGTTACAAATGAGGTCACTATTTTACTTATTTATCACATATTGTAGATTCACACATAAGCCAACATGTAGGGAGAACTTCACAAGTTTGAGGTCCTCTTAAGAGTATTGGATATGTAGGAAACACTCATGGATAGAGGGGTCTTTAGTGAAACTTTAAATTATGTTCCCACTAACCCATTCTCTCCATAACCACTATGAAAATGAAGAACTATAGTTTTTCTATTTGACAAGGAGCAACAATCCATGACCCAAATCTGAATGTACCATAGTGAAAGTAACTTATAACCCAGAAATATCTAGGTGGTCACATATAATTTTAAAAAGTATTTCGTATTATACACTTGAATCTGAGTCAGACATTAGCATCAACATAACCATCCCAAGTTGATGTAAGTGTATGTGGTTACAGAGGTAAAATTTATAAATTTATGTGACTATTCCATAATCTAGACTCAATCTAATTTATACTTGTTCCAAATCTAGATATATATTAGCATTATAACTAGCTAAGTATCTTGTTTTCATTATCATTATAATATCCAATATATATCTACTTTATATCTTTAGCATCTCAACATAATAAATTAAACATATTTTATCTAAGTTTCAAAAATAATTGGCATGTTTTAGAGATAGTCTATCATACTTATTCCCTAGGCTACCTCTACCCCTTTAACATTAGATTATACATAATCTACATTTTAGATTTAAACATTGAACTCTGGGGTGAATTCAATGTAAAGGGATTAGATATATTTTAGTGTGTAGATAATTAGTAATAGTAAAGCTAATTTTTGAGACATTATCGAGTTTCAAATTGAATTCTAAAATAATAGTTTTGGTGAGATCACATCATGTGAATTGAGATCTAAGTTGATGGCATGTGTTTGGGTTAGCTATTTCCCAATTTGGCATTAATTTAATATTTTTAAAATTATTCCCCATTTAGATTTATTTTATTGTGATGGAACTCCTTGAACCATTGGATTGTGATCAACCCTTTGGTTAAATTCAACATATGTGAGGATTATGGGGAGCATGCACCCATTTAGCCCTGATGGCATAGTGTAAGACCCTAGGATTTCCCACATATAACTCTATGGTTGGTGGGCTTGATAAGTACCACATCACATGGATGTAGTGGGGACCCCTATGTCTTGGTAGATTTGTACACTTGATTTTCCACTTGGAAGTCTCTTTTACATATGGTATATCTTCATTATATCAGAAGTTTTAACATGTATTATTGTCTGACCTTCCTAAATAATTTTGGGACCTTCTACCATTTGAGTGTATGGAATGACACATGCAAACTCCTAATTAGTTCAAAAACCTGATAGATTTAACATATATTACAATGTGGGATCTCCCAAGGCTGTGACAACTCTAACACTATGGGATTGATAGAAGACACATGGTGCCACCTCATTAGTTTTAATATTTGACAACTCTAACATCTCTCATAGTGTATTACTTTCTAGGCCTTTGATAGATAGGATGTCATGGGACTAATATAATACACATGGTGCCTCCTCATTGGTTTTAAAATGTGAAAAATTTGGCATATCTAATAATTTGGGACCTCCCATGGCTCTAACAGCTCTAACACTATGATACTACCAAAAGACACATGGCACCTCCTCATTAGTTTTAAGAGCTAATAACTTTGAAATCTCTTACAATATGGGACCTCATAGGGCTCTAATAAATCTAACACTATAGGACTAAAAAAATACATGTGGAACCTCCTCATTGGTTTTAAGAAATAAAAAATCTAATATTTATGATAGAATGGGACCTCTTGAGTCTCTAACAACTCTAAGACCATGAGATTTATACAAGACATGTGGCACCTCCTCATTGGTTATGGGACCTAAAAATAAAAAACACACTAAGTCATTTAAAGTACTTCGTAAGCAAATAAACTCTTACACATTATCCAAAAGGTTTCTGAGAGGGTGCCAATAGAGTTCATACCATAACTTTGTGAAAATCCTACACAAGAAAATTTTGTAGAGAAACATAGTTAACTCAAAAATGATTGTGGATATAGTTTGAAAGCACAATGTGTTAAGTTATTAACTACACAAAACTTTGGGGGTTTTTAGGTGTGATAAGTAGTAAATGGAGAATTTTTAGGATACCATTCTAATTAGGATTGAGAAAACACCAATTTTTTATGCAAACAATGATCAATTATGACTTGATTAAAACTCTAAAATTTTAAAATTTTAACAAAATAGTGGTCCCCTTTTCTTTACAAAAAGGGACATGTTGGTCATAACACATTTATAGAATTATGTTAAACCCTAGGTATTCATTAGGGTTTCATACTTATAGGGTTTTATATTTCACCCTTAAGGTTTTATTTTTAGACTTGATTTTTGATTCCCACTTCCCTTTTGTACAAATAAAAAAAATTTATCTTTTGTGCTAGGGTTTCAAACTCATTCATTTATTATGGGTTTTCCTTGATTGGGTAATATTTGGATAAAAATGGATATATTTTTAAAAATCTCCAATATATTATCTAATTGGATTGAGTGGATAAAAAGCCTATTTTGGGTTGCTAAAATATTGTATGATTTTTCCAAAATTTTAAATTACTATTTTTTATAAATTCAACCTAGAGGATGAAGGGCCCACCTATATTTAAAAATTAATTTTTGGGTTTAATTTATATAATTTCTATTACCACAAACCTCTTTTTTTGTAAATAATTACTCACATTTTTCTTTGAGTGGTCAATTCTTTGTTTAACTCTTACGAAGGCAGTTTTTATGGTTGCTTTCATATTAGTAGTAGGCTTTGTATTTCTCTTACCTTATATATTAAGGTTTGGTAAATTAAAAATGGAAAATGAATTAAAAAACCCTAACCACTCCCCTACTATTTATTTTATTTTTGACCCAATCCTTTATTGAACCAATGGTATAAATTTGACCCAATATGATTTATGATTGAGATATTTATAGAAATTAGGATAAAAAGGAAGGGGATTAGGAAAATATGAAAAATGTATTATTTTAACTATTAAAATTACTACACATAAATATTGAAATGCCTCAAATAAATAATACATTCAAAAACTAATAAGGCTAGAATTAATAATAAATAATTCCAAGCCTTCTTTAAATAATATTATTGTAATATCTAATAAGAGTTGCCTTTTTTTACCAATAGGTGAAAAAGGGTATGCATAGATAATTTTATTCCTCCCCATATACCCATAAATTATATTATCTACCATATAACACCTAGTATTCACCCAAATTTTAGATTGGGTTTTGTGATCCATGTTGTCATTACTAGGAGAGGAAGGGTACATCAGAACATAGGCATTTAAAATATTCTTCCTCAACTCCCTCTACCTTTGATAAGGAAATCCACTCAACCTAAAAGGTATAAATCATTTATAAAATAAATAATACCCATTCCAAGATTTATATACTTGACTTAATAAAGAGATCAACCATTTATAAAGACATCCTATATAAGGCATTATGCAAGACAAATATTCCAAGTAATACATAACCAACATATTTTACTTCTATCATGAATACATTAAAGGATGTAGACAAATATATTTTACTTGATAAGGGATAAATACCTCCTAAGCATATTATTGATAAAAAATTATCATTATTAATTCAAGTTTAGATTCAAACTAAAGGTGTAAAATGTTTATTGATTGTTAATGGCTCAAAACTAAATATTTTCAGCACTACTTTATTAAAATAATTGGGTATAAGTATGAATTTTGTTTGTAAATAATATTAAAAAATTAATATAATAGACTACAGTCTGCACTAAATACTTGGGACCATATCATTGGATAAAAAATTAGTTCCCAAAATGGTACCTAATACCTTCCACATTATGTCTAAATAGTTACATTATAACATTTTTAGGCTAATCTTCAATACATGCCATGGAAGCAATACCATCCACATTGCATAAAATTATTATGTTCATACATGAATGATATTCTTATACATTATAAGATGAACAAATAAATTATTGAAAACCAATCATATTTAAAATAACATTCTATCATTCATCCAACATAACCCATCCCATGGGATTAAATATGTACATATGAGGTGGGTTAATAAATTAAAAAACATGACAAAACACCAACCATGAGCATTACATAATATGCACAAAGAATAATACAAGTTACCATAGAGAAAAAAATCCTAGATCTCACTATTTTGGTCAAGTCTGAAGATCCTAATTGGATAGTTATAAATTGGTATGATAATGATGATGATGATATGCAAGATATGACATATGACAAATTGTGTAAGCTGAAATTCAATTCTCTCAACCAAGATAAATACTTATCACATAACATGTTCACACCTAATTATCTTGGAGAGTATTGGGATAATTTATATAATAATAATACTAAGGTTTCTACTAAATAACAATCAATAAAGGAAAAAAAAAAGACTATAACTAAACATAGTCAACATAATTAGAGTACAAACATTTTTTGTATTGTGTTTTAACATATATTTGATTTAACAAGTAAATTTTTGTTTAATAGGCATAAAAATTCGAAGGATCAGAATGATAAATAAATATAGTTATTAATAATTATGATTGTAACTTACTAAATATAGAAACATGATATTTTCAGAAAACATAAGAAAGAAAACAATTTAGATTAGATCTAGATTTATAATTAATGTTTTTGATGCCTGGCAGTGAACATCAACATATAATAAGATTGTGACTATTCAGGATTACAGATAGAATCTAAGAATATTCTTTGATAAAACCAAACTCGTTGTATAATGGCATAGGTTTATTGCATCCATTGACTATAGACTTGTTCATGTTGATTATGAAAAAACTATAACTACCATATTGATAAAAAACAAATTCTCTATATTTTCAAAAAGTTATAAAGTAAACAAAACAAAGTGATTGCAAATATGAAAACCCACACCTAGGACCTTTTGAACTCCAAAAATACAAAATATTAAAATTCTTGAAGACTCAATCAAACATAATGCAAACCTCATTTTAACTTTTCTCTATTGGGATACAACTCAAATGTATCTTGAGATGGTATTTATCAATGCCAAATTATATTTAGATACCTCTATTAAAGATATGCACCATGTTGATTTGATCAAAGAAGTATAATATTGATGTACCCAAGGACTTGATTTCTTGATCACTTCATCATATATTTTTAGCATGTTTAATTGTGATCCAAAGAGGTATATTTATAAGAAAATTGAGATCAAGGAGGACCCTTTATCTTGAAATCAAGATGAATATGTTCCAAAAGGTCCTCAAGTGTGCACATAGATCAAGCACATGGATCAATGATGTAATCCCTTCATATAAATAAAGATGAAGGGTGGAGTGTGAGATTTGCAAATATCTAAGATGGATGAATATACTCCCTTCATATTTTTTCTAAGATGAAGGGTGGAGGATGCCCCTTTGTAAATAATAAATATGAATGAATGTGGGCCCTTCATCTTATTTCCAAGATGAAGGGTGGAACACCCTCTCTAAGAAATCACATGGATATTAAAGGTGTGCCTTTCATATTGTTTCCAAGATGGGGAGTGGATAATAATCCCCCTTTATTTTTAATTCTTTGAAAAATTGGTGTGATCTGAAGGGTATATTCTTAAAATCTCAAGATTCTTTTTTGCATGAAGATTCATTAGGAGGGGGACAAGAGAAAATTATTAATTTAAAGAGTAATTAATTAAATATCTCAAAGACCTATTTAATTAATATAATTTGAGGAATTTATTATTAGATTGAAATTGATAAGGAGAATGTGATTGAATAGAGAAGGGAAAGTTATCAAATTGATCAGTGAAGAAGGAATTGGATAGATAAAATTGATAATTAAATAGAGAAATTGATAATTGATCATTTTTTTTGAAAAAATAATGATAATTGATCATATAAATTAAACAAATAATAATAATAATTTATTATAGAATTGAATAGAGAATATATGAAATTATAGGAAGTCATTCCATTATGTAATTTGACATGAAAGTTATATAATTAGAGTGTCTACATTTGAACCTATTTGAGAATGAATTGTGAGACATAAGTGAAAAAATAAATTTTAAAATAGTAATAGTTTTAAAAGTGATCATATAATAAAAATTAATGGATGTTAGTTTTGACAATTTTTTTCTAAAAATAGAATAAATGGGTTAAAATGTGCCCCAAAGTAATGTTGGTTAAGCCCTTGATACCCCATTGAAGGGATAGTAAATAAAATTTTGGTCAATTAAACCCTTTTAATGATGATAAAATTATGTATAAATGATATACAAGGTGAAAAATGAAAGACATGGGTGAAAATGGAATGAAAAATGGACCTTGGGACAAAAAATAAGCTTATAGAGAAGTAAAAAAAGAGTGCCATGAGGGGGGAAATATTTCAAATAAAAGGGTATAGATTCATCCTAGGGCATGAAAATAGTTCATTTTCACTCTCTAATTTGAAAATTTACCCTTATAATAGTGCACATGAGACACTGAGATAAAATGTCATGTCGAGGATGACTAAGAACACTTCTAGAGAGAGTGCAAGAGTTTAGATGACCATGAAGGATAGGGCTATCGATATGTAACTTTATTTTCTTCTTAGTTTTTCATTTAATCACATTTATTACTCCTTTAAGTTTAATTTAATGCAAAAATCATTATTTTTAAATCAGTGAATTCATCCCTAAAAATGATGAATCCATCGATGATAACAATCAATTTGTTAAATGATTAGTAAAGAGGTCCTTTGGTTTGGCAATTTCATTCGTGAAAATGATGAAATTTCCATTTGAAAAAATAGGTTAGAGGTATTTACTAAAATAGGGAATTTTTCATAGTAAACATCAAATTTGCCATCAAAAATGTCAACTTCATCCACATAAATGGAAAAAACTTAGAAAAACCTAGGTGTATTACCCCTTACAAAAAAATGGAAAAGTATAATAGAAAAAATGTTAGAATGATAAAATAAATAATCACTAGTCCAGAAAAAATGTCCCACATTATTTTTTAATGATTGAGTAGTGAAAAGGTTGAACATAATGATAAAAAAGTGACCAGAATAGTGACAAAATTTTCATGATTGTGGTAAAAATGTTGAGATATTTCCAACAATGAATTCATCATAAGAATGGTAAAATTGGCTTGTGAAATGGTGAATTCACCTCAATCAATAGTGAAATCGTCATAAGGGAATAATTAACCAATTTTTTTTGGTAAAGACATAGGAAAATGACAATTGATAATAAAATAATAATAATAATAATAATAGTAATAATAATAATAATAATAATAATAATAATAATAATAATAATAATAATAATAATAATAATAATAATAATAATAATAATAATAATAATAATGAATGTTAAAATTTTGTGAGACAAGTAGACATGTTTAAACTATAGAAATGTGATCTAGAATGTAGAAACATATAATAGACAAAGTGATTTGTATTAGATTATAAAATCAAGTGGAGGTTCTATTTACCTGGGAGTGATGATCACAAATTATTTATCATCTTGGTTTATGGATGGGGGACATGTCAAGATTCTTTAACACTATTAGCTTAATACACATAATAAGGATGCCCATGATTAGGGCAGATCAAACTTTATTGAGTTCCCTAACTAAGAATTGGAGATATCACACATAAAAATTATTTATATTGATAAGGGAGATTATAATGACTCTAAAACATGTGCATTGGATAATTTACATTTTTATAAGGGATCATTCATTATATTGACTACCTCTAAAAGATAGATAGGAGGTTTTAGAAGAGTTGATTAGCCCATTAGACATTGAGATGGTGTAAGGGGATATGTTGATATTGATGAGATTGAGATTATGATGAATATTCACTAGGATGAGTCAATGGAGGAGGATGCACCTACACCCATGTTATATGATTGGGTTGTGATTGAAATCATAGTTATTGTCAATGATATTCTACTTTTTGATAAG
This sequence comes from Torreya grandis, assembly GCA_037957365.1. NCBI lineage: Eukaryota > Viridiplantae > Streptophyta > Pinopsida > Cupressales > Taxaceae > Torreya > Torreya grandis. Next base: position 1,958,016 of record JARHVA010002021.1, read on the forward strand.
AGTGATCATCTCTTCCACATGGGTTAGGTGGTGTGGTGAGAGATATTTATCAAATATAATTATATTTTCATGGGGGTTGATGATATTAGCCTTGTTATATCATGATTTTCATTACATAGTTCATCATAGGGGACAAAGCATAGGGCCCTTGACATTGCTCCATGTATGGGTTTTGGAGCATGTGGTTATTAAGTGCCTAATTGGTATGTGAGGTAAAGGGATCTAGATGAGACCATAGAATATGGATGGGATTTGATAGGACTAGGGCATAGGAGTCACTTAGGAGGGATATTATATTATATATGTGCCATTGATGATCTAAATGATGCTAATATTACATGGATGCCTTATCATGACATATAATTTTAGTGGGCTGAGGATATTGAGGTGCTATTATATATGACCACTCATTGTATTTTGGGTTGAAAAGATTATACCATAGAGTGTTATAATATATATAGGGTATTATAGAAGTTTAGTACACATTAGGGTGTGACACTCTAACCACATAGATTCACATGAGTAGTGAGATAGACTAGATAGTTGTGACCAACCCCAAATACAGTGGAGGCCATAAATAGTTTTAAATTAGTATCCCAAGTTGGTTGGGTATCCATAGGGGGCTATATGATGTTAGAGTTACAAATACATATGTGATATGGTGGGCCCAACATCATCCCTTGAGACTTATAATTTCCTAGGATAGAGAGGAAACATAATCAGTAATAATTCTTATAGCAAGACTAGGAGATAAGGTAGAAAAGGATGAGGGTAAGTAATATGATAATGAGCTAGTAGACATTGAGATAGAGGAGGGAGATGATGTGGAGATTGAATACATAGATAATGATGTATATATTATATCATATGTGGAGTAAATGGATATATATATATATATATGATAGGGACTGGGTAGGATACATAGAGGATAATATATCTTGGATAGGTCAACTCTTTCAGACCTCTAATATAAAAAAAGATAGATATTTATTGCTATATTAAGACAAGAGATCAGTTATTGAGAGATAGAGGTGGAATGATTATGGGTTAGAGTGGATCGGTACTCCCAATAATTATCCTAGGTGAATGTATAGATTATAGTTAATTAGGTAGATTTATCCAAATTACATGTAAAGATAAGTAAGATGGACCAAACACTAATAAAAATCACTACTAAGAGGGACATTTTAATATTAGAGAGATACTATCATCTCATAGAGAGGCATGGCCTAATCGAAGGGATGTTGTATTACAGGGTCCTTCCTAGGTAGTAGCATAGAGGGATATCACTATAGTAGAGTGAGACTTGATATGAGCTAAGAGAGATATTTTATAAGTAGATATGGCTCAATTAAAACTTGATAGGGATGAGGCTAGAGAGGTGGCCATAGAAATGGGTGATATATATTGATGATAATATCCTTTGGGCTAAGTATGTGGTTTCTTATTATAGGACATTATATGAGTTAGTCATACATACAATCACTAAGTAACATAATTTTTAGAGTATATGGATTAGTATCATTCATATTCTATATCTTTATATTTATCACATAGATCCTTAGCTTCATCTAGATCAGTTCCATAGCTGACACCACACTCATCCACTATAGGTCCTCTAACACCATGATCACCACCACTAGATGGGGGAGAGGAGAGATATCAATAGGGAGAGCATAGAGATATATCCATGATGTAAAATCATAGTTAGATTTTACTAAACTAAAGAAATTAAATTATGTATTATTGATCTATGATATATACTTAATATATATATGATGTACGTGGATGACCTGAGTTGTAGATGTGTTCTCCATTTTTTATGTATATGCCCCATTTGATGTATATGGACATTGATAATTTATATATATATATATATATATATATATATATATATATATATGATATTTGTGATGCTCACTATTATCTCATGTGTTTTTTTAGTTAACTTACTTATTTACCTTAATCATAGATTAGATATGTTTTACTATGCTCTTGATATTAGATTTGCTCCTACTTATAGTACATGATGTGACAAATATACTTTATGATCATGATGTTTGTTAGTTTGATGATTTAATTTGATATATATAATTATTTGATTGATGGAATTTATTTTTAAAACCTATTTAAAAATTGATTTTATATTACACATGATAATATGCATCATAATGTAGGAAGGATTGTGATAACATTCTTCTATCAAAATGCGTAACAATTTAAATTCAAAATGCACATGTATACAAATTAAAACAAGATATGGATAATCAAGTTTAAAATGTATAAAATAATTCACTTAAATAAATTATAATTTAGATACAACTATTCACAACTCAAATTCATGATATGATTAATCAATAATTAAGTGGAAAACATAATGTACTAAATTAAGGTAAGTGAAAAACAAAAACAATGCATATCAATAAGCAAACAATCAGTGAAATTGAGCATGAATACATTTATTCATATCTAAAAAAATTTATTAAGAAAACAAGAGTCATACATGAATAAAAATATACAAAAGCTAAGACACTCAAGAAATCAGTAAACATTCCATTTAGAAACACACAAACAAAAGCAAGTAAACATTTTAAGTACAAATTTGATGTGTGTGTATGATAATAAGGCATTACCCTTTGAGACCAAGGGTATGAATAAATAATTATAATTGAAGGGGTAAAAAAGGAATAGGAAGTGGCTAAGCTAACTCTAAATGCATTAAGCAAGTGGATGTTGCCTACATAGTCTCATGGATATCGAATCCAACATGGACTTTAGGCCAAATTTAGTTCCCCCAAGGATTTGCAATTGATAAAAAACTAATTATAATTAAATATAAATTATTATATATAAGACATAGGAACATATAATCATAAAATAGTGAAAGCATATAGGGAAAAGGATTGCCAAAATGGCAAGAGATATGCTCACAAAATGTTGAGAGAATGAGAAAAGGGATGGTCGATTTGACCTCCAAAAAATAATCACTTCTTACATAGTCTAATTGGGACCTCAAGAAATTGTAGTTAAATAATAAAATTGAGCATAAAAAATGATGTTTATGATTAAGGACATGAATAATTTGAGATATAATTATTAGTCTCATAAAAATATGAGAGTGTGAAATATGAACTTGTAAAATAGCAAGAGCTTGAAAATTTGGTACCAGTTTGAAATATAATATTTATGAGGAGATGAAAATCAGTAATGAAATATGACAAGATGTGCTACCTAAATATTAAAAACCATAAATCTAAGCTGAGCAACAAGATGATAACTAATCAATTACAACATACTAGAGATGGGTACTTTGAGGGAAAAAACACCATTGTTTAAGATTTTTTGCATTTTTAAATGTTTAGGATTTTTGGATATTTGAAATTTTTAGGGATTTTGGAATATGATATGAAAATTTTAGGTATTTTGGACTAAGATATGAACAAGGTTATTTTGACCAAAGAATATACAGGAATAGGAACAACAAATCTAGAAACACTTATCAAAGGGAAATGTAATCATGTGAGTAATTCCTTAATATAGATAAGAGAAAAAAATAAGGGGAACGATTAGACATGAATAATTATGCATTTACCACTAAAAAAATGGATAATAGGATATATTTTCTTCCTTTTAATAATGAACTTAGGTGTGAATAAGTTGTATGGTGGAATGTAAATGAAAAATTGCTAGGGACTTCAAGTGAACAATACTAGCCTTAGATGTAAATTTTCTATAATTAGAAAATTCTTCTATAAAATAGAGTTCAAGAAAAATAATATATTAAACATATAAATATTGCTCTGATTCATTTTTAGAAATGCATTTATAATCAAATTAAGGTGGTAATAGGATAAAAGGTGAGTAAGGATGCCATAATACACCAAGCATGGGAAAACAAGGGGTAGGGAAAGACAAAATGGAACATAAATGCCCACAAGTAGGAAAATATATAGCTCAAAGTGTGACAAACTTAGTCATGAAAGTGCTTAATATACATGATACTCATTGTCTCATTGAATTAATGACCATCTTCAATAGCCAATCTGTAAGCACCAAACCCATATTTAGCTCTAATAACAAAGGGGCCTAACCAATTTAATTCAAATTTACCTTTATTTTCCCATTCAAAATTATTATTATTTTGTTTCTCCTTTAGAATAAGATCAACAAGGTCAAACTCTTAGGAAATAATAATTTGATTAGAACCCTAGCATTGTTGATTCTAGTAATACTTTAGGTGATAAAGGGAAACTAGCCATTTTAAATCCAAAAGGTATAGCTCTGCTAATCTATCCACTCTAAAATCTTTTTCATCTAGAATATCCTGTAAGTAAATAAGAAAATAATGTAACTTGATCTCAATGGGAATAATGGCTTCTAAACCATAGACCAAAGAATAGGGTATTTCACTTGTTGGGGTGTAGACATTAGTGCAATATACCCACAAGTTTGGGAATATTTCAAATACTAATCACCACCATTAGTAGTAAACATCTTATCAAGAATTTTGACAAATATATTATTGGAACATTCAACTTGACCATTTACCTAATGATAATATGGTGTAGAGAACTTTTAATTGATATAAAATTTAAAACAGAGGGAAACAACATATTAATTTTTAAATGATCAACCATTATCAAATATAATAGTGAATGGAATGCCATAGTAAAAAATTATATGATTCGAAATGAACTTTGAAATATGATTTTAGCTAATATAATTAAGATGTATTACATCTATCCATTTTCTAAAATACTTAGTTATAGTAAGAATGTATCTATGCACATCAGAAGAAGTAGGGTTGATCTTGCCAATGAGGTCATGTCCCCATATGAAAGATGATCGAGGGGTCATAATAGGTCTAAGTGCCTGGGATGGCACATGGATTATATCACCATGTTGTTGACATGATTGTTTTTTATTAACATATGGACATGCATCTACATCCAAGTAGGCCAATATTATCTAGTATGAATAATCTTTTTAGCTAAGAAAAAAATTACTAGTGTGTGTGCCATAAATTCCTTCATGAACTTCCCTAAGTGTTAATTCAGATTCACCCATATTTAAAAAATGAATTAGAGTTCCCTCATAGCATCTATGATAGAGTATGTTGCCAAAGGTGGTATAATGGGAAGTGTTTTGAAGGAAATATTTGGTTTTGTTTTAGGATAATTCAAAGGGGATGATTTGATCTTGAAGGTATGAATATATATTCAAAGACCAAGTGGAATTAGGGCTAGCAATAATACAGATCATTTTGATAGTTGAACAAGTGTTCAATAGAATGAGAAGGTTTTCAATCATAAACTAATACTCTTTTACATTTGAATCAATTTTAATCATGGACCCAATAGTATCCATAGCATCAACAGATCTATTATTGGCTCTCAAAACCTATTCAAACTAGATGAATTGAAATTTGATTTTAAGCTCATCCACAAATAATTTATAAGGTTCCAATTTATCATAGTTAGTTTAGTACTGATTAGTGACTTGGTTGATAATAAGCTCATAATATCCATAGACTTCTAGATTTTTGATATTCTATTGTACTTCAAGATGAGGTCCAACAAGAAAAGTTTCATATTCAACAATGTTATTTGTTCATGGGAAACTAATGTGAAAATCCTTAAGAATAATATCATCTTGTAGCATGATAAAAGGTATTACAATGCATGATCCATGTGTTGTGAAAGAGCGATAAAAGTAGAGATTCCATTCTTATGCTTCAATTAGGCTCATAATAAACTTATCTAAAAATTAGATTATCATTGGAGTGAAATCTAAAAATAGAGCTTCAACCCACTAATTAGGCAACACTTGTCCTTTTATGGCTTTATGACATGTATACTCTATGTCTAACTCACTGAGAAACATTATCAACTTAGCCATGTGACTAGTTAAAGATGCCTTTGCCAATAGATATTTTAAAGGGTTTATTTTATTAATAAACATTGTTTTATTATTCATCATGTAATGTCCTAACTTCTGAGAAGTAACTACTAATGCCAGAAAAGATTTTTCCATCTGGTTATTTTTTTCATAAAAAACCAATGCTTGACTTAGATAATAGATAGCTCTTTCATTTATTTGACAATCATGCTAAGTTAGGAGTGCCTCCAAGGCATTGCCAATTGCAAAAATGTATAATAGAAAAGGTTTCCCCAACATGGGAGGAATAAGTATAGGATAATTGACCAAATATTACACGAGATCTTGAAAGTATTCTTAACAATATTAATTCCATTGAAAAGTATTCCCTTTTTTAGAATATGGGTAAAAGAGTGATATCGATCGTCTAGTTGAGAAATGAAATGTTGAATAGCTCAGATCTTCCCTTGTAGACTATGAAACTACATCAAGTTAGTAGGAGGTGACATTTAAACAATAAATGAAATTTGTGTTGGGTTAAATTCAATGAATTTAAGAGATACAATGAAGCCTAACAATTTTCCAAAACTAACCCCAAAGACACACTTATTAGGGTTAAAACATACACTATATTCAAATAACCTTTTAAATATTTTTTGTAATACTAAAGGGTGGTCTCCATGAGTCTTTGATTTGCCTAGAATGTCATAGGAATAATATTCCATAATGTTGTGCATAAGATCATGAAAGACAACTGTCATTACTCTTTTATAAGTGGTGTCAACATTCTTCAAGCTAAATGGCATGGCTTGGCAATAAAATATGCCCCATGGAGTAGTAAATGCCATTTTATGTTGATCTTCATGAGTAATTTTTATATGGTTATATCCCAAGAAAACATCCATAAGAGATAACATCTTATAACCTATTATTGAGTCCATAATAATGTCTATATTTGATGATGAGAAACCATCTTTTAGACAAGCCTTATTTAGGTCCTGAAAATATATACAAATGCAAAGCCTACTAACTTTTTTTTTACTATTACCACATTATAAATCTAATCTATATATAGAATAGGCTTGATAAAACATAATACAAACAATTTTTATAGTTAGACATTGACTAATAGAGTAATCTATGGGTTCATCTTTCTTATATTTTGCTTGATCGACTTTACATTTGGATGCATCACTAAGTGATGTAAAACTAATGTTATATCTAGACTTGATATATCTAAATAATCCCAGGAAAATATGCCAATGAATTATATGAGAAGGGCAATGAGAAATTCAAATTCTTTTGTAGTGAGGGATGCACAAAGATATATTATCTTTGGATAATAAGTAGTAAAAATGTTGACCTCTATAGTATCTTCCACAAGAAGTGTGGAACCATCATCCATAATAAGAGGAAAAAAAGGTAGTTACTCATCAAACTCAGAATGTGAACTTTTATATGGACCCATATAGGAGGAATTATAATTATTGCCTTTAGAAAGCGTAGATCCTCTAGAATCATATGATCAAATTTATTATGTTGTTTAGGATTGATCTCTATACTAAATGATAGGTGTGGACTTATGGACACCTGGGCTTCTTGTGAAGGAGAGAAAATTTACCATCTAATGACATCTACTCATTATTTTTGAGACCTAACAACTTTGAAATATTTGATAATGTGGGAAATCTAGGGATTTGATAGCTATGATGTAGGAATGAAAAAAATACACATGGCAAAACTTCATTGGTTCTAGGACCTAAAAACCATCATATATTTAACAACATAGGAGCTCCTAAGGCTCTAAAAATTTTGACATCATGGGATTGATAAGACATGTGGCACCTCTTCATTGGTTCTAGGGACCTAAAAAGTAAAAAACCACACCAACTCATGGAAATTACCTTAAAAATAGAGAATCTCTTACATGTCAGCCAAAAGGATTTTGGGAGAGTGTTAGATTGAACTTCAAGAATACAAATCTATGAAAAACCTACATAAGGAGTTTCTATAGAGAAACACAATTAACTCAAAAATCACCATGTGTAAATATTTTGAAAGCATAATGTGCTGAGCTACTATTTAAATATGCATAACTATGGGTGTTTTTAGGTGTGGGAAGTAGTAAATGGAGAATATGTAGGATACATTTCTAATCAAGATTGATAAAACATCAAGTTTTTGTGCAAATAATAATCAATCAAGACATGATTAAAACTCTAATTTTTTTCAAATTTTAACAAAATAGAGGTCCCCTTTTCTTCTATGAAAAGGAATATGTTGGTCACAACACATTTATTTAATTGTGTTAAACCTTAGGTATCCATTAGGGTTTAATCCTTCTAGGTTTTGATATTTCAGCCTTAAGGTTTTATTTTTAGACTTGATTTCTAATTTCCCCTTCCCCTTTGTACAAATCATAAAATTTTATCTTTTGGCCCAGGGTTTCAAATAATTCTTTTATTAGGGTTTCATTTATTAGGTTTAATCCTTGATTGGTTGATATTTGGATCAAAATGGATATATTTTTCAAATGTTCCAATATTTTTTATAATTTATAGAGTGGATAAAAAACCTATTTTGGTTTGCTAAAATAGTATATGAATTTTCCAAAATTTTGAATTTACTAGTTTTTGTAAATTTGGCCTAGAATATGAATGGTACAGCCATATTTAAAATAATTTTTGGGTTTAATTTATCTACTATTTATTACCACAAACCTCTTTCTATTGTAAAAATTTATTCATGATTTTATTAGAGTGGTAAATTCTTTATTTGAATCTCATCAAGGCACTACTTTTATGACTGATTTCATATTAGGAGTAGGCTTTGTGTTTGTATTAACTTATATATTAATGTTTGGTAAATTAAAAATGGAAAAATAAAAATAAAATCTTAACCATTCCCCTACTATGGATTCTTTTATTTTCAACCTAAACCTTTATTGAACTAATGTCATAAATTTGACCCAATAAGTGTTGGATTGAGATATTAATATAAATTGGGTTATAAAATAAGGGGATTAAGAAAATATGAAAAATGTATTATTTTAAATATTATAATTACTACACATAGAAGGTTGCAAGGCCTCAAATACATAATATATTAATAAATTAATAAGGCTAAAACTAATAATGAACAAATCTGAGTCTTACTGAAATCATATTGTTGCAATATCTAATATGAGTTGACTTTGGTTACCACTAGGTGCCAAAGGGAATGCATAGCTATTTTTATTTCCCCCCCTAAAACTATAAATTATCTTATCTACCATTCAACACCTTATATTTCCCCAACATTTAGATTGGTTCCTACGGTCCGTGTTATCATTATTAGGAGAGGAAGGGTACCCTAGAACATAGGCAGTCAAATTGCTCATCCTCAACTCTATCCACCTCTTGCAAGGAAATACACTCAATGTAAAAGGTATATCATCATTGATCAACTAAATAATTCCCATGCCAAGATTTATATACTTGACTTACTAAAGATATCACCCATATATAAAGACATATTATATGATACATTAAATAAGACAAATATTTCTAGTACTACATAACCAACATATTTTACTTCTATCATGAATACATTAAAGGATGTAGTCAAAGACATTTTATTTTAGAAGGAATAATTACCTCCTAAACAAGTTATTCATCAAAATTTACCATTATTAATTCATGTTTAGATTCAAACTAAAGGTGTCAAATGTGTATTGATTGATAATGGCTCAAAATTAAATATTTTTAGCACTACTTTATTAAAATAATTGGGTATATGTATGAATTCTATTTATAAATCAGATCAAAACATAAATGGATTAGACTACACTCTGTATTAAGTATTTATAACCATATCATTGGATATAAAACTAGGCCCCAAGATGGTACCTAATACCTTCCACATTATGCCTAAACAATTACACAATAACATGTTTTTAGTTTAATATTGGATACAATCCAGAGAAGCAATACCATCCACATTACATATATGTATTATGTTCATGCATGAATGATATTATTATACATAACCAATAGATGATGACCCTTTCAAATATTGTGAGATGACCCAATAAACTAATGAGAACCAATCAAAGTTAAAATACCATTATTTCATTTATCCAACATAACCCATTGCATGGGATGAAATATATACATATGATGTGGGTTAATCAATTAAAATAAAATGATAAATTACCAACCATGATCATTTCATAAGATGCATAAAGAATATTACAAGTTACCATAGAGAAAAAAATAAAATCCTATATCTCCCTCTTTTAGCCAAGTTCAAAGATCCTAATTTCATAATTACAAATTGGTGTGATAATGATGATGATATGCAAGATCCAACATATGATGAATTGTGTAATTTTAAATTCAATTCTCTCAACCAAGATAAGTACTTATCACATAACATGTTCACACCGACTAGTCTAGGAAAGTATTTAGATAATTTATGTAATAGGAATATTAAGGTTTCTACTCAAGAAAAATATATAAAGGACAAAAGAAATTTTATAAATAAAAATAATCAACATAATTATAGTACAACATTTCTTGTATTATTTTTTACCATAAATTTGATTTAACAAGTAAATGTTTATTTAATAGGTATAAAACTTTGAAGGATCAGAATGATAAAGATATATAGTTATTAATAATTATGATTGTAACATACTAAGTATAGAAACATGTTATTTTTGGAAAATGTTAGAAATAAAATAATTTATCTTAGATCTAGATTTATAATTGAATTTTTATGATGTATGATAGTGACCATTAGCATAAAATAGGATTGTGACTATTCAAGATCAGAGATAGAATCTACGAATATTCCTAGACAAAACCACACTCATTGTATAATAACATAGGTTGATCACATCCCTTGACTACAGACTTATTTATGTTGATTATGAAGAAACTATAACTAATGTGCCGATCGAATGAAAATTCTCTATATTTTCATAAAGTTATCAATAATACAAAATAAAGTGATAAAAATACAAAAATACACACCTCGGACAAAAATAAACAAACATAATTCAAACCTCATCATAACTTCTCTTCATTTGGATGCAGGTTAGATATAGCTTTAGATGGTCTTTACCAATGAAAAATTATAGTTAGACACCTCCATTAAAACTATGGATGATCTTGATTTGATCAAATAAGAATAAGTTTGATATAGAAAAGGACTTGATGACTTGATGACTTGACATCTCTTCATCATATATTTTGAGCATGTTGAATTATGATGCAAAGAGGTTTATTTATATAAAACCTAGATCAAGGAGGATCCTTCATATTGAAATCAATATGAACAATTATTAAAGGGTCCTTAAGTGTGTACATGGACCAAGCACATGGATCAATGATGTAATCCCTTCATATTAATCAAGATTAAGGGTGGAGGGTGACCTTTTCAAATATATAAGATGGGTGAATATAATACCTTCCCATTGTAACTAACAAATATGAATGAATGTGGGCCCTTCATCTTGTTTATATGATGAAGGGTGGAACATCCTCTCCAAGAAAGTACATGGATCTCAAATGTGGGGCCTTCATCTTGTTTCTGAGATGAGGGTTTGAGAATAATACCCATTTATTGTTAATTTTTTGAATAATTGGTGTGTTCTCAAGGGTATAATCTTAAGATCTCAAGATTCATTTTTTCATGAAGATGTCCTTTGGAGGGGAAACAAGGAAAATTAGTAATTGAAAGAGTAATTAATTAAATATCTCAAAGACCTATTTAATTAATAACATGTGAGGAATTTATTATTAGACTAAAATTGAGGAGAATGTGATATAATAGAGAAGGGAAAGTTATTGAATTGATTAGAGAATAAGGAACTAAATAGAGAAAATTGATAATTGAACATAGAAATTGATAATTGATCATATAATTTGAATAGAGAATGATAATTGAATTGAGAATTGAGTATAAAATATGTGAAATTATGGGAAGTCATTCCATTATGTAATTTGACATGCAAGTGATAAAATTGGAGTGTCTACATTTGTCCTTGTTTGAGAAGGCATGGTGAGACATAAGTGGAGAAATGAATTTTAAAATAATAAAAGTCATAAAGTGATTGTAGAATTAAAAAAAGGATGTTATTTTTGATGAAAATTTATTAAAAATAATACCAAATGGGTTCAAATGTGCCCTAAAATAATGTCGGTTAAGCCCTGGGTGCCCTTTTAAGGGGATAATCAATTTTTTTTTGGTTGCGTGAACCCTTAAAATGATTTAAAAAAATGACGTAAAAATGATATATGGGATAAAAATGAAAGATATGGGTGAAAATGAGATGAAAAATGGATCTTGGGATGAAAAATAAGCTTCCCAAGAAGCAAAAAAAGTGCCAAGGGGAGGAAAGTATTTCAAATAAAAGGGTGTAGATTCACCTTGGGGTGGAAAAATAGTTTATTTCACCCTATAATTTGAAAATTTACCCCTTAAAATATGCACACAAGAGACTAATATCAAATACCACATTGAGGATGAACATGAGCACTTTTGAATAGAGTGAAAGAGTTCAAATGACCACAAGGGATGAGGCTAGCAGTAATTACCATTATTTTATTCTTAATTTTGCATTTAATTTAGTTTATTTATTCTTGAAGTTAAATTTGAGATGAAATTACCAATTTGAACCAGTGAATTAATCCTTAGAAATGGTAGGTTTTTTAATGAAAATGGTGATTTTGTCAAATGATTAGTAAAAATGTCCTAGGGTTTGGTGATTTCATCTATGAAAATGGTTAAATCACCATTTAATGAAATGGGTCAGAGATCTATACCAAAATAGTGACTTTATCATAGTAAACATCAAATTTACCCTTTAAAATGTCAACTTCATCCACAATAATGGAAAAAATGTATAAAAACCTAAGTTTACCCTAAATGATGAAAATGGAAAAGTAAAATAGTGAAAACATCTAAACGATTGGTAGAATTATTACCTGTCTAGAAAATATATCTTGTATTCTTTTCTGGTTATTGAGTGGTGAAAATATCAAACAAAATAATGAAAATGTGACAAGAATAATGGTGAAATCACCATGAATTTGGTGAAATTGTCAAGATATTTCTAATAATGAATTCATAAAAAGAATAGTGAAATTGGCCTGTCAAATAACTAATTTGCCTCAATCAATAGGGAAATCATCACAAGGGAAGAATGAACCAAAAATTAAACAAGTAAATACATAGAAAAACGACCATTGATATTGACAATACTGAATTTTATGATTCTATGAGACAAGTAAATATGTTTAGACTATAGAAATGTGATCTATAATGTAGAAAAAAATAACTGATAGAGTGACGTGTAATGGATTATAGGAGTGAGTGGAGGTTATCTTTACCTAGGAGTGATGATCACACATTATTTGTTAGCCTATTTTATTGATGGGGTGCATGCTAGGATTATTTGACACTATTGGCTTGCTACACATAATAAGGATACCCACAATTAAGGTAGATCAAGATTTATTAGGTGCCCTAGCTAAGAAATTGAGATCTAACACATTAAAATTATAGCTATCGATAGTTGAGATTATAATGAATCTATAGGATGTTCATCAAATAATTTACATTCCTATAAGGGGTTGTTCATTATGTTGGCGAATATTATGATGTGGAATTTCACCCTTATGGGGGAGTTCTTCAGGATCCTCCACTCCTAGTCATAATATGGGAACAATCTTAGGATGTGGGTTTCTTATGGTGAAGTTGAACATCCAAATAAGGTCAACTTCCTTTTCATGAATCATCTAAACTAATGTTGTAATAGGGAAAAGGGTTAGAAAATGGGGAAAGGGATCTTAATAAGGATAAAAGGTGATGCACCAAATGAAAATGGTAAACTCCCATAAGCTTGAACCCACACTAGATCTGCACAAGATAATGCTAGCTTACACAACCTCAAAATCAAGCTAATTGTCTAAGTATTTCATAGACTAGGTTTAGGAAGAAATGAATGTAGATAAAGAGGAGTTCTAGGACTCACTAAGATATTACATCAATGGTAGAAATAACACTAATATATACCTAAAGATATCTTGAAAACACCTTAAATAAGGTAAATAAGGATAATGGATATGGAAGAATCTCTTTCACAAGGTCATCATGCATAACTCACTAAACATTTACCCCAAGTAAGATATAGGTAAATAAAGTCTTGTACTGATTCAAGAGGTAGTTATTACATATTTTTGATAGGGTTTAGCCTTATCAAAATGAGCATATCTTGAAATATCTCAAAGAGTCTCCTGATAATCCCAAAAAATAAGCATCCTTACAAATGAGAAATAATGGGTGATATATAGAAAGGGAGAAGAGAGAAAAGGGAGCATGTTAACCAAGTACAATCAGTGAGTTTCCCCTTTCAATGAATGATCCACCACCTTTTAATCTAATCAAAAATAATCCTTTATCAATAAGTTAACATGCATTAGCTCTAAAAGTAATCCAAATTTCTCATTGGCTGAGAAATATGCACTAAAAGACAAGAATTTGTTATGTAGATGATGAGTCACGATCCTTGTAGGAAGAAAGATCTTTAAGATCTAAAAAAAATTAAATGCTCCACTATGCTCTAATCACCAAATCTCTTTTCTTGATTTTATATGCCATCTCCCACTTGAATTGACTATGAAGACAAAATCTTCATATCTTGAATCTGATAGAGCCATGCTATGCCTACTTTAAGTAGCAATAAGTACCTACTTGTTGAGGAGTTGGATTTATCAGATATGAGACACTTGTTCATAACCAGTCATCTTCCCCATTTAAATATTTGAACATAGGTTTGTTATAGATGTAAACCATTATCCTTTATTGGTTTTCTTATAATTTTCATATAGATGAAAATCCTATAGGACACATAGATTTTTTCTTGATCCTTATTTAATAGCTAGTTCCCTAGATTTGATCTCTATATTAGGCCCTAAAATATCTATTTTTGCCTCTAAATCTTGTGAAAGCTTATGACTCATTACATGCATAGATCTTCCTTAAAATTAATCATCAAAGTCAAGAAATAATTTTTCAATCCCAAAAGATGAGCTCTATAAGTTCTAAATCCTTGATCCAGTGGTTAAGACTTTGGTTTAATGGTGATAGAGATTCATCATTAACCATCTTGACTACATGACTACATCTCATGCTTGATATATCCTTAACTAAGATCTAATGGTGACATATGCCTTTCAAGTATTTTCTCTAGTTTGACCTAGGTCAAAATTATTCTCCGTTTGAAGTACCTAGCTTTCAAATTTTGATATCGATCATTGATGTTGATCTAGACCCTATCATATTATACCACTGATGCAGGAGCATCTACACAAGACATGGCCATGATTAAATTGAAATTTGAATTTATTGTATTTTCCTCTAAAAAGTTGAAATTGAGGAGTAATTGTAAAAAGATAAACGTAAAAAAATGATTGCTGGGTTGTTGAGGGAATAATGGGGAGTGGTTGAAATATTTTCAACCTTGATAAATGGTTAGAGATTAAAACTGTATTTTGTTTTACTTCAGCCAAGTTTGGCGTGGAAGTTTAGAAGAGATTCTTTACAAACAACATAAGATATGCAAGTGTAACATGAGGAAGGTGGCGTACAAGAGAGAGAGAAAAAGGCTCTCTCATTCAAGACATCAAAGAAGAAGGTGGAAATGAAGAAAAGAAGGAGAGAAAACAGAAGGATGTAAAGAGAATAACAGAGGTGTAGAAAGAAGACAGGGAGTACAGAAGACACAAAGCATGTAATCTCTGGTATATGTCATTATAAGTGTGTATTTATTTTTGAATGTGAGTTCTTTTTGAGATTGTTTTCCTGAGATTGAAGAGGTGTTGTTATAAGTTGCTGGGTATATGATTTCTAGCCATGCATTGAAATTAATACAAATCTAGGGTGCTTAATGTTATATTTTAAATTCTGTGCATTTCAACATATTAAATATAGCAGGGGCGCTCAATGAGTGAACTGAACAAATACCTATTTTCATCATTCGCCACATATCTTGTTGGCTGGCATGTTTTATATTAAACAAATTGATTGCAATTCTGAGGGATTGTAATTCTGGGTGCATCTGTGTTAGTCGGGCCGCCCAATGAAGTAATTATAGCTTGATCATCTCAATGTCACGCTGGACGTTCATTTTAAGTGTGTGAAACAAAACAATTGGTCGATGCTGCTGTGTCCTAAAACAAATATGACTAGATGAACCCCTATTTGCCATTTTAAATAAGTCTGCCTATTTATTTTGAAAAATTTGGGTATTCCCAATAAATGCGTTGGAAGTCTGTTTTGACTTTTTTTTTTGAATAGAATTGTAATAAGATTGGTCGAGAGGCAAAATTCGGCTAGAGGGTCGAGTCAGAGAATGGAGATGTCCATTTATACAAAGCTTTTGGGCTGAAGGCATACGTTGGATATAATTTGATGATCGGCAGAAAGATGATTCGGCCTCATTGCTTTGTGAATTCTGTGGGAATAAAAGTAATTGATTTGTACAACGTAGCGACTACAGCATAGAATAAATAGTGGAGTTGGGACTTGTTGAGGCACCCTTGTCATTGAGGAAAAATTTGAGGAATTCGAGGGACACGGACATTGCCTGTAAGTGTTTTAAAGAAACTATTTGCATCAATAAAGACTCTAAGTTGCACAAGATATTTCATGGAGAAACACAGAAGGGCATGGGACTCATATTCTGTCCACGACAGGAGAGAGTTTTGTAAAAGAAAGAATGCATGTCTTTATGGATATGAAAGAGGGACTGAAAAGGGAGGAACTCCTCGTACCAGAATTGTAAGCTACAAAGTTTGTTGGAATGATGTGTGGTTTGTTCTACAGGAAATGATGGCTCCGAGCCTGGGATTGTCTCAAATTTCACTCCTTGGATCATAACAGTTGGAGTAAGTGGTATTGACAGGCAATTCTCCTCCATTCTTTTCCTAGGGAAATAAGAAGATTTATAAGGGAATAACCTTAGCTCAGTTCTCCCTTTCAAGATTGTTTCTTATCGTTGAAATTTTCAATGTAAAACCATCTCTATGTTGTAAAGCCATATACATTTGCCATATTGATAGCCGTTAACCTGTTTGAAAGCAAGGACCTTTGTATATGTAATGTTCTTTTTGTTTTTAACCACAATAGTTGTTCACTGATCTCGAACCCCTGATAATGAGATCCATTTAGTTATTATTTCACAAAACAAATAGTTGAACGTCTGCCCTATTTAAAGTCTAAAAAGATGGAAAGCTGCCCTGTTTTCAGTCTAAGGTCAGAATTGCACCATTAGGTGTTTGCATCAACCACTTATCAGCTTTTTATTTGTTCCATAAGATCTTACTATCATCCCTTTGAATTATTTACCTCATGAACATCATCAATCTCTCTATGTATGAATGAATGCAAGCCATATATCTTTTGCTAGTCTAACACAATTGAGACATTTATCACCTATGCATTTGCTCTTAAGATTTCCTAGTTTATTGACCCATTGATCATAATTAGATCTTATTTATATGATTTCACATGCACCATCAGTCTACCTAGACCCACTAACTTTTTTAGTTGATGCACACTATTATATCTCTATTTAGGTACTTGATATCTTGACACTTTTCATCAATGCATTCATGCTAACTTTTTGACTTGATGATCACCATTGATCTTTAGTGCATGATCAAATGTGCACCATTAGATATTTAGGACCCACTAACATCTATCAGATCATCACTCACCATTAGATCTTGACTTGAGCTCTTGATATTTAGAAACCTTTTATCTCCACATTAAACCTTGGGACATTTGAATTTAAATGGCTATTTCACAAAGCTTAAAACTGATGTTCCCATGCATGTTTCACTCTATAAGTCTAGCTTTGAAGATTTATACTTGAGATAAAAATCTCCTTAAAACATGAAATTTGTAAATTATTTTCAAGGAATGAAAAACATCATGTACATATAATATTTTGGCCTGAGAGGTTCCCTAAGTGCATTTATTAAATGTGTAATTAGACTGACTTGTTTGCTTATGCATGACATGATGATAGTCTAGATCTTTTATGCTTGTGTAATAAATTTTAAGGCCCAAAATGAGTTCCTAAGACCTATGAAATCTGATTTATGTCCATGAATTCTTAAAACACCATGAGAACCTGCTAGATCTCTTCCCTTGTAACTTTAGACCTATTTCAAGACTTGCTTCTGAAAGATCAACAAATTTCACTTTAAGCTTGCTTAAAGTGTTTCAAAAGATTTGTAAGAAATATGAGATATTTAAACCAATAATTCCATCCATAACTCTACTTAGCTCATGCATACATGTATAATCTTTTTATGTAGGCCAAAATTATCCAACATCTTTCATGACTCATAAGGAATTATGCCTATTATGTTTGAGAACCTAGACTAGTTGCCTAGTCTGATGTATTGGGCATGCAATCACAAGTCTTTGCTCTCAATTGATCTGAATTGATACAAGGTTTCCCCTTACTATAAATCCTCTTGAAATAATAAATAACAAAAAAAAAAGTGCCCAAGGCACAAAACATAAAGGAAATGTGCATAAGGCACTTAGAGGAAGTCATGAAATCTACCTACCCTAAACTAACCAATCAGAGTAGAACCTATACAAAAACATTGACTAGTTATATAAAATAGCTTCCCTTTCTCACTAATATAATATGATTTACATGATTGAGGTAATCCAACCAAATATAAAGGAGTGGATATTTAATATATTAGTGATAGACTTCAAGAATAATAACAAAAATAAACTCACCTACCCAATTTGATTGATTAGACATACAAGCATCTTGGAGTGGATAGGCAAGCTGATCTGTTTCTTTTTGATGTTCAAATTTCTGCTCTAAACTAAGTACAAGTGATGGCTCCTCCTTTTCATCTTCCAATTAAGCTAGGTACCTGATAGGACATCTAATTGTCGACATAAACATTGAATAATCAGATTTTACCTCACTCCTACACTTTGTTGATCCATAATTATGCTCCTTAGGCATAATCAGATCATAGTCTCCTTAGAGAGGAACATAACCTACTCCTAAGATCTCAAACAATTCCTCCAACTCCCTTTCACTTGTTGGTGTATGAATGTTGATGTTGAGTCAATTAGGATATTTTTATTAAAACATGTTATCATATTGAAAAATTTGTTCACCCTCAAGGTCCTTCTCCCTCACACAAGGTGGTAAATAATCAAAATTCATTACCTGAGCACTCAATATGCTTCTTCATCAACCTCACTTAATAGTTCATCTTAATTTTCAACTATAAATGAGACTTGACTTGGCCAACCAAGGTCCAAAAAGACACATTTATCTTGTTCAAGGTCTAATTTACCTTCCTCTAACTTTAATCCATCATGGCTATCTTCATTTGGCACCTCATCCTAAAGTGAATCGACCTCTGGTTCTTGATTCTAAACCTCTTCTTCATCTATGTAGAATGGACCTTTAGTAGTCCATTTAAGGTCTGCACTATTTTAAACTTAAGTATTGTCCTCATCATGATCTAGTTCTTTAGTGTCAAAGCCATGCCAAGAAGGTTGGTCCAAACCTAATTCTTCCCCTTTTGAATGAAGTGTGATACCTATCATGATCTCCTCAGCATAAACTATTACATTGTCCTCTTCAAGTTCACATATGATTGCAAGCTCCTCCTCTATCTGTTATAGAACAAGTTATTTCTCTAAGAGGGAGATGGTGGGAAGGTGAATAATTTCACCTTGGTTACAACTTATGAGATTATCCTTCTAGCTAGGGAATTTGAATGGTCTCTCTGGTGGATCTTAAATTGGTGCTTGGGTTACTTTAACTAGCATCTCTTCCTTCTAGAAACCTTTTTAAATTGACATCCTTGAGGGGAACGTGTAAGAAATAACCACCTCTTCTTAAGTTTTACTCTCTTATTTTTTCCTCATCTTCAACTCTAAATATTTGATTTTCCTATCTATATTCTCTTGGAAAAACTTATCTTGAAGGTGGTTAGGGGATTTATGAATTTAAGGAGCATAAGAGGGCTAGTATGAGCTAAAAGAGGATCCTTGAGGAAGATAAGTTGAATATTGGGTCTCGAAAATAGGTTGCTCCATAACATTCCCCTTACTTTTTTTAAGTCTCTCTTGGAATAAATTCTAAGAAGGGAAGGTCTGAGGAACACATGAAGAGCTTGGAACACTCGAAGGGTCACTTGTAGTGGTCTTTTGGGGAAGAATGGATGGCATATATGAGGGCTTAGGTGGTGTATATGAAGACACAAGAGGTTGATGGAGTTGGACCTATTGTTATTCAAGGATTATTAGATTATCCTTAATGCTTTAAATTTAACCACCCACATCCATCATCTCACTTGAGTGGTTTTTCTAATTTTCTCCCTTAATAGGTTCCCATTCTTACTTTATTAGATATAATGCATTTCTCATGTCATGAAGGATATGATAGGGATATGTTTACCATATCCATTTTGTGTATTAAGGTATATCATGTACCTTTGATAGCCTAAGATTAATTACTTCCAAATTGAAATGGATTAGTTTGGGGAATAACTATGAACATTTTGAGACTGAGAAGGTTGATGCACTGAATCTTGAGAACCATTCAGGGTGAAGCCATAAGCATTTATAATTTTATATGAAGGATGTTGAGGTAAATAATAATCATATTGATCAAAAGAGTGATGATACATACTGAATAATTATGACTAGGCACCTAGGCTACTTACAACCAAAATATTTGATTCAAAGTCACCATTGATGTTTGAACACTTACCTCCAAAGGTTGATTATATGAAGAGAACACCAAAATTATTCATTAGTGAATAATGTAGTAAGTCCTATACATCTTGCCATAAACTATTATGACATGGAAGTCTACCCTTTTTGGTGAGTTCTTCAGGGTCCTCCACTCCTAGTCACAATATGGGAACAACCTTAGTATGTGGGTTTCCTATGGTGAAGTTGAACCTTCAAAGAAGACCAAATTCCTTCTGATGAATCACTTAAACTAATGTTGTCATGGGGAAAAGGGTTAGTAAGGGGGAAAGGGAACTTAAGAAGTCTAAAAGGTGATACACCAAATAAAAATGGGAAACTCCAATAAGATTGAACCCACATTGGATCAACATAAGACAATGTTATCTTACACAACCTCAAAATCTAGATAATTACATAAGTATTTCATAGATGAGTTTCAAGAAGTAATGAATGATGATAAAGAGGAGTTCTAAGACTCACTAAGAGATTAAATAAATGGTAGAAAGAAAACTAATCTATACCTTCAGATAGCTTGAAATGACATTAAATGAGGTAAACAATAAGGATAATGGATATGGAAGAATATCCTTTATAAGTCCATCATGCACAACTCACTAAACACTGATCTTAGGTAAGATATAGGTAAATAAAGTCCTTTATTGATTCAAGAGGTAGTTCTTACATATTTTTGATAGGGTTTAAACTTATCAAAATGATCATATATTTTAATATCTTAAAGAGTCTCTTGATACTAACAAAAAATGAGCATCTTTACAAATGGGAAATAATGGGTGATATATAGAAAGGGAGAAGAGAAAAGAGGGAACACATTAACCAAGAAAAATCAATGAGTTTCCCATTTCAATGAATGCTCCACCACCTTTTAATCCAATTAAGACTGATCTTTCATAAACAAGTTAACCTAAATTAGCTCTAAAAGTCTTCCAGCTTTCTCATTGGTTGAGAAATATGCACTAGAAGACAAGATTTTATTCTGTAAATGATGTGTCATGATCATTTAAAATAAGAAAGATCCTTAATATTTAAATATTAATTAAATGATCCATGGTGATCTAATCACCATATCTCTTTTCTCAATTCTCTAAATCATCTCCCACTTGACTTGCTTATGAATATAAAATCTTCATATCTTGAATCTGACAGAGCCATGCTATGTTTGCTTTGAGTGGTTCTAAGTACTTGATTTTCAAGGATTTTGATTTATTGTATATGAGACACATATTCATAAAAAATCATCTTACCCATTTCAATATTTTAACATAGGTCTACTATAAATGAAAACCAATCTCTTTTATTTTTTCCCTATAGCTCTCTTATCGATGAAAAGCCTACAAGACATGTAGCTTTATTATTGATCCCTATCCAACAACTAGTCATCCATATTTGATTTCTATATTAGGCCCTAAAAGACCTATTTTTTAATCTAAATATTGTATAAGATGAGGACTCATAATATGCACAAATCTTCCTTAAAATTAATGATTACAATCATGAAACAATTTTGCAATCCCAAAAGATGGGCTTTGTATGTTTTAAATCCTTCATCCAGAGGTTGAGACCATGACTTAATAGAAATTGAGCTTCATCACTAACCATACTAACTGTATGACTAAATATCATGCTTGATAGATGCTTTACTAACCTATAATAGAGATATATGCCTTTGAAATATTTTCTCTAGTTTGACCTAACTAGAAATTGTTCTCCATTTAAAATCTTTGTCTCTCAACTTTTGACATCAACTGTTAATCTTAATCTGGGACCTCTCATATTATGCTACTTGTCAACTCTTTATTTATTTTTTAGGATCCTACTATCAACTCTTTAAATTATTGACCTCATGTACACCATTGATCTCTCTATGTATGAATGAATGTGAGACATAGATCTTCTACCAATCTAATGTGGTTGAGACACTTGTCACCTTTGTATTTACTCTTAAGATTTGATGTCTTATTGATAAATTAATCATCATTAGATCTTATTTTTATGATTACATGCACACCATCAATCTACTTAGACCCACTAACCTTGTTAGTTGACATGAACTGTTAGATTTATGTTTAGGTACCTAAGATCTTGACAATTATCATCATGTTCATGCTAACGTTTTTACTTGATGATTATCATTTATATTTGATGCATGATCAAATACATGCCATTATATATTCAACGCCCACTAACATCTATCAGATCACTATTCACCATTAGATCTTAACTTGAGCTCCTAATAGTTGGAAACTTATCAGCTCTACATTAAACCTTGGGACATTTGAATTCAAATGGTTATTTCATGAAGCTTAAACTTGATGTTCCCATGTATGTTTCACTCTACAAGTCTAAATTTGTAGATTTATATCTTGAGATAGCAAGCTCCTCAAGACATGAAATTTGTAGAGGATGTTCAAGGCATGAAAAAAATCATGTCCATGTAATATTTTTGGGTGAGAGGCTCCCCAATTAAATTTAATAAATATGCAATCAAACTGACATGTTTTCTTTTGTATGATGTGATAATGATGGTTAGCTCTTCTATGATTTTCAAGAACTTTCAAGGATCAAAATGATTTTTTTAGACCTGTGAAACTTGATTTATGTCCATGAATTCTTGAAATAACATGAGAACTTGTTAGATCTCTTCCCTTGAAACTCTAGACCTATTTTAATACTTGCTTCTCAAATATCAACAAATTGCACTTTAAGCTTGATTAAAGTGTTTCAAAAGATTTTTAAGCAATATGAGATATTTGGACCACTAGTTCCATATAGAACTTTACTTAGCTCATCCATACAAGTAGAAGCTTTGTATGTAGGCAAAAAAATTTCAACAACTACCTCTAATAAATAGATAGGAGGTTTTGGAGGAGCTGATTAGCCCACTAGACATTGAGATGGTACATGAGGGATATATTGATATTGTTGAGATTGAGATCATGATGGAAATTCCTTAGTATGAGGTGATGGATTAGGATGCCCATGAACCTATGGTATATGATCAGGTTGTTATTACTCTCATGGTTATTTATTCCACATGGGGCTAAGTGGTATGGTGAGAGACACATTATTAGATATAGTTGTCCTTACATGGTGTCTACTGATATTAACCCAATTATATCATGATCTGAATTACATGGTTCACTATGGGGGTTAGAACATAGGCCCATCGATACTACTCCAGGTATGGGATTGGGAGAATGTGGCTATTGATCACGTGTTTGGTATGTGATGGTAGAGGGATCTATATGAGCCCATAGTGTATGTATGGGATAAAATATAACTAGGAAATAGGATCCATTTAGGAGATATCCAATATTAAAGATGTGTTATTGATGATATGATTGATTTTGATATTACATGGAGGACTTATCATGGTATCTAATTTTAATGGGTTGAGGATGTTGAGGTGGTGATATATATGACCACTCATTACTATATTATGTGTCAATAAGATTATACCATTGAGTAGTATCAGCCAAATAGGGTACTATGATAGTTTTGTATACATCAGGATGTGCCACTACGACCACAAAGATTCACACATATAGTGAAAGATACAAAATAGTGGGGACCAACCCTAAATAGAGTGGAGGCTAGAGAAAATTTTGGATTAGTACCCCAAGTTGGCTAGATACATAAGGAGATAGATGATGATATACTTATAAATTCATATGCAACATGGTGGGTCTAACATCATACCTTAAGACTTACCACTCCCTATGATAGAGAAGAGACATAGGTTGTGGTAGTATTTATAGCAAGAGTGAGAGATCAAGTAGTAGAGGAGGAGGGAGGGGAAGATGATGATGAGATAGAAAACATTAAAATAGATGAGGGAGATGATGTGGATATCATGTACAAAGAGGAAGAGGTATATATTAGATCATATGAGGAGTAGATGAATACATACATGATAGGGATTAGGTAGGATGTACAAAGGATAATAGATCCTAGATAGGCCAACTCTTTAGACTTCTAATATTAGTAGATACCAAGGCAATTATTACTATATTTAGATATGAGATTAGTGATCAAGAGACAAAGGTGTTAGGGTTACATGTTAGAGTAGATTTATGCTCCCTATAGTTATCTTTGGAACAAGCATAAATTATAGTCAATTAGGAAGATATATATATATATATATATATATATATATATTATGTGTAGAGATATCTAGGATGGACTAGGAACTAATACAACTTACTATCAAGAGGGACACTTTGTGATTAGAGAGATATAATTTCATATCATAGATAGACAGCCTGGTCTAATAGGGATGTTATAGTATAAGGTCATGCCCAGGTAGTAACATAAAGGGGTATAGCTCTAGCAGAGTGAGACTTGATATGAGCTGAGAGAGATGGATTATAAGTAGCTATGCCTTGGTTACAACTTGAAAGGGATGAGGTCAAAGAGGTAGCCATAGAGAGAGGGGTGATATCTATTTGTGATAGGATCCTTTGGGATAAGGATGAGGTTACTCACTATAAGACATTATATGAGTTAGTAGAGCCTCTAACCTTTAGGAGATCTAATTTTTTAGAGTCCATGTATTAATAAATTTCATTTTCTAGATCTTCATCTCAATCACATATGTCCTCAACTTTAATTGGATCAGCTATGTAGTTGACACTGCACTCATCCACTATGAGTTTTCTAATACCATGACTACCACCACCATATGAGGGAGGGGATATCACTTGATAGGGAGAACATAGAGATAGATCCATGAGAGATATTCATAATTAGATCTGATATTACATTATTTATTCATGATTTATGAGATGTAATTGATGTATAAATGATGACCCAAGTTGTACTTATACTCTCCATTTTTGATGTATATGCCTCATTTGATATACATGGACATTGATCATTTTAATATATATGAGATTTGAGATGTTTAATGTTTCTCATGTGTTACTTTAGTTCATTTACCTATGTCTCTTAATCATATATTAGATATGCTTTATTTTGCTCTTGATATTAGATTTTCTCTTATTTATAATACTTTATGTGAGACATAAAATTTATGATCATGATGTTTGTTAGTTTGATAATTGAATTAGATATATAGATATGTATTTTATTGATGGTATTGATATGTAAAGCCTATTTAAAACTTGATTTTATATTACACATGATAGTATGCATCATAATCTAGGAAGGATCATGATAATATTATTTTGTCAAAATGCACATTTATACAAATTAAAACAAGATATGGATAATAAATCTTCAAATATATAACATAATGAACTTAAATAAATTATAATTTAGATAAAAATATTCAAAAAATAAAAATCATGATAAGAATAATCAAGACTTATGTGGAAAACATAATGTACTAAATTGTGGCGACTGAGTAACACAAATAATGCATATTCATAAGAAAATAAATAATCAGTGAAAGTGAGCTTGAAAAAATTCACTCACTCCAAACATATTGACTAAGAAACCAAGATTCATGTAAGAAAAAAAATGTAAAAGGATAAGGCACTTGAGATATCAATAAATATTCCATTAGAAACACACAAACAAAAGCAAGTAAACATTTCAAGTAGAAAATTTGTGTGTGTGTGTGTGTGTGTGTGTGTGTGTGTGTGTGTGTGTGTGTGTGTGTGTGTGTGTGTGTGTGTGTGTGTGTGTGTGTGTGTGTGTGTGTGTGTGTGTGTGTGTGTGTGTGTGTGTGTGTGTGTGTGTGTGTGTGTGTGTGTGTGTGTGTGTGTGTGTGTGTGTGTGTGTGTGTGTGTGTGTGTGTGTGTGTGTGTGTGTGTGTGTGTGTGTGTGTGTGTGTGTGTGTGTGTGTGTGTGTGTGTGTGTGTGTGTGTGTGTGTGTGTGTGTGTGTGTGTGTGTGTGTGTGTGTGTGTGTGTGTGTGTGTGTGTGTGTGTGTGTGTGTGAGACAATAAGGCATTACCCTTTGAGACCAAGGGTATGAAAAAATAATCATGATTGAAGGGGGAGTAGAATAATATGAAAGAAGTGGTTGAACTAACTCTAAATTCCCTAATTAAGTGGGCATTACCTACATAGTCCTATATACATTAGATCCAACATGGATTTTAGGCCAAATTTAGTTCTCCCAAGGATTTGGGATTGATGAAAAATTGATGATAAGTAAAGATAAATGATTATATATAAGACATAGGAACATAGACTCTCAAAATAGGAAGAGCATATAAGGAATAGTCTTTCCAAAATGGAAAGATATACTCACAAAATTTTAAGAGCATGGGACAAGGGATGGTTAAGTTGATCTCAGAAAGTTGAGTGATACCTACATAGTCTAATTGGGACCTCAAGCCATTGTATTTCAACCATAAATTTATCATAAAAAATGATAGGTATGATTAGGGATGGACAAAAACAATTTGAGATAGAATTATTAGTCTCAAAAAATGATAAGAGTGTGAAATAGGAACTTTCATAATGGTAACAGCATGGAATTAACTCATAAAATGGTGAAAATGTGAAATTCACTAGAAAAATGGAAAGAGCATGAAAAATTGGTCCCACTTTGAAATATAATATTTATGAGGAGATGAAAATCACCAATGAAATATAGTAAAATGTGCCACCTAAATACTAGTAATTAGAAATCTAAGTTGAGAAACATGATGACAACTAATCAATTATGACATACTAGAAATGAGCACCTTGAGGGGAAAACATCACTATTTAGAATTTTTTACATTTTTGAATGTTCAAGATTTTTGGATATTTGAGATTTTAAGGTATTTTGGAATATTACATGAAATTTTTAGGAATTTTAGAATAGGATATGAATAAGGGTATTTTTACCAAAGAATATACAGGAATAAGAATAACAAATCTAGAAACACCTATCGAAGGGAAAGGTAACCATGGGAGTAATTTCTTAATATGGACAAGAGAAAAACAAGGGGAGTGATCGAACATAAAAAATTGTGCCTTTGACATTGAAAAATAATGGATAATAGGATACAACTTCCTCATTGAAATAATGAACTTGGGTATGAATGAATTGTATGGTGGAACATAAATAGTAAATTGTCAAGGACATCAAGGTAATAATACTAGTCTTACAAGTTGGTGTTTCAAAAATTTCTATAATTAGAACATTATTATATAAAAGAGAGTCTAATAAAAAAACCATACTACAATTTTGATCATCACTAATTATAAATACTGCTTTGATTCATTTATCAAAATGCATTTACAATCAGATCAAGGTGGTAATAGGATATAAGGTAAGGATGCCATAATTCCCCAAGCACTAAAAAATAAGGGTAGGGAAAGACAAAAATAAAATGACCCCAATAAAGAACATTTATAGACTAGAGTGTGATAACCTTAAGCATGAAAGTACTTAAGATGCATGATATTCATTGGCTAGTTGAATTCACCATCATTTTTGGTAGCTAATCTATAAGCACCAAACCCATAATTTAGCTATAATAATAAAGGTGCCTAACCAATTTGGTTCAAATTTACGTTTATTTTCCCATTTATAATTAGTATTCCTTTAATTCTCCTTGAGTAAAAATCACCAAGATCAAACACTCAAGAAATAATCCTCTTTTTATAACCCTGATATATGTAATTATGATAAGGTTTTACGCGATTAAGGGCAACTAGTCATTTTTCATCCAAAAGATCTAATTATAGTAATCTACCCACTCTATAATATTATTCATCTAGAATATTCTATTAGGATATACACAAATAAGGTAATTCAATCTCAATGGGAAGAATGTCTTTTAAACCATAGACCAAAGAATAGGGTGTTGCACCTGTAGGGGTGCAAACATTAGTGTGATATGACCAAAAGGATAGGAAAATTTTCAAATGATAATCAAAACCATTGTTAGTAATAATATTCTTTAGAATTTTGACCAATGTATTATTATAAGCTTCAAATTAACCATTTACTTGAGGATAATATAACATAGATAACTTATAATTAATGTGGAATTCAAAATAGAGGGCAATAATATATATAGTTTTTAATGATCCACCATTATTAGATATAATGGTGGATGGAATGTTATAGTAACAAATGATATAATTCAAACTAAACTTTAAAATGTAATTTTTGGTAATATAATTAAGAGGTATTACCTCTACCCATTTTTTTAATATACTCAATTCCAATAAGAATGTGCTTATGGCCATCATAATAAGTAGGGTTGATCTTGCAAATGAGATCAAGTCCCAATGTGCAAAATATCCATGGGGTTATATCTGGTCAAAGTTCTTAAGATAGAGAATGGATAATATCATCATCTTATTGACATGGAAAACATTTATTAACATATGTACATGCATATGAATTCATAGTAGGCTAATAGTACTTGATATAGATAAAAATTTTGGCTAAGAAAAAAATCTTAGTTTGTGCACCATAAACCCCTTCATAAACTTCCCTAAGTGCCAATTAAGATTCTCCCATATTTGATAAATTAGTTAGAGTTCCCTCATAGCCTCTACAATAGATCATTTTTCCAAGGATGGTATAATAGAAAGTGTTTTTAAGGAAGGATTTCGATTAGTTTTGGGATAAGTTAGGTGGAATGATTTGATCTTGAAGGTATGATTATATATCAAAATACTAAGGGGAATGTGGACCAGCAATGTCATAGATCATTTCAATAGTTAAAAAGGTATGCATTAGAATGAGAAGGTTATCAATTAAAAAATGATACTCTTTTATAGTTGAATCAATTTCAATCATGGACCCAATATTATCCATATCATCAACATATATATTGTTGTCTCTTAGAACCTGTTCAAATTGGATGAATTAAAATTAGATTTTTAACTCATCCACTAAAATTTTATAAGGTATCAATTTCTCATCCTTAGTCTAGTACTGATGGGTGACTTGGTTGATAATAAGTTGAGAATCTCCATAAAATTGTAAATTTTTAATATTTCATTATACTGCAAGATAAAGTCTAACAAGCAAAGCTTCATATTTAGCAATGTTATTTGTGGATTGGAAACTAATGTGAAAATATTAGGGAATAAGATCACCTTAAGACATGATAAAAATTATATTAGCACCTAATGCATGTGTTGTCAAAGAGGCATAAAAGGAGAGATTCCATTCCTATTTTTCAATTAGGCTCATAATAGACTCATCTAGAAAGTGGCATTATTATTGGAGTGAAATCTAAAAGTAGAGCTTCAACCAACTGATCATCTAACACTTATCCTTTTATGGATTTTTGATGTGTGTAATCTATGTTGGAATCATTAAGAAACATTACCAACTTAGCCATGCAACTAGTTAAATATGCCTTTACTAATAGATATTTCAAAGGATCTATTTTAACAATCAACATTATTTTATTATTCAACATGTAATTTCTTATCTTCCAAGTATCGAATACTAATGCAAGACATGATTTTTCCATCTGGGTATAATTTTTTGATAAGAAACCAATGTTTGACTTAGATAATAAATAGTTATTTCATTTATGTGATCATAATGTTGAGCTACAAGTGCCCCCAAGGCATTTTTAGTTGAAAAAAATGTATAATAAGAAATGTTTTCCCAACATGGGAGGAATAAGTATAGGAAAATTAACCAAATATTGCTTGATATTTTAAAAGGATTCTTGTCATTCTTAATTCCATTGAAAAGTAGTCCCCTTTTTAGATTATGGGTAAAATCAAGACACCGATTGGTTAGTTAAGAAATGAAATGTCAAGTAGCTTGGATCTTCCCTTGTATACTAAAAAGATCCTTAAAATTAGTAGGAGGTGACATTTTTATAATAGCTAAAACTTTGGATGGATCAACTTAAATGGCTCTATCAGAGACAACGAAGCCTAACATTTTGTTAGACATAAACCCCTGAAGACACAAATTTAAAGTTTAAACATACACTATATTCATGGAGCCTTTCAAATATTTTTTGTAATACTATTGGGTGTTTTGCATGAGCATTTTATTTTCTTAGATTGTCATCGATACAATCTTCTAAAATGTTATGCATAAGATTATGAAAGATGATCATCATTACTCTTTGATAAGTGGTGCAAACATTATTCAAGATATATGGCATGACTTGGCAATAAAATGCACCCCATGGATTAGTAAATGTTATTTTATGTTTATTTTTAAGAATAATTTCAATCTAGTTATAGCCTGAGAAATCATTCATAAGAGATAACATCTCATAACTGGCTATTGAGTCCACAATCATGTTTATATTTGGAAATGGGATATATTATTTTAGACAAGCCTTATTTAGGTCCTAACAAGATGTACAGATGTGAATGCCTATTGGCTTCTTACTAACTATTACCACATTGGAATTCCAATATGTATATAGAATAGGATTGATAAAACCTACTACCAACAATTTTTCTAATTTGACTTTGACCAATAGAGAAATATGTGGATGCATATTTATTAGCATTTGTTTGATTAGATTTATATTTGGATGCATGATTAAGTGATGTACAACTAATGGTATATCTACACTTGACATATCTGAATAATCCCAGATAAATATGTCAATGAATTTCATGAGAACGGTAATGATAAATTCACGTTCCTTTATAGTAAGGGATGCACCAATCTTTTTATCTTTGGATCATTAGTAGTAATAATGTTTAACTCTATTGTATCTTCCATAAGAAGTGTGGAAACATCATATAAAATAGGGTAGTTGATCGTCAAACTTAGAATGTGAACTTTCAAATGCATACATATAGGAATAATCATAATCATTACCTTTAAATAAAGGCCAATGAGCTAATAAGTGTGGATCCTCTAACCATACGCTCAAATGCATCATGATATTTAGGTTTTCTTTCTATGTTAAATGATAGGCATGCACTTATGGATAATTCATATTATTATGAAGGATATCAAATTTCACTATTCAATGGCACCTGAGATATGGTTTTCACCAAAGGACATATTTCTCTTAACTTTTTCCCTAGTCTGAAAGTGCCATAGAAAGGTTTTCACTTGCAGTTTTTAACCTTTAATTTTTATTTTAACTAAGGAAATTTGATTACTCCCTAAATTAGTCTACATGTTATAAAGTATACATAAATACTTTCTTATGATCACCTAAAGTAATACCTTATCTTAAGCCCATAAATTGATCAGTAGATTATTCATTTTTACATATATCAAGAATGAGATCTTAGTATTGTTGGTCCTAATTAATAGGGTTAGGATAATGGACTATGAGCGGAATGGTAGGAATAATATAAATATTGATGACATAATTTGTATCAAATATGTTAGTATTGGTTATCTCATTTTAAAGATTATAAAAGGATTCTATGTTATTTTTGGGAACATCATCTTTTACTGCATATGTTAGATGTTTTGGGTGATAGGTGGGTACAGAATTAGGATTGTATCTGAGACCTTATTTATTAGAATGTTTTATAGGTATAATAGGATCTATTCTACCTTGATATTTTTCCCACAGTCCTTTACCTTTGTAAGTATTATGAGTCAAGGTTTTATTAGGAACAAGGTATTATTTACTTTGGAAATAAGGAGTAAAATCCTCATTGTATAACCATGAATCATCTTTTGGATTCAAATATTTTTGACTAAAATACTTTTCTGGAATAAATGTGAGAGGTTATGTAAGATAATATTCTATACCTTTCTTTCACCACTCTTTGTTTGGTCGACCATAAGACTTAGGTAATCTACACAATTTGGCAATATGAAATTCATCATTGAACTTATATGTATTAAGACATTTTTCATGAATATTGGAATGATATTAACTTAATGATTGGAATGATGAATTAGAAGAATAATTAATGAGAGTATCAACATCTAGATAATTAAACTTGGGTGGATCAAACATGACTTGCTTATCCTTTTTAATAGGTTAAGTAATAATAGGATAATAAGTATACTAATGACCTTTTGCTTCTAAATGTTTGCAATATTTATAAGGATAAAAATCTATAAGAATATTCACCTCCATGTTAGCATGTATAAAATTAATAAATTAATGAATCATGGAAGGCACTACATGCATTTTGTGAATCAATAGACAACCAAGAAGAAGATTTTATGGCAAATCAATATTAATGACATGATAAATGGTGCTATGAAAAATGGATCCACCCTAAATAGACAAGGAAATGGTTCTTGTTTGTTTTCACTCTATGTTAACATACCCCTTGATGGTAATGATATCATTATTTAAATCTGCTAAAGTATATCCTAGTTATATAACTAGCTTCAATAGAAAAATGTTAAGACATGACCCATTATCTATCAGTACTCTCTGATTTTATGATGGGTAATTATAACCTCAATGTATAAAGAATTAGTGTGAGAATCCCCAAGATATTATATATTGGTTTGATCAAATGTAAACTATGGAAAAAGAGATAAATGTCCCACGAATGATTAAAATTTGTCCATTATAATATTGTTAGGCACTTGAGACTGGCTCAAAAGTTCATATAAGACATCCTTAGGAAACTAAGAAGTACATAACATATCCAAAATTGAAATATGCATTGGAATATTATTAAGTTGATCAAAAATATCATATTTCATTTTGAAAGGAGGTGCGTACTTAGATTTAGATTGATTTTAAATAGGAGAACTATAAGGTCGATTCTAATCAGCGCTTTGAATGGTGATATTTGAGCATCAAGTTATAACAACACAATATCAATCAGGG
The DNA here is from genome assembly GCA_037957365.1 of Torreya grandis. Taxonomy (NCBI): domain Eukaryota; kingdom Viridiplantae; phylum Streptophyta; class Pinopsida; order Cupressales; family Taxaceae; genus Torreya; species Torreya grandis. Next base: position 1,991,380 of record JARHVA010002021.1, read on the forward strand.
ATATCAATTAAAAAATAGATAGGTCCTGGAATAATTACTTGAGGATGGTAATTATGAGATAGAGGAAATCTTAGGATAAATGAATTTATCCTAAAATGAAGGGATTTATTTTCTAATAATTATTAGAATGAGAATGGGAATATATGGTATGGCTACAACATGATGTTCTATGACATGACCCACTTTATCATAATCATATGGAGTGGCGTGATAGTCAACATTGTTGGCTTGAGGCTTCTAATTTTGATTATGACTATTAGTTGTTCTTTTCTCATTTTGATCAGTATTATGCCATGGGAATGGATTTTTGTTTATTTCCATGTCTTGAATAGTGTTAATAGGTGATACATTATTCAACTCTATTTATCCTTTATCAAGCAAATATTAAATAATATGCCAAATTTGTACAGACTTATGAATGCCATGCCCTTTAATCTATGATATTCATAGTACTCATTATCCCTATACCAATAAATTTTAGGTTGAGATTCATCAAAAAAATTAGTGGTTGGCCATCCAATCAAGTTTGAAACCATAAGTTTTTAGAACACAATCTCAATAGGTTCTCCCAATTTGAAAAATGGATGTCGATTAAACTTCCCTCTCAAAAGAAGATAACTTTTAAATGCAAGTGGTTGCTACTAAAGTGCCTTTTATATAGGTGGTGCTTAAACTATTTGAACATGTTGTGTCTTTATAACACCATTACCAACTATATTTTTGTTGTGGTTGAAAGGTTTTGGATTATTTATCACATTTTTTAGATTTGACATTGATGTTTGATTTTTATATTGATTTTGATTGAAAGATTATCATTGAGACTAATTTGAGGAATAAATCTTAATAAATCCTTTATCTATCAATGCTCTCTCTATTTGAACCCTCTTTGTGATAACATCAACAAAGTTGTTTAGACATTGTAATATGAGATTGATCTTAAGATCAGAGTTCATTTTTTTATAAAGATATTGGTCAACTCAATATCTAGAAGTGTATATTGACATCTAATAGCTAATGTGTGCCATATTTTAAGATAAGTGGAAAAAATGTCACCTCCCTTTTTCTTTATAGAACATAAATATACTATTGTTAACTCATGCTCCATATTATATGCAAAATGTTTGATAAAATTCTCTAACAAGTCATGAAATTTTGGAACATGTTTCTTTGGAAGATTTGTGAACCACTCTAATCTAGGTCTAGCCAAAATCTATGATAACATATGAAGTAGGATGTTTATATCATAGCTAACCTCTTGGAAAGCAACAAAGAATAAGCTGATATGGTCTCTTGGATCTCCGTTTACTTTATATTTATCAAATTTTGTAATATCAAAGTGAGCCAGTAAAGGTATATGAAAAATAATAGAATCAAATGGATATGACCATATATGATTCATCTTATATTTTCTATTTTGATTATCGACCTATAATATTTATATGGCATCTTTGATCACTTGTAATTCTTATATGAAGAGAGTATTTTTGGAAATAGATGGAATATTATAAGACTGAGAATGGTATTGAGAGGGAGGAACTTGATATGGATTATAATAAGAATATGGAATGGAAATACATCATTGTGGTGGAGGAAGAAACATTTGGTTTTATATTAGGAACTACTATTGATTAGTTGAAACATATTATTGTGTATTATATAAGACTTGAAAAACATTAGAGGGAAAATTAGACACATTTGAATGGAGAATTTGCTAATATGATGAAAAAGTTTTTGATTTGATGGTAACTTGTTAAGAATGACCCAAATTTTAAAATGGTCATGAAGGAATTTAATCAGATGATTTCATAAGAATGGGATTGAGGGGTACTTGATGGGGATTAGGAAATGTTTGATGTTCCTCCATAATAGGTTGTGAAGACTCTACAAGTAACTTTTGTTTGGGATCCATGGAATTTTTGACATGAGGAAGTGGATCAAATATGGGTTATTTTTCTTGATGTTCAATTGGGTGATCAATAGTTAGATTGATTATAAATACACAAAGGGCATTAATTACTTACTCATATTATTATAATTTTGTGGAAAAAAATCTATTATATTTGGGGTATAGACTCAAGTAATTCCTTCCCTTTTATCAATGTTTGTATATTTGTTAATAGTTGAACCTATATGGGATAATGACAAGAAGAATTTGTATCATCAATACACTCAATAAATATGACATGGTTAGATGTATGTTGTGTTATTTATGTGCTATGTATATTATCTATAGAGAAATCATGAGGGACTTTGGTTCCCATATCTAATAAATGTAACATATTATTTTCTATGTCAACATATAATTAATGCTCAAAGTGAGTTTGTGATGCATCATAAAGAGGTGTCTCTTCTTTTTATTTTAATTGATTAAATTCCATACCCTCTTAATCCTAAGGATTAGCATCCTCATAGAATGGTTTATCATATTGCTCTTCTGTAAAAGGATCAATTTGATTTTGCATCTAATCATCCTCATAAGTATAATTATATACCATACCACTTCAAGTGTAATGAGGAATATTGGAATTAATTATTTGAATAGACTTGGATAAGAAATGACAAGACTTGAATATATTTGACTCATAGTAAAATTGTAAACTAGAAAGGTGATCTAAATTTATGTAGACAACTCAAAGACATGATTTCACACAAGGAGAAAGGTATGAAGTGTACATGTTTGAATAATATCGGACATAGACATACACATATTGGCATAATATATAGACAAAATAACATTATAATTTCACACAAGATAAGGGGATGAAACATATGCATTTTAACAAGGTAGAATGGGACAAATTTGACTAAAAACATGGACAAATTAATGATACCATTTCACACAAGACAAGGGTATGAAATGTATAAATTTTAAATAAATTAGAATGAAAAAAAAAATTAATAGAGATATAGCGTAAGTATAATGGGACAATGTTCTCAAGCAATCTTGCCCTATACTAGAAACTGACATAGGTTTAGGGGAAAATCACTGATATTTTTGATATACTTGATTTTGAGAGGATAAAATTTAAAATTAATTAAATATTTAAGGTTATTGGTAAGTTTTTACACCCCATTTATCTCAAAATTTCATACATAAAAGGCAATCTTTGAGAGGTGTTAATCTTTATCCTTGCATCAATGATAATTCCATGGTAAATAGGATTCTAGTCTAAATTTTTGATGGGAATAGCTAAATGGTATCAATATAACTCATGGTATGTGGATTATTTATAACTATCTATCAATTGGATTCAAACCACCTAGATTATTATGAAAGGGTCTAGTCCCTTTCATAACTCTATTTGATACTTGCTAATTAGAGTGTGATGTCTAGACCACCACATGACCAAAGGACCTACTCTATTGGTCAATTTAACCACTCAAACATTATTAAAATGAATAATATACTCAATTTATATTCCCAACTAGATAAGTGGGGCTATTATAATGTTGGGAGATGAAACCCCACATCAACACACCCCTAAATAACTTGTGAGGAGGCTATGAACTCTTACTCATAAGCCAACAAGAAAAAGGAAGGTATTACCATTATGATTCACACAATTGCAACTACAGTTGAGAGAAGATAATAATGGGAAAATATTTAGGATTTAAAACAAATAGTATCATAGTCCCATCAAGTGGACCATATGCATTGACAAAATGTGAATTATTTATATTTTCACAAAGCTATCAAGAACACAAAACAAAGTGATAAAAAATATGAAAATACACACCTAGGATCTCATGAGATTAAAAAATATAAAAGACTAAAATGCTTAAAGGTTCAAACAAACATAATTCAAACCTCATTATAACTTGCCTTTGTTAGGATGAAACTATAATGTAGCTTTAGATGGTCTTTATCAATGCCAAATTGTAGATAAACACTTTTATTAAAGGTGTGGATCATGTTTATTTGATCAAATAAGTAGAAGATTGATGCATAAAAGGACTTGATGAATTGACAACACTTCATCATATATTATGAGTATGTTGAATTATGATGAAAAGAGGTGTATTTATACAAAATATATATCAAAGAGCACCCTTCATCTTAAAATCAAGATGAATGATTATTAAAGGGTCCTCAAGTGTGCACATGGATCAATGATGTAATCCCTTAATACCAATCAATATGAAGGGTGGAGCGTGGCCTTTGAAAATATCTAAGATGGACATATATAATGCCTTCATATTATTTCTAAGATGAAGGTTGGAGGATGCCCCTTTTTAACTAACAAATATGAATAAATGTGGGCCCTTCATCTTGTTTCCAATATGAATGGTAGAGCATCCTCTCTAAGAAAGCACATGGATCTCAAAGTTTGGCCCTTCATATTGTTTCGAAGATGAGGGTTAGAGAATAATCCCCCTTTACTGTTAATTATTTTAATAATTAGTGTGCTCTCAAGGGTATATTATTAGGATCTCAAGATTTCTTTTTGCACGAAGATGTCCTTAGGAGGGGGAAAAGAGAAAGACTATTAATTGAAAGAGTAATTAATTAAAGATTTCAAAGACCTATTTAATTAATAAAATGTGAGGAATTGATTATTAGACTAAAATTGAGGAGAATGTGATTGAATAAAGAATGGAAAATTATCAAATTGATTAGAGAAGAAGGAATTGAAAATAAAAAATTGATAATTGAATAGATAAATTGATAATTTATCATAGAATTTGAATAGAGAATAATAATTGATTATATAAATAAAACAAAAAATGATAATTGAATAGAGAATATGTGAAATTATAGGAAGTCATTCCATTATGTAATTTGACATGGAAATGATAAAATTGTAGTGTCTACAACTACTAAGCCTTTTGTGTTTATGTATGTTGAGAGAATTTAGATATTATTTCCACATGGAATTTGTGACTTTCTTTCTATTTATTTTGAAAACTCTATGGTTATTGTGAGAGATAAAACTAAAAAAAATAAGGGTAGTGTCATGGGATGAGGTGACCCCAATAACCCCCTTGATGATTGACCACTACATAAATATATAGATACTCCAAAAAGGGAATCAAGCCACATTTAGTTCTCCCACCTAGAATGATTATGCAATTATGCTCTTTGACTATAGTATGTAACTACAAATTTGGATTTGATACTTGATAATGATAACTCTTGACTTTATTTTAGATGTTTTAGACTTGGATTGTGATTTAACCTAGTGAATGATCTTATATTTTAGAATAATAAAACAATTCTTTGTAATGTGTGGCATTATATAATTTCTCAATAAATAGTCCCAAGCTAGGAATAATGAATTAGCTTTATGATTGTATTTATATTGACTCTTTTTGAAAATTTAATTTATCCAACATTACAAAACATGTGGGAATACCCAATATAATAGTTAAATTTTTTAAAACTAATCATTAGTTAGTGTAGGATGAGGCTACACTATGTTAAAAACAAGGACCTATCCCAAATAATTAGGGATAAGTATCTTGAGTTGTAAGAAATTTGAGAGAGATGTAACAAAGCTTTGAGCATTAAATTATAAATTTATGTTGAGATATGTTCATATTGTTGGTATTTTAGAATTAATGTTGTCATTGATGTCAAAGTCAAGATAGATGTCATTAATGTCAAGGTCAGAGTTAAGGTCATGCATGGTGAAGTGGTATGTGACAAAGAAGTCTTATGACAAGAATTTTTTTGAAGGAAACCTATTGTCTCTATATTGAGATATAATTTGAAGGAAACATGATAAATATTCTAGGTTTGATGACATGTCTAGGTCAAGTTCAAGATACAAGGTAAGCATATTGTTGAGAACTAGTCTTGAGGATAATACAATGTAAGCATATACGGTTTAGTAATCTTTGAGGTTTGTTTGAGGCTCTGACACAATGTTGTGATGTGAAAATACAATAAAATTATTAGGATTATCCTTATCTTTAGATAATAATTATTTAATAATGTTCTTAGGTTATATCATTGAGCGTTAGCTTGTTTGAGTTCAAATCCTTGAGTACTAGGTGTCTTGAGAATTCTAGGCTATCTTTGTGAGAAGGTTTATGCATGAAGCATAGTGAATTTTGGGAAATTGTGATAATATAAGCATAGTAAGAGTGTATAAATTTGTGTAAGCATGATAAAGAGGCAAATAATCCTTTAGAATAGTTTCAAGGTCAGTTCTAAGGCTTAGTCCTTACAGGAAGAGACCTAGTGAGAAGGCACATGCTTGGTATCATGATGAGGTAAGTTATCTAAGGCTTATGATAAGGTGGATGGTAGTGGTGAAGATTTTAATTAGGTAATATGAAATTATAATTATTTATTAAGAGTATCTCAATAATTTTCAAGGTATGTTCAAGGTCTAAGAAAGACTGACAGTTTAAAGCCTAATATGCAAAGAGACCTAATATGGCCTAATTAGTGGTCAAGATCAGTTTTCAAGATACCAAAGATAATGAGATAATTTTAAGAGGTGTGATAGGTTTTTTAAAGTTTTATTACCAAGTTTTATGTCATATCTTGAAGGAAAAATCATGAAATCTTATTTTGAGATTTTATGTGTACATAGAATGAGGTATGTCAGACCCAACAAGAATTTTATTATGCTCTTTCACAAATTAAACCATTACATAAGGATATAATAAGATAATGGAATTTTTTTAATGGTCCTAGATCAAATTTATTTTCATTGGTTTTGGATTTGATGTGAAATCCTTTATGAATGATTGTTAAGAATGGAAGGCAGTTTAAACCCTCATAAAATTGTCATAATGACCAGTTATGAAAGATCCTATTGGAAATGGATCGTAATGAATTGAATTACATATTTTTATTATTTTATCATGTATAATACTCTCTCAATTTTATCCAAGTTTTATTTTTATATCACAAGAGTGAGTGGAAGCTACATGAAACCCCTTATTTCTTAGAATTTTGGTGTAGTAGGTAGGATTGACCAAGTCAAAGCATAAAAATGATTAGATGATGATTTGTGAGAATTTTATTTTTTTTTAAATGTAATTTTATGATAATTTTTCAGACCTTAAATATTATAAATTGGTCATGGAAGTTGACCTATCACTAAATAGGCCTAAAGAGGAAGACAATGACAAAACTATACAGAAGTGAGAATGAGAGTAGGGATGGGTTGAAGTGGATTAGGGATGGAAAAAAATGAATGGGTTTATTTTTAAATACCTATATATAATATCCCATTTTATTTTAATGTTTTAATATTCTCATATATAATAAAAAAGTTGTTCTCAAAATGTCTTGTTTAACATAATGATGTCTATGTAGGCTGAAGACATGAGTTTGGTCTGTAAGACCAATATTGATATTGAAAATTGTAATATTTATATATAAATATATTATAAGGATTATTAATTATCATATAAAACAATTTTAAGTTCATAAAAGTTTTCCCATTGGTGTTCTAAGACTTGGTTTTCATGACTATGTTTTTAGACCTACAAGCAATTTTCTGTGTATGAGTGAGAATGATGTTCTTAAGTATTTTTACATATATTTGAATAATTAAATGAATATTATGTTTCTATATATTTATCATAGGTTATTTTTAATGTATTTATATTCATGATAAAATCTTATAAAGGAGTGAAAGTTAAAAACTCTTGACTAGGTTTCAGAGCCTATATGCAATTCTGAGTGAGCATATGAAGACAATCAGTTTGAGGTATTTTTCCATGTATTGTGAGATATAATAGACTTGGTGATGAAATTATGTAATTTATGTTCTATAAATATTATGTTTTTTTGGTTTATGTTTTAAATTTTAGTGTATGCTTCAGATTTACAAGACAAACTTTTTGGCAGTGAGAAGGCCTAATTGTGAGTATATCTAATTGGGTGGTTCAAAGAGTGAAATTAGTTAAATGGTGTTGGGGACATAAGGTGAGATTGTAATGGGTATAATTTAATAATTTTTGAAGTGTTTAATCCATTTTTTTAGGTTCATAGTGTTCCAAGGTGGTCAAGGTGAAACATGTGCTTTGAGAAGGCCTAATTGCATTAGGTCTCTATTAGGCCTAATGGTGGTTTTGGTACTTATGGGTAGTGACCAACCTATTTAGTGGGTGGTTAACTTGTGAAACATTTATTTAATTTATTAAAAGGGTGATAAAATTATTTATATGTTATTTTATGACCAAGATGGGTGAGATCAAGAGTCAAGTATAAAGAGAAGGTCTAATATGCCTAATCTGACTAGTTAGAATATTGAGGAGAAAAATGAATAATATACAGGTTTGGAAACCAAGTAGAGGCATTGGATATAATTATATATGTATGTTTAATATGTTATGGATATATAAAAATATTTATATAGGTGATGATCAAGGTCATATGACATAATTTTGCTAAAGTAAGGGCCAATTGAGCGAGAAGGCCTAATAGGTTGTTTAAGAGAGATAGAAGAGTGAGAAGAGAAAAAGAAGGTGGTAATATTTATTTGAGTGAGAAAAAATTGTTAAAATATTATCATAGGTTCAATTTAGCTAGGTTGGTGCTGAGTTACATATGGTATTAGTGCCTCCTTATAAGTTGGTGCTTACTAAAGGACTAGTTAAGTTAGTGCTTGACTAGTGAGGGGTTGGTGCTCCTTATGGGGTTGGTGACTCACTAAATATTGATTAATTTATTATAGGAATATATTAAAATATATGTTATAGTTTATTTTATCACAAAAGATGGTTTCCCACATACATATTGTGTTATTATGTTTTTTCTTTCATAGATGCTTCTTTATGCATTGATTAATGTATGCATGTGAATGAATGCTTTATGGATGATAAGTGAAATTAAAGGATTTTTTTAAGTAAAAAAATTAAACCCACTAGTATATTTACTTCCAAAAATTTATAGGTATTAGTGGTGATGAAAAGAGGGTCAGACACACACAGACACACACACACACACACACACACATGTCTTAAATATAAGGTGAATAAGAGTCATTTATTTTGGTATAATTAAAGTGGTTTAGTTACTTATGGACATATTAAGGTATCTACATCCCCCTTCCTAATTATAGTAGGAAAATTAATAGATTAAAATAGAAAACAATAATTTATTATATGAAAAACACTTTGTATTTGATAGGAAAATCCAATCATATAGGGCACTAAATTTTATAAAACCCTAAAAAACACATGAAATAATCAATATTTATATTTGAAAATTGAAAAATATGAAACTAAAAATTTTTAAAATTGAAAAGAGAGTGAGGAAGGATTAAAACTATATGGATATGACACCACATTTCTCTATAACCTAAAAAACATGATGAAACATTAGATAAATATTCCCCCTTGTTGAAGCATGTGGAGATATGATTAATCATGTTGAACCAATGGTGAATTGAGAGTGATAAACTCCAAATTTTAAATAAATAATAAAACTTGTGAGTTTGAAACATTTATACTCAAACTATCATGAATGGGGAAATTTACCCAATATACTAATCCAAAATAATGTGGAACCAAAATGGGTCCGTTATAAGTGATGTCAAGTCCATTGAGTGTTACTAGAATCAAATGTACATCACCCATAATATAAAATGGATTCATGTAATGGGTTTGATAAAAGTAATTCCAAGTTCATTGAATGTCACTAGACTTGAATGCATGTTACCCATAATATAATGGATCACACTACTATAGATGGATCCATATTATATTTTCATGGTCAGAAGATATTGGTGAATATTCATACCCCCATCATGATAGAAATGCCAATATATTTGAGATGAAATAAAATTTTACCTTTGAATTTGTAGTGTATTTTATTTCATATGTGCATGAACCAATATCATGCCTTTTGAATTTGAAAAATTATATATATGTACATGATCAAGTATCATGACCACTAAATATAAGCTAAATTATATATAATTTCATTCATATATATTCTAAATTGTAATTGTATTTGAAATATTATAAATTTTTATTTTGTAACTATTTTTTTCATATACTCATGTATATGCATTCAAGTGTGTATGAACCTCTACTTTGATTTTTTAAAAGTGAGAACACATGCATGTCATATGACCATAAAATCTATTTCAATGTTCCAATATATATCATGTGTTTGATTTATGAACTAATTTGAAATGTTTTAAACCTATACTCTATCATAGAATTTGATTTTTTATTAAATTGAATCTTTGAAACATGTACTATGAAAATTTTAAATATTTGAAACATGTATTCTATCATAGAATTTGATTTTGTATATTCATGGAGGCTTGGATATCTAATATAATACCACTATTATTTTCTCCCTTAGAGATGAAGTATTTATCCTACAAATCACTCATCTTAAAATTTGAGTTAACTATGTTATGTGATATAGATAGAATCATGTATAATCATGTCACATGTGGAGAGTATGTTATCATAGAATAGTGCTTGTAATTTCAATTGAATAATGTATGTAATATATTTAATGTGAATCATACAAGTGTCATGTATAGATAGATTTAGTAATGAGGCATGTAGTAAAATAACCATATCTTAATTAGAATACATAGTAATAGTGCATGATATAGATCATGGTACCACTAGTTAAACTTAAACAACTCAAAAAACTATTGGATATATATTTTGTAGGTTATCAAAAGTACTTAGGTATTCATGGTATTAAATCCCATTCATTTAATGATGAAGATCTTTTATGTTTATTTCTATCTACTTCTAGTTGTTCACAACTTTCATTTATTCACAATTTATACTAATTATGCATAAGTTATTTTATTTTGGGTATTAATTTAACCACAAAGTTCATGAACCATAACAAAGTGATTTTGAAGCAAGTAAGTAGCTATTTTAGAGAATATGTAAAGAATTTCTAAGAAATAGAGAATGAAATGACTAGAATATGTGAGAAGAAAGAAGTTGTACTTCACAACAAGTAATCTTATAGAGCTTATTGAATCTATACAAATAGATAAACATTCAAGATATGATAATTATTTTATAAAATGAGTAAGAAAAACTTGAATTCATATTGAAATTTAAAGATAACACAAAGTTTACAATTTTAATCTTCACAGAATGCACCAAATGATCTCCTTAGATGCAATGTTCCATAGAAATCAACTTTCTTCTTATTCAGTTTGAACCAACTTCATAAAAAATAAAAACTAATAAATCTAAATGAAAAGTTTTTGATTGCATAAACTATCTTGCTTCAGTTACAATTGCTTTCCAAAAATTATCATTCTTTAGCATGCATGCCTTTACTATTACTTATACTAATTCAAATAATAGAATCAATTAGGAGACAACTCCTTGAATTTACATGTGCTATGCTAAAAACTAAAAACCATTGAGAGGCATCCTCCTAAAAATTATCCTATATGGCATGCAATAAATGGTGACATGTAGCACTTGTTTTTTTCAATATTATGATCAAATATAATATCTTTACAAGATACGTAAATATTGCTTAATTAATTTGATTTTACAAAATAACTTCAAGCTATGGCATTTAACCAAGTTACTTGAGTCTTACATTTTACAAAGTAACTTACTTATACAAGTAACTTCACTAAATGACATTAATTACAAAGTAATCACTTAAAAAATATTAATTAAAATAAATTTGTGAAGAAAATAAAAGAAACTAGAAGAAGATATAAGAAGTTGCTAAGAAGAATCAATATAAATCATTCCAATTCATGAACTTATAATCTGAATTTTTCTTTGTATTTTATGTGTCGAGACATTGTGAGCTAGATAGCTAAATCATTTGATTTGGTAATTGATTGTCTTTCTATTTCATATCTCAGTAGTTTCCTTTCTAGCTTCTTGCAATAAGCTTTCACCTTTTCAAGCCTAGGTTCTAGCATCTTGACTTCTTGTTGACTTTTAATTAACTCCCTTATATATTTTGTTGTGAAAGGAGCTGTGGCCTTTTCAATTAACTTCCTGAACTACCAGCGCAACTATTCAGGTGTCCTTGGCATTTTCTTAGACCAAATATTTGTAAGACAAAAGATATAGTCCTCTAGATCCACTTTCACATTAAGAGCATCTTCTTATAAATTTTTCATTTCTTCAAGCATTTCCCCAAGAATATGTATACAAAAAGATATAATATGGTCCTATTGTTTTGCCTTTTTTATTGATCCTTCTAGAATAATTTATTCTTCAATCAAAACTTTCTCACTTAAAGAATTTATTATTTGGAGGCTTTATTATTGAAATTCATAGATTCCATTCTCATTTTATATCTCTTTTATCATTGTCTTTATCTATGCCAATTTATGTTCAATATCAGCTAGAGTACCTACGACCTTGGGAAACCATTTATGTGTAGTTTGCAACATTTTATCTATCCACTCGTCAACTACTTTGGACTTGTCCCTAGTTTCCTCTATAATTGTTATTGTTTGTTGATCAAATTAACCTCTTGAAAGTAATGATTGTTGTGGAGTAGATCATACCACCTTGGCAATTATTTCACACAACTTAGTAATATATTCCTTCAACTTAGATTTATCATCTTTCTCTTCATCAAGCTTCTAGAAAAGAGTATTGATCAAGATTTGTGTGTCCTACTTCAAGCCCTCTGTAGTGACTTATCCAAGGGATACTGTTAAGTCTTCTTCAGTGATTTCACCTTTATTCTTTCCTTGTGGAGGAACTAATATCTCTAGAAATTTTTGGCCTGAAGGCTTAATTATTATTATCTTTAAAGTCATTTTGGCACTTTTGAGCTTTTTACCCTTACGATCAAGACTTCTTAGAAGTTATAGGTCTATCTCCTCCGAGTTAATTTCTTTTTTAGACTCAAAAGTAGTTTGAAAATCCAACCATGAAGAAAAATCTATGGTAGTGGAGATGCATCAATGTACTACCATTTGCTACTAATTATTTCTTACCACTATCTACTGAGAATAAACTTCTTGTGCATTTAAAGTATCTTAAAAGACACTAGAATCTACTTGTTTATCCTTTACTTTCTCCTTCTCTTTCTCTGTCTCTTTATATTTTTCTTTTTCTACCTTTGTCTCTACCTCTTTCTTAGGTTCTTTTCCTTTTTCTTTCTCTACCTCTATCTCTACCTCTTTTCAGGTTCTACTATTACTTATTGTTGAGATACCTCCTGAAATGTAGTCACCTCTCTAGAAGTTACTTGCTTTGGATCTCTTTGGGTTTGAATGGAAGGAATGGTGGGATGATCCTTAGAAGGAGGTAGAGTAGTAGTAGTAGTAGGTGGAGTTGATGAAAATGGAGGAGGAATAACATTAGTCTCCTTTTGAATAGGTTTTTAGGGGATTTGAATATTGGAGACTTTGGAGGTGGCATGAGTGTGGATGGGTTTTCATCTTTTATTTTTGGTTGTATGTGTTTCACCAGTAATAAAGATGAAGATGTGATAAGAGTGGTATAAGTAGGAATGTTTATGGAAGAAACTAGAGGAGATAAAAATATAACTAGTTAAATTAACTCCTTTTCTTTCACCATAGAGTAAGTATCATTAGCATTATTTTTTAATTTTAACTTCTTGTGTTTTTTATTGATTTATCCTTGTATTTCTTTCCTCTTGTGACTAACTTGACCCATTTCCATCATTATTGGCTCCTTCATATATAAGCCTATACCAAAAAGCCATTCTAAAGTCATAATTAGAACTACTGAAGTTCTCTCAACAATAATCTTGACTTGATTTTTTTTGAAGTCAATATTTGGAAGTGGAGAATTATACCCTCCCATTTCATGATAAGAATCATGAATCATTTACCTATAATTTTGCATATCTTGAAGAATGGTAGTTAAATAAAAAGATTTTTTTTCAACACTCATCCTACTATTGTCTCTTATTATTACTTCAAACTCATCTCTAAAATCAATCTAGAGTCTTCAAATATATGAATATGCATATACTCAATAGAAACTATATTTTAATATAATCCTCTACAATCAAATTTTTTTCTATCTTCAAAATGTGATTGATTGTAGTTGTGATACATATCCATTTGAACATTATTTGCCTTGTAAATGCTTTCATAGTGATAGTGGCCAATAAAAATAATAAAACCAATGAAGGAATGATGAACCTTTGACTTTAGGTCATATAATTCTACTAGTTAAGTACAAAACTCCATAAAAATCCATTTGTTAGTAGGGTACCTAGGCAAATTGACTGGTATTTTTGTGACACCACCAACTTTTAGATATGTGAAATTAGGGAATTGAATAAAAATGCATCCAAAATGGGAAACTACTTCCCAAGCTACATTTGATACTCTCTTGGCCTTTAAGGCAATATTCAACTTATAAATTATTTCATAAAAGAATCCATCATTTACCCTCTTGTAATGCTTGAAATATTTAGATAAAGTTAACTAAGGGTAATATTCATATATAGGCTCTATTGCCAACATCCCTTTAGTGGTTAGCCTAGAATATGATCCACTTGATGTTGTTACACATACTAGATACAATGTCATTTTGAAGTCAAAGGTCTGTAAAACATTACTCAACTAGTGATTGATGTTGTCAATTATCATCCTTGACCATTCAATCATTGAAAAACTATTGTTAACATCAATAGCCCTAATGTATGCATACATCCAAGTGTAAAATCACTTAGCATTCTCCTCCTCATTAATACTACATAGAAACTAAGTGATATCATCCCCTTGAACCAAATAAGATCTTAATATTTGCTTTGGAAACTTTAAAGGCTACTTTGGTTTCCTTAGATAATTAGTATTCACTATCTTGATGCAATCTAATGTCTTATTCTCCCATTGGATTTTGGATTTCTCCATTAATACATCAATCACTTTAGATATTGATAGGATCTTCAAAAAATAATCAAAATATTGAACATTTAACCTTATCACTACATTAAAAGCAATATCCTTTACTTTCCTAGTAAGAGAATCATAGTACTTATCACACTCTAGGACAAACTCAAGAAGTTGTGCAGAACTTAGGAATGTTGTAGCTTATAGGATTCCATAATTGATCATTTCTTACATGAGTGGTGCCTTTATTATGGATTTTGACCTTTCTAATAGCTCAATTATGTAAACATGTCCCATGTCAGTATCACTTATCTCAAACAACTTCGAAGTAATACATGACTCAATAGGATATCCTTTATATTCATACTTAATATTTGCTTCCTTTGACTTCTCAACTCTCTTTTCCTTAGACTTCCCTCTCCTACTTGACCTTGGAACTTCTTCAAGTGATAACTCAGGAACTTCTTCAATCAGAGTTACTATTTCTTCTACTCCAGTTGGTTCATCTTTTGATCCTAACATTTGTTGTGATTAACAATGTGAAGGATTGGTAAATAATCTTGAAAAATTATTAATTTCTCTTGTTGATTTATAAAATATTAAACAACTAATTTAAGTTATTATATTGAGTAATAATTTCAAGAAAGCTTCAAGTTATAAGGAGCTTTCAACAATAGAAATCTTTGAAAACTCTAGAAAACCCATGCTAAGTAACAAGGTGTCATAAATTTGGGAAGGTATAGGGATTATACAAATCTTATGTCTTAAAAACTTTGAGTATCAAGCTTTTACAATTTTAAGTTTCTTTAGATATGTAGCTCAGGTTTCTTTGGTCAAGTTATTTGGGTTGGAAAACCTGATGAAGCAAAAATAGTGAGTAATCAAAACATCAAGAAGCAAGAAGTTATTTAAAATATGATTTGGAAAATTCTTCTGTGAGCTTTAGGTTTCTAAGGTCCAGTTACTTGGGTTTAGGACTCTAGGAAGCTAGTAGTCATGAAATATCTAAGCAATATGATCTAGGTCAAATGCAAGGGTATTTGCAAAAAAATCCAATGTTTTAGGGATTTTACTTAGGGTTTTCTCATGCAAAATGTTTTTTAAGAATATAAAAGTTTTAAAACAACATTCATGTATAAATAACCTTAAAATATAGGTAAAACAACAAAATGATAGAAAAACCCTCAAGGCGGTGAATGAAAACTTACCATAATAAAAATGAGATGAAAACCCAAAATGGAAACATGAAAATAAATGATAAACACTCTACATACCTTGAATACAAATGGGTCATGAACAAATTTCTCAAAAAACACTCTAAAATTTCAAATAGTGTCACTTTGGATTCACAAGGGCAACAACTAGGTCACAAAACTTAAAATCTAGGTAGGAAATGAGGTGGATTTAAAAAAAACAAAATTAACCCATGCATTAATGATAATTAAGTGACACAGTGGGAAGAAATCCATGAAATCATCTTTATGTTTTTTAGGTTTCATGAATTACTTTACTTGATTTGGTCTATGAAGTCAAGTAACTTTGAAACCCTGAGTTGTTTTAATAGTGTTTTGTAGGTTTATGAAACTAGTTTGCTTAGCTTTCACTAGAAGAAAAGTCATTACTCAATTACAATTTGATCTAGATAGTGTAATTCAGGTTTATTGAGAGAATTTACTTTAGAGATCATAATTAAAGTAACTTTGAGAACTTGAATTTACCTAGCATTGAGTCCCAACACTTAGCTTTTTTCAATCTCTTAGAAAGATGGATAAAATGGGTTTTATGATATTGACCTAGTTAGATATTTTTAACCTTATAGATTAATTTGAATCAAACGGGCATTAAATCACTCATAATTAAAACTAATAAAGGATAAGTCTTATTTAGGGGACTAAGTTTTAACAAGGATAATTGACTCACAAAAGACAAAAGATAAAAATTTTAATAGGGGTAACCCAAAATTCCATGTGTAAAATTCTGGGTGACACCAGTTGGCTCTGATTGAGGACATCTTTATTTCTATCAAAAATAATGAAACAAGGATGAGATCCAAGTATCTCTGGTTTTGAGTCTTGTCTATTAGGTACAAAGTCATGTAAAAACTCAATTATAAAAAACTACAAAACAAACAAACATAAAACTTAAAACACCTATACAAAAGAAAAACTGAGGATTTATTTATATACATATAGGTGTTACCCTACTACTAAATTATTGTAAAGATTTAAGTTATACCCATTGTAAAGTAGCGGTAGTTCAATTTCATCCTTATAATCTAGGATGAAGCTATCTTTTCTAGCAACTTTCTTTATGGTAAAGGCCCTTTACATATTGAATCAAATTCGACATGCATCCCTTTTGGTTTATGTCATTTATCCCATAGTAGGATTAGGTCACCAACTTCAAACTTTATTTATTTAGCCTTTTTTTCAAAAATCCTATTCACTTTAATTTAATTATTAGATAAATTTTTGAAAACTTTATCACACACTTATTATAGTTCAAATAAAAACATAATCCTCTTATCTAGTGAATCTTGATAAGTTGCATCTTCAATGGCTTTGGACAGTTGTAAAATAGGCAAATCTATTGTGATGGGTATTTCAGCATTTTTTCCATATAATAATTGAAATAGTGACATGCTAATGGCTTTCTTTAGAGTGATTTTATCAACCCACAATACATCAAATAACTTCTTGTGCTAGATACATTGATTATCATCCACTAGGTTGTGAATTATTGTCATCAAGTTCTTGTTACTTGACTTAGCTTGGACACACCCTTGAGGATAGGAATTTGAAGGGTAAACTAATTATATTTCATGTAAATAACATAAATGAGTTAGTTCATCTAAAAAATTTACTTGAATTATTTGTTACTATCTTGTAAGGAACTCCAAACTTCACTGCAATGTTTTCTTTGATAAAATCACATACCGCTTCAAAAGTGGCATGCTTGATAGGAATGGATTCTACCCACTTGAAGTAATCAATGGTTATTAATACATAATAATGGTTATCACTTGAAGAGGGATTCAACACACCAATAAAATATATGCCCCACTAGTGGAATGGTTCATGGATTATGATTGTTTTTAAAGATAATGCTGGAAACTTTGGACATCCCACAAAATGTTGACATGTTTGACATTTACAAACCCAATCTAAAGTATCCTGGAAAAGAGTAAGCTAGTAGTACCTTTTTATAGAATTTTATGTACTATAACTCATGATAAAAAGTGACCTCCATGTGCTTTATCATGGAAATATTCTAATAGTTTGTTTTTATATTCTTTGTCCACACAATGAAGGAAAACACCAACAATTCTTCTTTTATACAAACTATTTTCCAAAAAGAGATAATCCTTTGACTTTAGCTTGATGGCCTATCTTTCCTTATGCATAAGATGAGTTGGGAATTAGCTATAAGTTAGAAATAAAATAATATTATTGTACCATTCATCAAAAAGATCAACAAAAAGAACCATGGACAAATCTTCAACTAATTCATCTTGAAGCAAAGACAACACCCTATCATTGTCATTTAGTTTACCTTCTATAATTAGTTTTCACAAGCCTCTTCCTCTCACTAGCTTTGTTGATTTGATATCAAGATAAAACTCTTAAACTTTAGCCACCCAAGTGCCTCTTTGTAGTCCTAGCTCTTGCTATGTTATAATATATTTGACTACAATATCAAGAACATATACTTAGTATGTGAAGACAAAATGTTGTACCCAAAAGCTTTGCATGCTTTGTCTAAAACAAAGACATGTTTTTACATTTGTGTATATTTAAGCTCATAACTTTTCAATGTTTAGCTCATGAAAGCTATAGGGGATTCAATATATTCATCATTATTTTTTAGAAGTATAGCTGACATGGTATGTTCAAAATAATAATAATAGAGAATGGATTCCTTGCTAAAATATAGGGAAACTAAAATTGGAGATTGAGATATGTCTACTTTAATCCTTTCAAATTCCATCTTACATTCAATATTCCACTTAAAGTCTTGCTTCTTTTTCATCATGTCAAAAATATGGCAAGTTAACTTGGCAAAATCAAGAATAAATCTTTTGAGGAAGTTAACCTTACTAAAGACTGAATGTACTCCTTTTTCATATGTAGGCATAGGTATATTTTGAATGGCTTTCACCCTTTCTAAATCAATATTCATTCCTTCCTTTGAGATGATGTGACCAAGAATCTTCCTTTCAGTCATGACAAATATTAATTTCTTAAGATTCAAAGAAATCCTATGTTTCTTACACTGAATAAGTAATTTTTATAAATCAACCAATTGATTACCTCTCTTCTTAGATAAGGATATAAGTCATCAAGATATACAACTAAAATATTGTTATTTAGATGTGTAAATGCCAAGTCCATTACTCATTGAAAATTCATTCTAGCATTAAAAAGCCTAATGGGCATCTTCTAATATGAAAATGTCCCCCATGGTGTTGTGAATGTTGTCTTGTATTGATCTTCTTCAGCCACTTTTATCTAATTATATCCTAAAAATCCATCTAATATGAATAACATCTTTGAGCCTGTAACTATTTACAAGGTATGATCCATAATTGGAAATAGATATTTATCTTTCAAAGAAGCTTAGTTCAAATTCTATAAATCAACATCCAGATGAATTTCTCTATTCTTCTTCATTATTGAGACAATAATAAATAACCATTCTAAATGATGATTGGGATAATTGATTTTGGCATCAAGTAGATTCTATATTCTAGCAAATATAGTACGTGAGATTTTTGGATTATGATGGCAAAGCTTTTGCCTAAAAGGCTTTAATTTTAATTGAAGTACAATGTAATGTTGTACCTCTTTTTGTTGAAAGGTCTTCAAGGCTTTATAGGACCAAGAAAATACATCCATGCATTTATTGAGAAGCTTAATGAATGCTTATTTTTTCTCTTGGCATCAACACTTTCCAATGTTGACCATCTTGGGCTCTTCCTTAGTACCCAAATTAAGTTGTTGTACTTATAGAGAAGAACTCTCACCATATTCTTTCTTATTTTTTCAAAAATTGACCATGCTTATCAAAAATTTATTCTAAATAAACTAAAACTTTAGGTATTTTATTTCCCTTCAATTGAATTACTTCTTCATTATCATCAAGTTCAAGGTCATTAGTACCTTTTGTTGTCTAGTGTGAAAGTGAACTACTTTCTTCAAAACATAATTATTCAAAATTATCTTGTTGCTCAAGGAAAACAACTATCTATTTATCATCATTGAAGACTTACCACTGATTGACATTTTCTAGAGCTTTTGGATGGAAGACCATCTCTACTCTATAGTCACCTTCTCAAAAAAGTGTAGGCTAATGATTTGGTCTGAGTAGAGTTGTATTAATTACAAGAGAATAAACTTTAGAGTTCTGATCATGAGGAACATAATTTATTAAAAAGGATAAAAAATCAAGTGTTGTACTCATAACTCTATCACAATAGTGCCTTAAGTTATCTTTCTTCACCTGGTATTGTCCAAAAATTGCTCTCACTATTAACTATGCTTTTAGAAGTTTAACTCCTTTTTATTTTGCTTGTTCCAATCTTATCAACATTTATTCATACTCTATTATTTTTTTAGTATTTTCAAACATAAGCTTTTAAGAGTAAGGATATACCTTACCATCTGGTGATATAATTACAACTCCAAAACCTAAACCAAGAAAATAACAACTACAATCAAATTCTAGTGTCCATATTTTCTCTTATTATTTTATATCTATTTCTTGAGTCTTCTTACCTAGTTTAAGGTAATAGACTCCATGATTTGATTCTTCAAAAAGAATCTATGATCTTGGATCATCAAAATTAGAAATTATATACTTAGACTTCTTTTCAGGCTCAATTTTATGATTTACACCTTAGATTAGAATATGATCACATGACCAATCCATCTTGACTTCTCCACCTATATTTTTGCAAAACTTTCTACTCAACAACATTTTATAAGAAATAGAAATATCTACTACAACAATTGTCATTTTAAGCCTCTTATCTGAAAAAAGCTACTAGAATAGCTTGAGAATATTTTATTTGTATAATTAGAGGAACTTATCTTTCCATTTAGTAACATATCCCTATTAACTTACTTAAAGTGAGGCCAAAGGCATAAACTAATTTAATTGGCATAAAATTATCATAAGATCTAAAATCTAGGATATAATTTCTCAACTTAAAATTGTTGATCAAGAGGGATACATAAAATGGCTCTATTCTTTTGGATGTGGAAGCAGATGTGGGAAAAGTAGTTGCATCATTATTTTGAAAAAAAATCTATTTGGGAGTAGGTAATGTACCTTTAGAAGCATTGTTTGTATTATTTGATCCTTTACTTTGTTAATACTTGACCAGTTTATTCAACTGATCTAGATATGACCTCAAGTATTCAGCATCTAACATTTGAATCTTGGTTTTATTGATGTGGTTAATAATTTAAAAATAAGGGATGGATGTAGACAAAGTAATATTAGCTTTATAAGTATGAGTGACTAGATTATGAGGTTATGAAGAAGAGGATGTTTCATTTTTATCTTTTAGAGCAAGAGAAGTAGGTAAAGGATTTCCTATTTTGATAATGTTAACATCTAGCCTAGAATATTATTTCTCTTTACCTTATTCCTTGGAATATTTTTCACCAACTTGTTGAGTCTTGGACCTTGTAAACAATACAAAATAATGAATATGATCATCTTTAAGAATTTATTCATAATCATTTTCTAATTGATATTCAAGGTATCCTATGTTGGAGTCACCGATAGGATCCACAAAGTCATCTTCATCATGAAATCCTTGGTCAAGATTAGTAGCCATATGGTCTTCTTCATTAATTTCAACATGATTATTTAGAGCATTTTCAATTATTAGTCTTTATGGAGGTCCAAAAATATGATTCTAGTTTTGGTTATTAAAATTATGTGTAGGTCTATTCCTGACAAGAGTTGTATGAGCACCTTGAGCAATTTGACTTTTAACATGTAACAAGTCATTAGAAAGTTTATGTAATAGGTAATCCATAATTTTTTGTAATTTAGTCAAAGTGGAACTATCCACCTTAGAATTTGTCTTCTTGATCTTTCTATCCATGATAAGGTCATCTTCAACCCCTTTACCAATGTTCTTAGTTGTTTCTAAATCAATAGGATGTGCTCCACATGTCTAGTAGCTAACCTCTAGTAACTAAGTGTTAATGAGAAATCACTTTTAGTTATCATCATTGGGTTAAGAATATTGAGGTATTTTGTAGAGTAATGTGTTAAACTCAGTAATGAAATCTTACATATATTCATGTGGCTCTTTTTTAAACTGGGTCAATTAGGTGAGAAATATGTGTGAGTCTTTAGCAAATTTAAATCTTCATGCATAGTGGCATAATTGATTATGGTGTCAGGTGTCAAATGGTAAAACCATTTTAGAACTAAGTCATACAAGGTTTTAATAAAGATTCTAATTGAGACATCTTCATGCTCAATGCCAATCACTCTATAAGCTATAAAGAAGGTATCTAAATGCTCATTTTGACTCTATTTCTATCCCTTATGAACTTAGAAAAGTTATTTCTTGATCCCTTAGGTAAATCATGGAGAGGAGGTGTTAAATTTAATGAAAAAATCACTTCCCCCCAAGGAACATGGAGTTATTGCACCATTCTTTTGGGAATACAAAATTGAGGATTAGTGGGTTGGATTATTCCTAAATACTTATATTACAACTGATTCACAAGATTTTTCACTTGTCTCATAGGTGAAAAACTCACTCTTCTTATTCTGGTTTGAGGAGGAAAGCTAAAATTAAACCATTCTTACAATTGAAATAAGTCATCTATTTGTCCTTAAGCTCTTCTTGATCTGGTGAAAGGTCAATTTACCAGATTGAAATGCCTATAATTTTCTAAGGATTGTCTATATTTCTTTAGATTTATAAGCAAAGACTCAAGAAGTAATTACTTGACATGCAGTGATTTAAAACAAACAAAGCATTTACTTTTGACAACTAAAGCAATTGAAGACAAATAAAGCAATTTCTTGACTTGCATGCATTTCAAATGACAAGTGTGCCTTAAATTTTACATGGAGATTCTTATATGGTATTGTGGAAAACATGCAATTTTTTAGAGCTGAACATTAGTCTATTTCTATCTTATCCTAGAGTGGATAATCTAATTTAATCTCTAGTTAAGTTCTTGTTCCCCAATGGAGTCCCCAAAAACTATTGGCTAGATATTTTTGTAAGTTAGAAAAAGTACCTAGGTAGTCATGGGATTAAAACCCCTTCATTTAATGGTGAAGATCTCATATTTTTATGTCTAGCTAATTCTAATTATTCACAACTTTTAGTTATTCACAATTTATACTAATTATTCACAAGTTATCTTATTTTGGGGTATTAATTTAATCACAAAGTTCATGAACTATAACAGAGTGATTTTTTAGTAAGTAAACATCTATTTTAGAGAATTTGTAAATAATTTATGATCAAAAGAGAATGAAATGAATAGAATATGTGAAAAGAAAGAAGTTTTACTTCACAAGAAGCAATTTTACAGAGCTTATTGAATCTGTACAAATAGGTAAACATTCAAGAGATGATAATTCTTTTAGTAAATGAGTAATAAAAATTTGAATTCATATTCAAATTTAAATATAACACAAAGTTTACCATTTTAATCTTCAAAAAATGCACCAAATTATCTCCTTAGATGCAAAGTTCCACAAAAATCAACTTTTTTCTTATTCACTTTGAACCAATTTCATACAAAGAAAAACTAATAAATCTGAATGCAAAGTTTTAGATTGCCTAAAATCTCTTTCTTTAGTTAGAATTGCTTCCAAAAATTACAATCATTTGGCATGCAAGCCTTTACTATTACTTATATTAATTTATATGTCAAAATAAATTAGGAGACAACTCTTTGAATTCCCATGTGTTGTGCTAAAAAATAAAAACCATTGAGAGGCATCCTCCTAGAATTTCTCTTATGTGGCATGAAATGGCCCATAACATGTAACACTTGTCAGTTTCACTATTCTAATTAAATAAATATCTTTGTATGCTACACAAAGCTTTATTAAGTAATTTTCTTTTACAAAATAACTTTGAGTAATGATGTCTAACCAAGTTACTTAAGTCTTACATTTTACAAAGTAACTTACTTTTACAAGTAACTTCACTAAATGACATTACTTACAAAGTAATCACCTAAAACAAAATTACTTAAAAATATATTTGTGAAAAAAATAGAATAAGATAGAAGAATTTATTGAGAAGAAGCAATATAAATCATTCTAATTTGTGAACGTCTTATACATACTTTTCTATGTATTTTATGTGTTGAGACATCATGAACTAGATAGCTACATCATCTAATTTAACAACTCATTGTCTTTCTATTTCATATCTCAACAGTTCCCTTTCCAGCTTCTTGTAATAAGCTTTCACCTTTTCAAGCCTATGTTCTAGCTTCTTGAATTCTTATTGAATTTTAATTAACTCCCTTATATATTTTTTATTAAACGAGTTATGGCCATTTTAATTAACTACTTGAACTGTTGATAAAACTATTTAGGTGTCCTTGGCATTTTCTCAGACCAAACATTTGTGAGATAGAAGATGTAGTCCTCTAGATCCACTTTCACATTATGAGCATATTCTTATAAATTATTCATTTATTCAATCATTACCCTAATAATATGCATATAAAAATATATAAGATGTTCCTCTTATCTTTCCTTCTTTATCGATCCATCTAGAATTATTTATTCTTTAATAAAAACCTTCTCACTTAAAGAATTTTTTCTTTAGAGGCTTTCTTATTGCTATTCAGAGATTCCATTCTCATTTTATATCTCCTTCATCATTTTATTTATCTATGCCAATTTATTTTCAATATCAGCTAGAGTACTTGGGACCTTGGGAAACCATTTCTATACAGTTTGCAACATTTTATCTATCCACTCATAAACTACCTTGGCCTTGCCCCTAGTTTCCTTTACCTCTATTAGTATTTGTTGATCAAATGCACCTCTTGAAAATAATTATTGTTATGGAGAAGATCTTGACACCTTGGTAATTATTTTACAAAAGTTATCAATATTTTCTTTTAATTTAGCTTTATTATCTTTTTCTTCATCAAACTTTTGGAAAAGAGTATTGATCAGGGTCTGCATGTCCTATTTAAAGCCATTTGTAGTGACTTCTCTAAGATATATCTTTGTGGTTGTTAAGTCTTATTTAGTGACTTAAAATTTACTCTTTCCCTATATAGGAACTAATATCTCTATAAATTTTTGTCTTGAAGGCTCAATTATCAGCTTTGAAGTCATTTTGGCACTTTTGGGATTTTTACCCTTATGGTCAAGAATTCTCAAAGCTGTATGTCTATCTCCTTGAAGTTAGTTTATTATTTAGACTTATAAGTAGTTTTCAAATCCATACATGAAGAAAAATCCATGCTAGTAGAGGTGGATGAATGTACTACCATTTGTTGCTGATTATTTCTTACCACTATCTCCTGAGAAGGAACTTCTTGTGCATCTAGAGTATCTTGAATAACACTAGAATATAATTGTTTATCCTTTTATTTCTCTTTCTCTTTACCTATCTCTTTCTCTTTTTCTTTCTCTAACTTTTTTTCTAACTCTTTCTCAAGTTCTTTCTCTACCTTTGTCTCTACCTCTTTCTTAGGTTCTACTGTTACTTATTGCTGAGATACCTCTTGAGATGTAATAACCTCTCCAATATTTACTTTTTATATCTCTTTTTGTGTTTGAATAGAAGTAATGGTGGGATTATCCTTAGAAGGAGGTGAAGGAGGATTAGTAGGTGGAGTGGATGAAGGTAGAGGAGGAGGAATATTATTCTCATTCTGAATAGGTTTCTTAAGGGATTTGAAGATTAGAGACTTTAGAGGTGGCATGATTGCGGATGGGTTTACATATTTCATTATTGGTTGTATTTTTTTCATTGGTAAGGAAGATAAAGATGTGATGGGAGTGGTAAAAGAATAAATTGTAGAATAAGGAATAGTGGAAGTAGGAATGTTTGTGGAAGAGAATAGAGGAGATGTAGATGTAACTAGCTAAATTAGCTCCTTTTATTTCACCATGAAATAAGTATCATCAACATTATTTTTCAATTTTAACTTCTTATGTTCTTGACTGATCTTTGTACTACTTTCCTCTTTTGACTAACTTGACCCATTTCCATCATTACTAGCTCCTTCATTAAGGAAGCCCTTATCAAGAATCCATGATAAAGTCATAACGAGTACTACTAAAGTTATCTCAGTAATAGTCTTGACTTTATTCTTCTTGAAGTCAATATTTAGAAGTGGATCATTATCCCCTCCCATTTCATGATAAAAATCATGAACCAATTTTTTGTCATCTTACCTATCTTTAGGAATGGTAGCTAAATCAAAAGAATGAATTTGTTTAACAATAATCCAACTATTGTCTCTTCTTCTTACTTCAAAATCATCTCTAAAATCAATCCAAAAGTCTTCAAGTGTAGGAATATGCATATGCTCAAGAGAAACTATGTTTTGAGTTATGCCTATGCAATCAAAATTTGTTCTATCTTTAAAATGTGATTGATTGTAGTTGTGATAAATTTTAGTTTTCACATTCTTTGCCCTATAAATGTTTGTATAGTAAAAGTTGCCAATAAAAATATTAAAACCAATAGAGGAATGATGATCCTTTGAATTTTAGTCATGCAATTCTACTGGTTGCCTACACAACTCCATAAGAATCCATTTTTTAATAGGGTACCTAGGCAACTTGAATAGTGTCCTTGTGAAACCACCAACTATAAGATATGTGAATTTTAGGAATTAAATGAATATGCATCACAAATGGGAAACTGCATTCCAAGCTACATCTGATACTCTCTTGGCCTTTAAGGCAACATTCAACTTACAAATAATTTTATAAAAAAGTCCATCATTTACACTCTTGAAATTCTTGAAGTATTCAGACAAAGCTAACTAAGGGTAATATTCATATATAGGCTTTTTTTCCAAAATCCCTTTAGTGGTTAGCCTAGAATATGCTCCACTTGATGCTACTAAATATACTAGATATGAATTCATTTTGAAGTCAAAGGTATGTAATACATTACTTAGCTAGTGATCAATGTTATCACTTATCATCCTTGACTATTCAGTCATTACATAAATCTTATTAACATTAATATCCCTAATTTATGCATACATCTAGGTGATAAATAACTTAGAATTCTTCTCCTCATTAATTCTATGTAACAACTAGGTGATATTTTTAACTTCTTAAACCAAATCAGATCTTACTATTTGCTTTGGAAACCTTAAAAGGCTACTTTGGTTTACTCAGTTAATTATTATTCATTATCTTGATGTAATATAATATCTTATTCTCCTATTGGCTTTTAGATTGGTATATTGATACATCAAGCAGTTTAGATCTTTCTAGGATCTTCAAACAATAATCAAAATATTGAACATCTAACCTTATCACTACATTTCCAGCAGTATCTTTGACTGTCCTAGTAAGAGAATAATAGTACTTAGCACACTCTAAGACAAACTCAGGAAGTTTTGTAGCATTTGGAAATGATGTAGCTTATAGGATCCCATTATTGGTCATTTATTTCATGAGTGGTATCTTGATTATGGATTTTGACCTTTCTAATAGCTCAGTTATGGAAATGTGTCCCATGTCAGTATCACTTATCTCAGACAACTTGGAAGTAATATAGGACTCAATAGGATATCCTTTGTATTCATACTTCATCTTTGCTTCCTTTGACTTCTCAACTCTCTTTGCCTTAGACTTCCCTCTCCTACTCAGCCCTAGAACTTCTTCAAATGCTAACTTAGGAACTTCTTCAATAAGAGTTACTACTTCTACTTTAGTTGATTCTTCTTATGATCCTGACATTTATTGTGATTAATAGTGGGATGGCTTGGTGAACACTCTTGAAAACCCAATAATTATTCCTACTAATTTAGAAAAGGTTAAACAACTAAGTCAAGTTATTACCTTGATTAGAAATTTTAAGGAAGCTTCAGGTTATAAGTAACTTTCATTAGTAGAAAGCTTTGAAAACTCTATAAAACTCATGCTAAGTAATAGGGTGTCATAACTCTAAGAAGGTCTAGGGATTCTACAAGTCTTAAGTCTTAGAAACTTCAAGTGAGTAATAAGAAATTATAGCTATGGGTTTCTTTGGACATGTCACTCAGGTTTTTGTGGTCAAGTTTCTTGGGTTGGAAAACTTGATGAAGCAAAAGTGAGTAATTGGAACCCTGGGAAGCAAGCAGTTGTTCAAAATCTGATTAGGGAAAGTCTTTTGTGAGATTTGAATTTCTAGGGACTAGATACTTGGGTTTGGGACTCTAGGAAGCAAGTGGTCATGAAATGTTTAGGAAATATGATTTAGGTCAAATGTTAGGGCATTTGTAAAAAAATTCAATGTTTTGGGGATTTTGATTAGGTTTTCTCATGCAAAATATCTCTAAAGAATTTACAAATTTTAAAATAATAATATGCATGCATAAGTAACCTTCAAATGTAGGAAAAATAAGAAAATGATAGAAAAACCCTCAAGGTAGAGAATGAAAACTTACCATAAGAAAAATGAGATGAAAACTCAAAATGGAAACATGAAAATAAAATAAAAACATTCTACATACCTTGACTACAAATGGGTTGTGAAGAAACTGCTAAAAATGACTCCAAAAGTTTAAATGGTATCGCTCAAGATTCATAGGTTTAGCATCTAAGTCAAAAAAATTGAAATCTAGGTAGTAAATGAGGTGGATTTTGAAAACATTTATATTAACCCATGAATTAATGAAAAGTAAGTGACACGTGGGAAGAAATCCATGAAAGCATCTTGACATTTATTGGGTTTCATAAACTACTTTGCTTGAGTTGGTCTACGAAGTCAAGTAACTTCAAAACACCAAGTTATTTTAATAGTGATTTATGGGTTTACAAAAATTCTTTGCTTATATTTTACTATAATCAAAGTCATTACTCAATTCTAGTTTGATCTAGATAGTGTAACTTGGGTTTATTGAGACAAATTACTTTAAAGGTCATAAGTAAAGTAACTTTGAGAACTAGATTGGCCTAGTAATGAGTCCCAACACTTAGATTTTTTGAATCTCTTGGAAAGATGGATAAAATGGGTTTTATGATAATGATCGAAGTAGATATTTCTAACCTTCTAGAGAAATTTGAAGCAATTGGGAATGAAATCAATCATAATGAAAAAATACTAAAGGCTAAGTTTAATTTAGGGGACTAATTTTTAACAAGAATAATTGACTCACAAAATACAAAAGACAAAAATTTTAATAGGGGTAACCCAAAATTCCATGTGTAAAATTTTGAGAGACACCACAACCAGAACACACAATGTCACACATAAGGCCAAGGGCTCGTATACAAGGGACATGTTCAAATATGATGCATACACAAACTTTTGCACACATAGGGCCAAATGCCACAAGTAATATCCATATTCAAATGTCACACAAGAAAATATTTCACATATAGGGCCAAATGTCACAATAAATTAGACATGTTTAAATGGCACACATACTAAGAAAATATTACACACATAGGGCCAAAAGGTGCACACAATAATTAAGAAATGTCTATCATATTATGAAATAAAGTAACAATATTAAAGGAGCATAAAACATGTAAAAACCAATCTACACCATCTATATGTATTGATATAACATCATAACAAAGTAGAATATCCATGTAGCATAATGTAAGATATGAGTAACTAGTAAGACCATTGTAATATATGTAGCTTAACATGATAGAGAGATCATAAATAGATATAACTTGTTATAGTGTAACCTATAGAGTAATATTCCCTTAGCATAAGCATGGCCCTTAGGTAGAAGGGATTCAAGCATCTAAAAATCCATGTAAAATATTTATTTCATGCATCAAACTCATATACCTCATGAAACACATGTGTTTGAAAAATAATTTGTTATCTACCCAAATATGTGACAAATAAATGTAAAGAAGGAAACTAGCAAATCATGCCATGATTATGTTTGAATCTTTTATTTTAAAGAATATTTTGAAATATTTTTGATGTATTTGAAGTGTTTGAAAATTTTCAAATATTTTTTGTATTTTGAAATATTTGAAAGGAAATGAAGCTAGCTTATGATCCCATCAATGGGGGGAACATAGTGATTTTTGGTATCATATAATTAATGGGTAACTTTCAATGAATGAAAAGTTATACATGTAGATGAATCTAATTCTAAAAATGAATTAGGTGTAATAAAATAATTGCCGTGATTAATATTCATATAATTCTTTGCATTATGTTTAACTTGAGAGGGTGCAAGTCTTGGTGGGGTTCACTGTATAGTAGGAAAAGGTCTCACTACCTTTATTTATGGTGGAAAATTTTGAATTTTTTGAGGTAATACTTTAGGATGCATTGTATAAGGTTTAAATTTATTTGAAGTTTATGTAACTTTTTGATGTGAAACTTGTTGTCTAGGAGGGTGTACCATTTTATTATGAACTAATTATATATAAAGATTCTGCATAGGTGCCATAATTATCTTTGCACATCTCTCTTGAATAGGTGAAATAAATATCTCTATACTATTTTTTATAATAGGTGCAATATTTATCTATATTATGCTCTTGAATATGTGCAATAATAAACTATAGTGGTGGTGGGTGAGGAGGAAGAGATACCACTAATGATATAAGGTACTCATATCAGATGCTTGGAACTTTCACCACTTATTTACAATTTATACACTTGAGACATAGATGTACTATGTATGGTACTACATGGAGCTTATATATCTATGATCTGTAAACTGAAAATACAAGTGTAGTATATTTGAAAATCACTTGTTCACATTTAAGAGATCTTTCAATTTCTCACTTTTTTTCTTAATTTTGTATAAAGAAATAAAAACCAGATATAAAATGAAGATCAAAAATAAATAAAAGTCATAGAAAATGCAAAGAATTCACCAGCAAATTGATAACGGAGTTCAGCTTCAATAGCCTACATCTGAGGGTCCGTTCGAAGTGAGGACCATTCTCATTAATTTTGTGCAACAAATGGCTTCCAAAATCAATAAAAGTCTTAAATTCACCTTCTCTCATATTTTTTTCCTATAAAAACATCTCTCAGACTTGAAAATAATGGCCTAAGGCCATACAAAGCAATAACAAGTCTCTAACCTTATTAAATCTCTTTACACAGTCTAGTTTTCATGTCTGTTTAAGTATACATTAGTCCCTTTTATAACACTTCAACCACCATAGCTGAAGTGGTCAAGGCATTAATATTTTACATGACAGGTCAGGAGGTCAAAACCTCCTCCCACCTTTCTAGGCACCTTGGCATGAGGAAGGGCGCGCTTAGCATGTATTTTGAAATGATTTCCCTCCTTTTTTGGTGACTATGGACTTGGTTTTGTCCCACATTATTGGGAAAGTTAGTTTTCAAGGCTTTAAATAGACAAGTTTGACCCCTCTTCAAATGCCTAAGACAATGGCACGCACTTAGGCTACTGATTAAGCTTGGTCAAAGCATGTTTAGTGGGATGGGTGATGTGGCAGTTTTCTTTGGCACCATTTTTCAAAGTTTGAAAATTTCAAATAAAAAACAACAAACCAACATTTTTTTTCACTAAATTATTTTTCCATGTGTCAAGTGGATTTTGGTCCACTTGGCATGTTTTCAACAGTGCCACATCACTTTCGACACCCCCTGTTGCAAGATTTCTTCAACTAGCCATATCTTGAGCATCGAGACTCCATTTTTCAAACCGTGAAAAGTGCATAGAAAGCTCTCAATGAGTACTAAAATGTGAAAATGATTTGAAAAGAATTTGAAGAATTTTTAAAAATAGAATGGTACATGGATCCACCTAGATCATTCTTCCCCACTAGGAACTTTTGGACCTCTGAAAGTTGAAATTAATTGGTAATGAGGTGAGGGTATTTTTCCCTCACCTTTCTAACTTCCATCCATCTAGCCTTGCTTGGGTACATCCCTTTGAGACCAACACAAATATATTCAACATTACCTCTTCATGAAGTCCACATATTCCTATCAAGTATAGTATCTTCCTGCAATTCTGTTAGATATTCAAGAGAAAAATCATCAACAAAAGGAATGGATACACTTTCATCATGATCAATTATCATTGGAGGCTCATACAATTTCAAATTTTCCACATTTGCAACTGAATAAATCTGCATGTAAGATGGTAAATCTAATTGGAAAGCATTTGTGCCAATTTTTTCCATTATCCAAAAAGGACCATACCAGATTGATTTCAACTTTTTACCTTCACCTGTCAGTCTTTCCTTACTAATGTGAAGCCATACCATATCACCTACAACAAATTGGTGATCAATACGATGTTTGTCAGGCCTAGGTTTGTACTTGTCTTGACTTCTCTCCAATTGAGTACGAATAATCTAATGAATGAGTTTTATTTGTTCAATGAACTTCTTAGCTTGAATGGCTTCTTTTGGTTCACCAACAGTTGTATCTTGTCCATAGCAAACATCTAGAGGAGATTTAGGCAAGTATCCATACAGACTTAAAATGGAGATTTCATGGTAGAAGAATGAAGTGCCCAGTTATATGCATGTTGTATGTAGCACAATTGTTCATCCCATAACTTTGGATGTTTATTGTTATAACCCCTAAGCAAATGTACCACTATGTGGTTTACAACCTCTATTTATCCATCAATTTGTGGATGAAACGCAGTGCTCTTTTTTAATTTAGTGTCCATTAGTCCCCACAAAGTTGACCAAAACTCTCCAATAAATTGAGAATCTTGATCAGAAATAATTGAAGTAGGCAAACCAAAATGAACCCATACATGTTCAAAGAATAAGTGTGCAGTACCTTCCCCAATAATTTTCTTAGTGCAAGGAATCAAAACACACATCTTGCTAAATCTATCCCCAACCACATATAAATAGTCATGTTTTCTTTGTGTCATAGGCAAGCCCCCCACAAAATCCATGGAGATACTTTCCCATGGGTGAGTAGGAATAGGCAGAGGAGTGTAAAGTCCCAATTTCCTGTTACTAGGTTTACTTGTGGCACAAAGAGTACATCCCTTTATATATTTAGCAACATTTTCCTACATAAGAGGCCAATAACAATACATCTTCAAATGTGCAACCATTTTAGCAACTCCAAAATGACCAGAAATTAAGAGAAGTATGTGCTTCTCTAATCATTTGCACCCTCTCATTTTGAGGAATACATAGTTTACCCAAATGATACAAAAGATCATTGTGTACATGATAGTCCAATTCTTCTACTTGTTTACTACTCATCAAGTCTTTATAAACATCTTTAAAATTAATATCATTCACATATTATTCTTTATAACTTTCGTGAGACAAAGAACCATGTTGTAAAATAATAGATGCAACAACCATAGGAGGCCTAGATAGCATATCTGCAACCTTATTCTGAATTCCTTTTTATACTTGATCACAAGATGAAATTGTTGTAAGAAACCCATCCAATGAAAATGTCTAGACTGTTGTAGCTTAGTTTGTGATTGGATATACTGTAAGGGCTGATGATCTATATGTATTATTGTTTCTTTACCCATTAAGTAATGTTTCCATTTTTAACACTTTGAACCAATGCATATAATTCCTTATCATAAGTTGGATATTTTCTTACTGCACTTGTAAAGGTTTCAGAATGATAACAAACTAGTTTCTTACCTTGCAATAAAATAGCTCCCATACCATACTCACTTGCATCTGTCTCGATCTCAAATGGTTATTGTATATCAGGAAGTGCCAAAACCGGAGCAGTACTTATCTTTTCTTTCAAAGTGTCAAAGGCTTTTTGATGTTTGCCTCCCCACTGAAAGACATATTTCACACTTGTCAAAGAATGAAAAAGTGATGCAATATATGAATATTGAGCAATAAACTTTCTCCAAAACTATATTGCACCAAGAAAGCTTCTAACCTCAGTTGTGTTGGTGGGTGTAGGCTAATTAAAAATGACTGCCACTTTTACAGGATCAATTTTCAATTTACCATATCCTATAATGTAACCAAAGTATATCAAAGAGGTCTTGCCAAATTCACATTTTGATAGTTTTAGATAAAGTTTTTCCCATCGTAATGCATCCATGACTTTCTTAATGTGGATCACATGCTCTTCCCATGACTTGTTGAAAATAAATATATCATCTAAGTAAACTATAAAAAAATCATCAAGGAATTGTCTAAAAACATCATTCATCAATCTCATGAATGTAGATAGAGCATTACACAACCTGAAAGGCATAACAAGCCATTCAAACAATCCTTGTTTTGTTTTGAAGGCAGTTTTCCAAACATCACCTTCATTAATTCTTACTTGATGATATCCACTTCTCAAATCTAGCTTAGTGAAATAAATAGCATGTTTTAATTGATCCAAGAAATCATCAATATGAGGAAGAGGGTAACGATTCTTAATTAGTAATTTTGTTTAAGGCATGAAAATGAACACACATTTGCCAAGTTCCATCTTTCTTTGGCACTAAAATAATTGGCAAACCAACAGGAGATGAACTTGGATGAATACCACCTCTATCTAATAGATCTATTACCTATTTATTTCTTTATTTTCCACCACTGATAACCTATACATGCCAATGTTATGGAGTGGAGAATCCTACAATAGCTGAATTTCATGTTGAACTCCCATTTTATGGGGTAAGCCCCTAGGATCCTAAAATACATCATTGTAAGTAGAAATGATTTCAACCAATTCATTCTTGTGTCTAGGATCACACTTTTCCAAAGCTTGAGAATATTCTTTTTCCTTAGAATTAATCAACATGAGACAAAAAGTCTTGCTTGAATTAACTAGTCTTTTCATTTTCCCTATTGTAACCAAGGAAAGACTTGTTCTAATGTGATGTGCTCTAACTATATATTCAATGCCATCCTTAACAAACAAGTACTTATTCTCCTCTCTATAGAAGATTGATTTTATATCATAAAGATATGTGCTTCCCAAAACAATCCCACATATGTCCAATGGAACAACATCCAACTCAACCTCATCTACGAACTTGGATGTGATGGCAAACCTTAGTCTACAAGTTTGTGAGACTTGTAGCTTCGCATTGTCACACACCCAACCTAGTGGATAAGGCTTTGGATGGGTATTGGTTTGTAATCCTAGCTTCTTAACAACCTCTTCAAAAATTAAATTTACTTGTGAGCCACTATCAAATAGAGTGTCAATCTTAGTATGCTTTGAAACAACTCTAATGTGGAACAATTCATTTCTTTTCTTATCAACATGCATAGAATTCTATTTAGAAGAAGATGCAGCATTAGTGCTAGAAACTAAAAGAGAAAAATCATTATGTAATCCCATAGCTATAATCTTAGTTTCATCACCTAAATTTGAACCTAAGACCTTATCCATAGCATTAGCCTTCTTTTCTTTCTTTTGATACCTCTTAGGCCTTAACTCAGGATGTAATTTCCAACACTTAGACTCATCATGATTTTCCTTGTAATGATTACAAAATGGTTTTCCTTTTTCTTATTTTTTAACAGTATAAGTGGATTTCTATTTACCCTTTCCTAATGAACTTTCCCCTTTGGATTGCTTAACATTAGATTGTTTACTTTTTACTTTAGGAAAATATTATTTTGATTGCTTTCCTCTAGCCTCTAAATGAGTGGCTTGAACACATACTCCATCTAAATTAGTGGGATTGAACATAAGAATCATATGTATTAAGTAACTATGCAACCCACCTATATATTTTAGCAGTGTTTCTTGTGTGTATAGAGGAACATTCAAAAGTAAAGCTTTTTTCCTAAAATCTTGTGTATAATCTTGAAAACTAAGGCCCTTTTCTTGTCTAAAAATTTGCCAATCCATCATGGATTGTTGCATATAGCCTGTTGTTTCCAAAATCAGCACAACTCATTTTTGGAACAACCCCCTGTGAAACTTGTCTATTTCACCTATTGTCTCTCTAAGTCTGTTTTCGAGACAGGTTTTTCTCATTCTCATATTGGCTCAACTAGCACCATTCAAAATTCATAACATCATTAAATTTTCCTCAAAACGTGAAGGTTGTTACAATATTGATATGACCAAAGGACCAAAATCTATCTTTTTTAGAGTTAGTGTTTTTCTTTCATTTTCATGCACAAGCGGCAAATTTCACTGCCAGTGCATTTTTTTTACCTTTGACATGCAAGAGCGGTGATTTTTTTTGCCCCTGCATCTGGACCTATATGAGCAACAAATTTTGCCCCCCCTACATTTTTTTCATCTCTCACATTGCAAGGGCGGTGATTTTTGCTGCCCTTGCACTACCTCAATTTTCATATGTGGCATTTATTGCCACATGTGCTGGGTTGTTGGGGTCAATTTTCACCCTATTTAATCTGATTTTTACCTCATTTTGCTTCATTCCTTCCTCTCCTCCTCCTACCTTCTACCTCTAGATGATCTAACAAATGAGCAAAAGTGTATTTTGGCAGATTTGAGCTCGCAACACGCGTGGTTTTCCAAGTAGGCCTTGTATTTGACATGTATTTATTTTTCTTCCTTCTCTTAAAGTTTGCTTTAACTTTTTTTTTTGTTTTTCTCCCCTTCCCCATCAGCCTTCCAGGCTTCCTCTTCATGTTAGGGTGGTGAATTTTTCCACCCTCCATTCTTGCCTACAGATCTCTTGGTCTTACCTATTATGGGTGGCAATTTTTGCCACCCTAACCATGCCCTATCCAACACCTGCATCAGTGGAAAAATTTACCATCGATACAGGTTCGTCCCTTTCAACTCACACAGGCAGCAAAATTCACTACTGATGCAGGTTGAAAGTGCATAGGCAGTGAATTTTGCCACCCCTGCACTTTCTAAACAAACCTGCATGGGTGGAAAAATTTGCCACCCATGCTCCCTTTTTCTCCCTTGTTTCCCATTAACTTGCATGGGTGGCAAATTTTGCCACTGATGCATGGTCAAACATGTAAGGATGGAAAATTTTGCCTCCCCTACACTTAGCTAGCAATTCTTCATGCACGGGCGACAAAATTTACCACCTGTGCCCTTTTCTCTTCTTCCCCTTCATGCAAGGGTGGTTAAATTTGCCACCTGTGCATGCCAACATTCTTCATGCTAGGGAAGCATTTTTTGCCGCCCTTGCATTTTTCTTCCAAATTTATCCAACTCTAGAGAGATCTTAATCTTTTTCATTTTTTCCACCTCTTCCCCTCCTCATTTTTGACCCAATTTCTGACCTGACCCTATTAAGTGCCCTTCCTTGGTCATGATCACCCAACATGTGAATTTCTCAATTTTCACACTATTCCTTAATTGCATGATCATGATTGTAGTCCCCCCCAAATATTCTTGTTCGTCAACACCTGCTTAATCAAGGCCAGTTTTGATGTCTGAAACTTCTTTGAAAAAGTCAAAGGCCATGAAGTACAAGTACCATGGCATTTTTAAGATCACCTTGGTCACTTCTAATGTCGATGACATTCGAGACACAAAAATTGGCCACATGGATATGGCTGTGTTCATGACCAGAACCAAGGAAATGAACCTGAGCTTTGAAATGAAAATAATTATTGAGAGCAACATTTATCTGGTTGCTTCTTTCTCGATAGAGGCACATCATACGGAGTTCATCCTCCAGTGTGCCCAATTCTACAACAGGGAGACCAGATCAGTCTCTGATGCCAATGGAAATTTAATAATTTAGATGGACCCTAAATTTATTAATAAAGTCTTCATGTGCCCTCCTATTACTGAAGTACTGAGGATTGACTTTGTAGAATCACAGAAAGAGTATGACAAGGACCCTGAGCGGGGAAAGAAAGTGATGAATCATAGGTGGCTGAAGACTCCTAGGACCAACCTATCTAGATGGTCACATAATTTTTTGAGGAGTGATTTCATTGAAGAAGTTGGTGACTTGATTACCCTTCTCAGCCAAGTGCGAGGCCTCCATCTTCCTCACAATTCCATGAATGGATATATCCCTTCATCAAGATCATCCTCCAAAGGAAGCAAGTCATCTTTTGGGGTGAGTAGATCAATAACGCTCTTCACGAGTAGTTGACCAAGGTATCCACTACTTTGAAGTTCTATATGACTTCATACCTGGTGTACATAGTGGCTTCAATGCAAACTTTTCCATGTTTGACAACTGAAGGAGACAAGAAGACCACCCTAGTCTACTCATATTACCCCAAGTTAACATTGCAAGAATCAATTTGCCATTTTAGGAGGGTAAATGATGCCTTTTTCATGGTATTTTTATAATTTTTCAATCCTTAGCTTGAATAAAAGAGAATATCTGATGAAGCCTGGATAGTCGTCAATGACTATGGCTATATGTTTCTATAATTTCCCTCCTACTATCTTTGGGTTGGCTTTTTCCAAAGCTATCTTATATGCTCCCTAGATTTATTTTTGATAAGTTACTCCTAATGGAGCTGTGTAGACAAATGGTTGTTATACACCCTAGGCAGATGGAATTGAAGAAGCCAAGTTTCAAGTTTCCAATTAAAATTGGTAGATACTTGATTTTGATAGCAACCAAAGTCAAGGCCATAGAGATAGAGATGCAACTGGTTACTATGAAATAGTTCAAGAGAAGGGACAAGTTTGACTATAGGGGTGTCAAAGGTATGATCAGAAGAAAGACTCAGTTTCATGAGCCTATAATCAAAGACATCTGGGTAGACCTGAGAATAGTCAAAGAAATCAGGAGGATGGACTATAGCAGGCTGACCCTAGAACAAATCAAATATTTGGGGCTTGTATATATTCTCTCCAATTTGGTCGATTACAAGAATATTATCAATGGTAGGTACCTAGCTGAGAAGGTTGCTGACTCTCTTCTTCCTCGTATTCAGTGGTCCCAAAAAGAATTGTCTTCTTTGAGGAAGAGATTTGAACCAATATTGGTTAACACCAATGATTGGTTAACAACCAAAGGGATCACATTGAAAGAGTTTATTATAATATTAGAGGCTAAATTCCAAGCAAAAATGAGGAAGAAGGCAGAAAATAGGACCAAAAACCAAGGTGATATTCCTTCCCTATCTAGGCCTCACAAGCCTAGAATCATCTTTATTTCCAAGAAGTCAAAGGTTGTTGAAGAGCTAGAATTGATAGTCTAAGGGATTTGAAGAACAAAGCTCCTAAGAATAGACAACTCAATAAATGGAGACAGATGATAGGCCCTCAGAGTAGCAGAGGATTGAGCCTCTACCTTCCCAAGAAGGGGCACAACCACTTATAGATGTCTCTCTTTCACCACCTCTTTCTCTTATCAGTGTTCCTTCTTCCAAAGCCACCTCTCCTTCTAGAGTTATGTTTGGTGATCCTCAAGGCACTTCTAGAGATACTCTTCACTCCTCTGGATCTATTCTTAGTCTGGCATCCCCTTCCTTTAATCTAGGAGAAAGTTTTGCCCTTGATCAATCAACAACCGGTATAGTTTCACTTGTTACTCCAACAGCAACCACTGTTACCACTAGCAGTGCAGAAGTTACCATGCTAACACTAGCTGTAGGAACCATTGCCACAATAGGTACTTCTTCTCTCCCTCTTTGGATGTCAGCTTTCATGTTCAAAAGAAACCAAGCTAGTCATCTCTGTAGATGACTTCAATTTTAGAAAGTTAGTGCTGGTGAAAGCTAAGGCCCCTAAGATACCAAGGATCCTTTCAAAATTGGTTGAGAAAAAGGGACATAAATTTTTGGAAATAGCTAAACATCTGAAGGATGCCACCCTTAAGGGTTTTGATATGAGTAGCTATTCCATTTCTCATGTTAAACTTGGAAAAGTTACTCACGAAGGTGTGAAAAGTGATCCATAGTTTGTAATGTATATCATGGTCCAAAAATTTGATAGAAAAAAGGAAATGAAGGATTACTATAAAGCAAAGGTAGAGAAATTGACTACAGTAATAAAGAAATTCACCCTTGCCCCTAAAGTGGCAACCCCAGAAGCCTTTTCCATAGATGACCCTACCATTCAAAAGGTAGAGAAAACATATATGAAAGGGAAAGTGCTAGAGGATTACATTGAAAAGATGCACACTCAGGGAATTTCCTTACTTATAGATGTTGCTGAGAAGATGGACAAGATGTAGAAAGTGAGGATGGATCTAGAGGACCTTGTCTCTCTTATCTCTCAAGACATTGACAGTATAGAGAAATATCTTGGCAAGTGGAGGGAAATGAAAGATCTAAAGAAAAGCACCTTGATATCCATTGGCATTATTTCCAGTAAATATTCTTATGTTGAGATCAAAGAAACACTGATATATAGGATTCAGGTACTCAAGGAGCTAATTGAAGATCTCGAGTCTTCTAAGGATGCTAGTGAAAAAAGTGACACAGGCTTATTGAATAGACTGGAAGAACTGCCTTGTGACCTCACCTCCAGGGATAATAAATTTCTCTTAGTAGAAGAGATGATCTGAGGATTTAGAGGTATGATTCAGAGGGATTTTGAAGAAAAAGCATTCTCAATGACTTATGTGGATAAAATTTTAGATACTTAATTGACTCTAGATAATCTAATATCCAGGTTAACGAGCCATGCCAAGGTAATCGCAGCATTGAAGGATGCTATAATTAGGGCTAGGGTCATCTTCAATAACACCATTACACTAGACAATATAGGAATTTAGGCATCTATCGTCTATGTATGATGCTCATCTGAAGAAGTCCAGTGGCAAGAGCTGAACCTTTGTTTCTCTTCTCTCTTCTTCTTCTCTTCTCATGCACTTTTGTCATGTAAAAGTGTATGCCATTTTGTAATGTGTAATTACATGTAAAAAATCTAAAAAAATATCTCTAAAGGTCAAAGATGACTCATCTTTGACTAAGATATTTTTATATATTTAATCTTTTTATTTTTGAAGGTTTCTCTCTATATATAGTGGAGACCTCTTTTGTAAATGTATCTCTAATAATTGAGAGCAAAAACTCTGCTAAAATTGAGACTCCTCTTGAGACTTTGTGCTCAACTTGTAAATCATATTTTGTTGAATGAATGAGAAGTAGGTTTATTTTAGACTTGGTTTTGAAGTTATCTGCATTATTTAAGAAATAGTTCTTATGTCCTCTTTCCTGATAATCTCTTATTTGTTTGATTTAATAAGCAAAGTGTGTGTGTGTTGATATTATCTGAGGATGTTTCTAAGAGATATAAGAGAGACTGTGAGCTACTTTTATCTTTGTGATCCTTTTACCCTTTGTAGTTTTAGGTGAAAACTTTGTGCTTCATTTTAGTCTATAGTTACGTGTATTCTGAATCAGCAAAAGAGACGACGGAAGACTTTGTGCTTACGTAGGTTTCTTTGTTAACTTTGTTACTTGCTTCAAGTGATTTTTTGCTCTACGCTGGATACCATTCTTGAAAGAAGAGGAATGTTGTTGGCCAATGACCATGATTTCTCTCTCTTGTTCTTTGGACATCACCTCTGAAAAAAGAGAGGTGGATGTTGTTATACTACCCCAAGTATTATTTTCTACTATATATATATATATACATATATATATATAAATATTCATAAGGAACCTCCTCTTGATGAGAGGAGAGATTTACCTCATCCAAATCTGGTAAAACCACACTTTTCATGGCATAAATCTCCCTATGTGGTGGTTGATATACCCATTTTGTCATTAGTTAGTTGACAAAAAAAATTCACCCAATAGTTTTTGGTGACTCTGCTATGGAAGAGCACACAGTTTGAAGTCTAAAACTTCAAACTAAAGTAGATCTTACTCTTTTCCATTTTTTATTCTATAATTTGGCAACTCCACATTATACAAGACGCCAGAAATCCCAAGGTGTTGTTGACCCTACTTTTGAGTTGGTGTAGCAGAGTAATTTCAAGTTGTTTCCTCCACAACCTCACCTTAGACAAACTAGGAGCCTTCCTCCTAGCCCTACCAGACCACCAACATAAAGTGGACCTTCTTTTTCTATTGTTGGCTAAGCTTTACCTATCCTAGCTCCACTTGGATTAGTGATCCCACTTTTGCACAATCAAATCATGGCTTAAGGCCCCTGGGGTAATTCTTTCAGTCCACTAAATGTCACCCCACCTCTACATGAGCTTCCACACAGTTCAAGGAACAATTTTCCCAAATTATTTAGTGATGGTAAGGTTCATCCTAATGAACACATTATAGCTTTCAGCATAGCTTGCAGTTTCATAGGTGTGGAATTCAAAGATGTAGCGGTTAGGCTATTCATAGAGACACTACAAGGCACTGCTATAGACTAGTTCTACCACTTGCAGACTAGATCAGTGACTGACTGGGACCACCTAAAAGACAAATTTGAAGCTAGATTCAAGTCTACAAAAGATGCACATGCCTTGCTGGCCCAACTCACTTAGATGAAAAAAGAGCCTCATGAGCCTATGAGGGATTTTATTGCCAAGTTTGACAAGCTAAGGCACAGAATTCCCATGCTCACCCAGTCGATGCCTCAGAATCTCAAATGATTCTTCATCAATTCAAAATTTCTTGAAGTAGGTTTCTTGCTGAGATGGGCCAGACATATAGACTTTGCTGCTTCTCAGAACTTGGCTACTGAGGTAGAAGATGACCTTATCTTGGTGGGAAAGATAAGGAGAGACCCTAATAAAGGTAAATCTTTGTCTTTTGAGTATTCATCTATAGCCACCACTGACCTGATGGTATAAAAGCTAGCAAAATGAGATGCTAGCTCTTAAAAAACAAATGGCACAAGGAATGTCACTTACTCTTGCATATAGAGATATGCCTCGGAAGACATTTTAGAATCAGGTATACCAAGGCAATACTATTAGGAATTAGGGACAACAAAATTGCCTTCCCCCTCCACAGAGGAACCTCATCCTTGAAGTGCCTCCAAACAACTCGATAGTTAGATATCTAAAAGCTAAAGTAGATTTCTCATTCCAACCTGAGTTAAATCCCAAAGATGATGTTAATCTCTTCACTGAGGAAGAAGAAGAATTAGCTAGCGACTCCAATATTGGTTTCATGGATTAGCAGGATGAAGTTAGATGTAAAGGAGAAGGGTTGGATGGATCTTAAGCTATTTTTACCAGATCTCAAAACTAGTTAGCTCCATAGGCTGACAAAGGAAAAGTAGAAGAAAAACCTCAGTTGGTGGTCTCTATCATTAAACGAGGGACTCCATTGCCTCCCCAATCAAAAGATTAGGTAACTCAAAAGAAACAAAGTACCTCCAACTACCCCATACCTTCCACCTCTGTTACTCAGACTAGTGCCACACCTACTAAAGACCCAGATGATGGACTCTCTTCCTCTATTTCAAATTCTTTTCAATTATTTGATATAATTGATCATGCCAGAAAGACTAAAATCCAAATGACAGAAATTGAATATTTGAGGGCTAACCCTGAACACTTTGATAGGTTGGCAGATTATGTGAAAAATAAGGCCATCCCCATATGACAAGATTCTTCAAAGGTCATTCATGATCCCCCCAAAGATAAGTCCACCCAGAATAATTTTGTTGTGACTCCTCCAGTTGCTCCCAAAAAAATAGAACCTTTTTATGTTTCCCTACTAATAAATGGTTACAAATTGAGTAATTGCATAATAGACTCCAGAGCCTCAGATAATGTCATGCCTGCAAAGGTGGCAGATTACCTTGGTCTAACTTTGACCAAAACTTTTGGAAGGTGTTTTTCTATGAAAAATAAGCATGTCCCACTCCTTGGTTAGATAAAAAATGCCTAATTTGCTTTCACAGCTTTTCCATAAAAGAAGATAAAAATGATGGTCCTAGTGGCCAATGTTCCAGCCTCTTATGGTGTCTTTCTTGGGTGGAATTTCTGCAAGGATGTTGGAGGTGAGCTATGCATGGATTTGTCAGAGGTGAGGATACCAATTTAAGGCATTATGAATAAATTGCTTCCTAAAAAAGAGGCAAGATATGTAGTCACCCAATCATCAGCACCGGAAGCTCAAATTTTATTTGAGTCTTTCAGCATGGGCAACTGCTTCCTATCTACGGATGAAGTCCACGAGGCATCCAACAAAAGTCCTATAGGTGACAACTTGTAAATG
This sequence comes from Torreya grandis, assembly GCA_037957365.1. Classification (NCBI taxonomy): domain Eukaryota; kingdom Viridiplantae; phylum Streptophyta; class Pinopsida; order Cupressales; family Taxaceae; genus Torreya; species Torreya grandis. The sequence continues at coordinate 2,035,290 of JARHVA010002021.1, forward strand.
TGTTCAGTTGACACAGCAGGAGAATTAGCACACCAAAATGAATGCATGGAAGAACCTCTTCCCCCAAATGAAGAAGTTTTCGAAGAAAAAGTGGTGTCTAATGAGGTATGGATCTTAGAGTTTGATAGTAGCCACTTTTCTATCAGTTTAGGAGCTAGAGTTGTGTTGGTATCTCTTCAAGGAGATATTATTCCTTTATCCTACAAATTATAGTTCAACAAGACCAACACAGCTGAGTATGAATCCCTGTTATTTAGATTATAGGCTGCTAGAGAAAAAGGTATTAAACTACTCCATGCTAAAGGGGATGCCGAATTGGTGTTTTGTCAGGTAAGAAACCTCTATCAGACCAAGAATGAAAGATTGTGCCACTAATGCAATCTTGTCTGGGACCAAATCCAAAAATTTGATGCTTTCAGCATCTCTACCATTCCAAGAGAATTCAATGACTGGGTGGATGCATTGGTTGTTTCTGATACCCTCTTGGTTCCCCACCTAGATTTTAAAGGAGATAAGTACACTATTAAACTAGTCTTTTGGCCAAGTGTACCTGATAATGCTGACCATTGGAAAGTATTCAACAATGATGATAAAATCATTTCCTTCTTAGAGCAAAAGGACAGCTTCAAACAACTACATTTTGAAGGCAGTAACCTTCAGGAATGTGAAGCCACTTCTAAATCAAATGCAAACATAGGTGAGGATTTCCTGCAACTTAAGAGGAATAAGATTCCCAAAGGCCTAGTTTCCCTAGAGAAATTATTTGATAACCATGGCAAGTTTATTAAATAATAGTGAATAGATTCAAAATCCTCTCAAGATTTTGATCAAGTAAACTTGGGAACCAAGGGAGATCCTAAGATGGTAAACATTGGGAAATGCTACACTTTCAAGGAGAGATTCAAGCTTGCTATTTTATTCCACTAATATATAGACATCTTGGCTTATTCCTATGACGACTTGAAATCACTCAGGCTTGATGACATTCACCACGACATTCCTCTTAAGGAAAATTTTGTGCCTTACAAGCAAAAGTCTAGGCAATATAATCTAAAAATCTCAGGTACCATTTTAGCTGAGATACAAAAAGAGCTTGATGCCTAGAGAATTTTCCCAATCCATCACTCCACATGGATTGCCAACATAGTGCCTGTCAAAAAGAAAAATAGTGAAATTCAAATCTACATGGATTTCAAGAACTTGAATCAATTATTTTTAAAAGATAACTACCCCCTCCCTATCATGGATCACGTTCTGCAAATGGTAATAGGTTCAGAGATGTTATCAATGCTGGACAGTTTCTCAAGGTACAATCAGGTTGAATTTAGAAAAGCAGATCAACATAAGATTATTTTCACCACACTTTGGGGCACCTTCGCCTATCAAAGAATGCCTTTCAGTCTGATAAATGTAGGTACCACGTTTCAAAGAGTGATGGACCTCACTTTTAAAGATGAAATGGGTAAGTTCATCATAGTGTACCTGGATGATTTGATGGTATTTTTGAAGCATCATTCTAACCATGTCCACCATTTACAAAGAATACTAGAACGCTATCATCAGAATGATATTTCTCTAAATCCAAAGAAATCTATCTTTGGGGTGACTGAAGGGAAACTTCTTAGACACATTGTGTCCTCGAGAAGGTATTAAAATTGACTCAAAAAGAGTCAAATCCATCCAAAAACTTATTCTACCTACCAGTAAAACTACAATTCACTCTTTCTTTGAAAAGGTGAATTTTCTTCAAAGGTGCATCTCTGAGTTCACTGAGAAGACTCACCACATCATCAATATGATGAAAGGTAATGCTACCTTCAAGTGAACTGTAGAGGATAAATCAAAATTCAAAGACATTAAATAAGTGATCACTTACGCACCAATCCTGGTTTGTCCAGACTACACCAAGAGCTTCAAAATATATAGTTATGCTTCTGAACATACACTCTCAGCTATTCTAGTTCAACAGACCAAGAAGGCATATAATCTCCTATCTCCTTCATGAGTTGCCCACTCAAGGCTCATGAGCTAAAATATTCTAACATGGAGAAGCATGCATATGCGGTGGTCAAAGAAGTCAAATAGTTCAAGTTTTATATCTTGAACTCGCACACTGAAGTGCTAGTACCTGATACAATAGTGAAGTCTATTTTGACTCAACAGGAATTTGGTACGAAAAGAGGTAATTGGATCACCAAAATTTAGGAGTTTGATCTAGACATCAAACCTACCAAACTCATGTGGGGAAAGGGTCTTTTTAAGTTAATTTCCAACAACATTCCTGAGGAAGTAGAAAATGAAGAAATAGAGATCAAAGGCATACCCACAGTCCTCTTTGTTGCCACTACTGATGAGTGGTATTCTGATATCCCCTATTTTTTGACTTATGGTGAGTGTCCCACTCATCTCTCCTATAATAAAAAATAGAATGTTAAACTGAAAGTTGTTAGCTATGTTTTGTGGGATAATGGTATATACAAAAGAAACCTAGATGGGGTATTTCTTTGTTGTGTCGATAAGGTACAACAAGATAAACTCTTGGAGTCTTTCCATGATTTGGCCTATGGAGGGCATTTTTCTACACCAGTGACAATGAATAATATTTTTTGAGCAAGGTACTATTGGCCTATGCTGTTTTAGGATGCCTATAAATGGGTGCATAAGTGCAAATTGTGTCAATAGTTTGTTGGAAAGCCTAAACTAGCTGCATTGCCTCTCAAGCCAGTAATAATCAAAGAGCCTTTTCAATAGTGAGGTATTGAGTTTATTGGCATAGTCAACCCATCTTCAAGTACTGGACATGATTATGTCCTCATGGAAACTAATTACTTTACCAAGTGGGTGGAGGCTATCCCAACCAAGCACACTATGTCTGAAGTAGTGTGTAGTTTTTTCAAAGAAAATATCATTTCTCGATTTGGGGTCCCACTCAAAATTGTAACAGATAATGTATCCTATTTTTCTTCACATAAAATTACTCAACTATATTTCTATTATGGGATTACCCTATCCCACACTTCAAATTATTTCCCATAGGAAAATGACCAAGTAGAATCGAGCAATAAGAACCTGGTTGCTATTATCAAGGAATTGGTAGATGATAATCTAGAGAACATGGCACAAAGCACTATTTGATGTTTTATGGGTGGATAGGATTACACCCAAGAGGGCCATAGGTATGTTGTCTTTCTAACTTTTGTATGGCTTAAATGTGGAGATACCCATCACTCTAGAACTTCCAATGCTCAAGTTAGCCAAAGCAATCAAAAATTTGACCTTCGAATGTTTGATCAACAAAAGAATCATGTGTCTAACCGAACTGAATGAGTAGCGAACCATGGTGGTAGACTAGATTAAAGCACATCAGAATCAAGTGAAAAGACTTTTTAAAAAAAAGGCTAAGGTTCACGATTTTTAAGTCAGAGATCAAGTCTTGTTGTGGGACAAGAGGCGAGAATCAAAGGGAATGCACGGAAAATTTGACTCCTTATGGAGAGGTCCATTTGCCATTCAAAAACTCTGTGGTGAGAGTAGCTTCTTGATAGAGTATCAGAATAGAATTCCATTTGTACTACCCCACAGTGGGAAACATCTAAAGTTGTTCAGTCTTTGAAGTTTAGATGGATCCACTTGTATGTGTATATATATATATATATAGTTTTTATGTTTTGTCTATTTTTCTTTCATTTTTAGCTTGACTCCATAGCCCAATGGCTTAGATGAAGGCACTTAGAGACTGGTTTATACTCCCATTGATCATTTTGATCAATAAAAGTTCCCCAATAGGAGCCAGTTGTTGTTTCCAAAATTAGTGCAACTCATTTTTGGAACAACCCCCTGCAAAACTTGTTTTTTTTGCCTTTTATCTCTCTATGTATATTTTCAAGATAGGTTTTTCTCATTCTCGTATTGGCTCAATTGGCACCGTTCAAAATTTATAACATCTTTACATTTTTCTCAAAATGTGAATGTTGTTATAGTCTTGATACGACCAAGGGACCAAAATCTAGCTTTTTAGAGTTAGTGTTTTTCTTCCATTTTCATGCACAGGCAGTGAATTTTGCCGCCAGTGCATTTTTTTTACTTTTGATATGTAGGAGTAGTGTTTTTCACTGCCCCTACATTTGGACCTACACAGGTGGTAAATTTTTCCACCCCTACATTTTTTTCATCTCTCACATGTAAGAGTGGCAAAATTTGTTGCTCCTGCATGTCCCTTCTAATTCTGAGTGGAAGGGCAATGATTTTTGCCACCCCTGCACTACCTCAACTTTTGTGTGTAGCATTTATTATTATGCATGCTAGGTTTTTGGGGTTAATTTTCACTCCATTTAATCTAATTTTAACCTCATTTCACTTCATTCCTTCCTCTCCTCCTCTTGCCTTTTACCTTTGGATGATCTAGCGAATGAGCAAAAGTGTGTTTTGGAAGATTTGAGCTCACGGTGCACGTGGTTTTCTAGGTAGGCCTTGTATTTAGCATGTATTTATTTTTTTCCTTCTCTTAAAGTTTGCTTTAAGTTTTTTTTAATTTTTCTCTCCTTCCTCATCAGCTTTCCAGGCTTCCTCTTCATGCTAGGGTGGAGAATTTCACCACCCTCCCTTTTTGTCTATAGATCTCTTGGTCTTACCTACTACAAGGGGTGATTTTTGCCACCCTAACCATGCCCTATCCAACACCTGCATTGGCAGCAAAATTTGCCACCGATACAGGTTCATCTCTTTCTACTCACACAAGTGAAAAAATTCACCACCGATGCAGGCCAAAAGTGCATGGGTGGAAAATTTTGCCACCCCTACACTTTCTAGACAAACCTGCATGGGTGGAAAAATTCACCACCCATGCTCCCTTTTTCTCCCTTATTTCCCATTGACCTACACAGGCAGTGAATTTCACCATCGATGCATGGTCAAACATGTAACGGTGGTGAATTTTGCTGCCTCTACACTTACCTAGCAATTTTTCATGCATGAGCGGCAAAATTTGCCGCCTGTGCCCTTTTCTCTTCTTCCTCTTCATGCAAGGGTGGAAAAATTTGCTGCCTGTGCATGCCAACATTCTTCATGCTAAGGTGTCAATTTTTGCCACCCTTGCATTTTTCTTCCAAATTTCTCTTACTCTGGAGAGATCTTAATCTTTTTCATGTTTTTTACCTCCCCCTTTTTCCCTCATTTTCTGACCCAATTTCTAACTTGGCCCTGTTAAGTGCCCTTCCTTGGTCATGATCACCCAATGTGTGAATTCCATAATTTTTATACTATTCCCTAATTGCACCATTATGATTGCAGTCCCCCTAAAGATTCTTGTTCATCGGCACCTGCTCAATAAAGGCTAGTTCTGATGTCTAAAACTTCTCTAAAAAAGTCAAAGGCCATAAAGTACAAGTACTAGGGAGTTTTTTTGATCACCTTGGTCACTTCTAATGTCAACGACATTAGAGACACAAAAATTGGCCACGTAGATATGGCTGAGTTTGTGACCAAAACCAAGGAAATAAACCTGAGTTCCAAAATGAAAAGAATCATCGAGAGCAACATTCATTTGGTTACTTCTTTCCCAGTAGCAGCACATGATACGGAGTTCGTCCTCCAGTGTGCCCAGTTCTACAATAGGGAGACTAGATCGGTCTCTGATGCTAGTGGTAATGTAATAATTCAACTGGACCCTAAATTCATTGATAAAGTCTTCATGTGCCCTCTTGCTACTAAAGTACTAAGGATTGACTTTGTAGAAGCATAAAAAGAGTAAGACAAGGACCCTGAGAGGGCAAAAAAAGTGATGAATCACAGGTGGCTGAAGACTCCCAAGACCAACCTATCTAGATGGCCACAAAATTTTCTTAGGAGTGATTTTATTGAAGAAGTTGGTGACTTGATTACCCTTTTTAGTTGAGTACGAGGCCTCCCATCTTCCTCACAATTCCATGAATGGATATATACCTTCATCAAGATCATCCTCCAAGGGAAGCAAGTCATCTTTTGGGGTGAGCAGATTAGAAACACTCTTCATGAGCAGTTGACCAAGGTATCCACTACTGTAAAAGTTCTATATGACTTTGTACCTAGTGTACATAGTGGCTTCAATGTGAACCTTTCTAGGTTTGACAACTGAAGGAGATATGAAGACCACCCTAGTCTACTCATATTACCCCTAGTTAACATTGCAATGATCAATTCACCATTTTAGGAGGGTAAATGACACCTTTATTATGGTATTTTTGTGCCTTTTTGACCCTCAGCTTGAATAGAAGAGAATATCTGATGAAGCCTGGATGGTCGTCAATGACTATGGCTATATATTTTTATAATTTCCCTCCTTCTGCTATCTTTAGGTTGGCTTTTTCCAAGGATATCCCTAAATGCTCCCCAGGTTTCCTTCTGATAAGTTAGTTCTAATGGAGTTGTGTAGAGAAATGGTTTTTGTACACACTAGGTAGATGGAACTGAAGAAGCCAGGTTTCAGGTTTCTAATTAAAATTGGTAGATACTTGATTTTGATAGTAGCCAAAGCCAAGGCCATGGAGATAGAGATGCAACTGGTTACTATGAAATATTTCAAGAGAAGGGACAAGTTTGACTATAGTAGTGTCAAAGATATGATTAGAATAAAGACTCAATTTTATGAGCCTATGATCGAAGACATCTGGCTAGACCTAAGGATAGCTGAAGAAATCAAGAGGATGGACTATAATAGGCTAACCATGGAATAGTTCAAATATTTGACGCTTGCATATATTCCCTCCAATTTGGTCGATGATAAGAACATTATCAATGATAGGTACCTAGCTGAGAAGGTTGCTGACTCTCCTCTTCCTCCTATTCAGTGTTCCCAGAAAGAATTTACTTCTTTGAAGAAGAGATTTGAACCAATATTAGCTAACACCAATGATTGGTTAACAGCCAAAGGGATCACATTGAAAGAGTTTATTATAGGATCAAAGGCTAAATTCCAAGTATAAATGAGGAAGAAGGCAGAAAATAGGACCAAAAACAAAGGTGATGCTCCTTCTCCATCTAGGCCTCACAAGCCTAGAGTCATCTTTATTTCCAAGAAGACAAAGGTTGCTGAAGAGCTAGAATCAATGGCTAAGGGAGTTGAAGAACAAAGCTCCCAATAACAGGCAACTCAACAAATGGAGATAGATGATAGGCTCTCAGAGTAGCAAAGGACTAAGCCTCTACCTTCCCAAGAAGGGGCACAACCACTTATAGACATCTCTCCTTCACCACCTCTTTCTCCTATCAGTGTTCCTTCTTTTGGAGCTGCCTTTCCTTCAAAGTTATGTTTGGCAATTGTCAAGGTGCTTCTGGAGATACTCTTCACTCTTCTAGATCTATTCCTAGTCTAGCATCCCCTTCCTTCAATCTAAGAGAAAGTTCTACCCTTGATCAATCAATGGTTGGTATGGTTTCACCAGTTACTCCAACTATGACCACTATTACCACTAGCAGTGCAAAAGTTACCACAGTAACACCAACTGTCGGCTTTCACACCCAAAAGAAAGAATCTAGCCATCTCTGTAGATGACTTCGATTTTAGCAAGTTAGTGCCAGTGAAAGCTAAGGCCCCTAAGAGACCAAGGATCCTTTAAAAATTGGTTGAGGAAAAGGGGCATAAATTTTTGGAAATAGCTAAACCTCTACAGGATGCCACCCTAGAGGGTTTTGATATGAGCAGTTATTCCATTTCTCATGTTGAACTTGGAAAAGTTACTCGTGAAGGTGCAAAAAGTGATCTACAGTTTGTAATAGACATCATGGTCTAGAAACTTGACAGAGAAAAGGAGATGAAGGATCACTATAAATCAAACGTAGAGGAATTGACTGCAGTAATAAGTAAATTTATCCTTGCCCCTGAAGTGGCAACCCCAGAGGCCTTTTCCATAGATGACCCTGTCATTCAAAAGGTATAGAAAACCTATATGAAAGGGAAAGTGCTAGAGGATTACATTGAAAAGATGCACACTCAGAGAATTTCCTTACAAATATTGCTGCGAAGATGGACAAGATGAAGAAAGTGAGGATGGATCTAGAGGACCTTGTCTTTTTTAGCTCTCAAGACAATGACCATACAGAGAAATATCTTGTGAAGTGGAGGGAAATGAAATATATAAAGAAAAGTACCTTGATATCCATCGGTGTTATTTTCAGCAAAGATTCTTATGTTGAGATCAAGGAATCACTAATATATATGATTTAGGTACTCAAGGAGTTGATTGAAGATCTCAAGTCTTCCAAGGATGCTAGTGAGAAAAGTGACATAGGCCTATTAAATAGACTGGAAGAACTACCTTGTGACCTCACCTCTAGGGATAATCAATTTCTCTTAGTAGAAGAGATGATCCAAGGATTCAGAGGTATGATTCAGAGGGATTTTCAAAAAAAAGCATTCTTAATGACTTATGTGGATAACGTTTTAGATACTCAGTTGACTCTGGATAATCTAAGATCTAGGTTAACGAGCCATGCCAAGGCAATCACAACATTGGAGGATGATATAATCAAGGCCAGAGTCATCTTCAAGAACACCATTGCACTAGACAGTATAGAAATTTACGCATCTATCGCTATGTATGATGCTCATCTGAAGAAGTCTGGCAGCAAGAGCTGAACCTTTTTTCCCCTTCTCGCTTCTTCTTCTCTTCTCATGCACTTTTGTCATGTAAAAGTCCATGCAATTTTGTAATGTGTAATTACATGTAAAAAATATAGAAAATATCTCCAAAGGTCAAAGATGACTCATCTTTGACTAAGATATTTTTATATTTTAATCTTTTTATTTTTGAAGGTTTCTCCCTATATATAGTGGAGACCACTTTTGTAAATGTATCTATGATAATTAAGAGAAAAAACTCTGCTAAAATTGAGACACTTCTTGAGACTTTGTGCTCAACTTGTAAATCATATTTTGTTGAATGAATGAGAAGCAAGATTATTTCAGACTTTGTGTTGAAGTTATCTGCGTTATTTAGGAAATAGTTCTTATGTCCTCTTTCCTGATAACCTCTTATTTGTTTGATTTAATAAGAAAAGTGTGTGTGTGTTTATATTATCTAAGGACATTTCTAAAAGATAGAAGAGAGACTTTGAGCCACTTTTATCTTTGTGATCCTTTTATCCTTTGTTTTTTTAGGCAAAGACTTTGTGCTTCATTTCACTCTACAGTTACGCATATTCTGAATCGATGAAGGAGACAATAGAAGACTTTGTGCTTAGGTAGGTTTCTTTCTTAACTTTGTTACTTACTTCAGGTGATTTTCTGCTCTATGCTGGATACCATTCCTGAAAGAAGAGGAATGTTGTTGGCCAACGACTAGGATTTCTCTCTTGTTCCTTGGACATCACGTCTGAAAAAAAAGAGGTGGATGTTGTTATACCACCCCAAGTATTATTATTTTACTTAATTATATATACATATAACATATAAATATTCATAGGGAACCTCCCCTTGATGAGAGGAGAGATTTACCTCATCTAGATCTGGTAAACCCACACTTTTCATGGCATAAATATCCCTATGTTGTGGTTGATATACCCATTTTGTCATCAGTTAGTTGATGACAAAATATTCACCCAACATAGCCTAAAGGATAGAATTGCTTTCTGGGTTCTTCAATAAATTCATTCCAAGTAGAAATCAAGTTATCTTTTTGAAGCTTAGTTTCCTTCAACTTACTCTCCCAATAGATGAGAGTTGTGCCTCCCATACGAAGAGTAGCCAAATAAATTTTTGACTCATCCCCTACAATCTTTTGGACCCTGCAATAAACTTCAATCTGTTTGACCTAATTATCTAACTTTTTGGCATTAACTTTGCCATTAAACATTGGTAATTCAAACTTAATATCCAATTTTAGTGAAGGGATAGATTCCATAGTTTTTTTATCATCATTTGATGTAGAAGGTTTTTCAGTTTCTTTACCTTTTGATTCTCATGAATCACCTTCTTTTTCATTCTCATATTTCCTTTGTTTGTCACGATATAGTTCCTCAACCATGCTTCTCATGTCCATGAAGGCTCAGTGGAAAGCTTGTTCAGATTCTATCTCTTCTTCGACCATCCTTAAAGCACGCCTTGAACCAATCCCTGGATTATACTCAACAAGTTTTCCTTCACCCTTTTGGGATTTAGACCTTGTCAACATACACTAGCAATCACTGTTAAATAACAACTGCTCTGATACCAAAAATTTGATCTGTAAATTGAAAATACAAGTGTAGTATATTCAAAAATCACTTTTTTATGTTTAAGAGATCCTTCAATTTCTCACTTTTTGACCTAATTTTGTATAAAGAAATTAAAACTAGATATAAAATGAAGATCATAACTAAATAAAAATTAGAGAAAATTTAAAGAATTCCCAGCAAATTGATAATGGAGTTCAGCTTCAGTAGCCTACGTCTCTGAGTCTATTCAAAGTGAGGACCATTCTCATTAATTTTGTCTAAAAAAATGGCTTTGAAAATCAATAAAACTCTTTAATTCACCTTCTCTGATCTTTTTTTTCCTGTAAAAACATCTCTTAGACCTGAAAATAATGGCCTAAGTCCATACAAATCAATAATAAGTCTCTAACCTTCTTAAATCTCTTTACACAGTCTGCTTTTCATGTCTATTCAAGTATAAATTAGTCCCTTTTATAACACTTCAACCCCCATGGCTGAAGTGGTCAAGGCATTATTCTTTTAGATGACAGTTCAGGAGTTCAAAACCTCCTCCCACCTTTCTAGGTGTCTTGACATGAGGAAGGGTGCACTTAGCATGTATTTTGAAATGATTTCCCTCCTTTTTTGGTGCCTGTGGACTTGGTTTTGTCCCACATTACTGGGAAATTCAGTTTTCAAGGATTTAAATAGACAATTTTGACCCCTCTTAAAATTCCTAAGACAATGGCACCCACTTAGGCTATTGATTAAGCTTGCTCAAAGCATGTTTAGTGGGATGGGTGATGTGGCAGTTTTCTTTGGCACCATTTTTCAAAGTTTGAAAATTTTGAAATAGAAAACAAAAAACCAACATTTTTTTTGCACTAAATTATTTTTCCACATGTCAAGTGGATATTGGTCCACTTAGCATGTTTTTAATAGTGCCACGTCACTTTCTACACCCCCTTGTCGCAAGATTTCTTTAACTAGCCATATCTTGAGCATTGGGACTCCATTTTTTGAACCGTGAAAAGTGCTAGAAAGATCTCGATGAGTACTACAATGTGAAAATGATTTTAACATAATTTTAAGAATTTTAAAAAATAGAATGGTATATAGATCCACCTAGATCAATCTAAGGGCATACTAATAACATAATAAGGACTCATGTGATTCGTAAGACAAGACATAGAGTAGCCATTACTGGTGAACTTACCTAAAGAGGTATAATTATATGCCCAAAATTATTTTTTCTATGTCCATCAAATGATTTTATTATTTTTTATGTAACTTGTAAATATTTCTGTGTACCCAAGGTGTGAATAAGTGTCACTATACATGCATCTTCACTTTACCCAATATCGATCATGACACTATGTATATGTTTTTTGTTGATATAATCTTGAAAAAAATGTGCATGTGTATCTAAATCATCATTGATAATCTAATTGTCATCAAATATGGTATTCAGACATAGTGCTGATATGCCTGTGAATGAACTAATAATACCATATATTGGATATCCATATGTCAAAAGAGGATGTACATTTTACACATGGTTTACCTCTAATTTTTTGTATTTTCTATTGTGCCATGATTTGGAAATAGATTACTAAATATTTTTAACTTTGTATTATCATTTTATTATGGCCTAACCTGCTATATGGGTGTACCAAACTCCATAATATAATCACATATAAGATTTTCTATATTATGTCTTAGTTTGTAACACTTATTTGTATAATTCCCAATACATATGTGATAGTAACAATATGTTTTACTATCAAATAATTTATGTTGAGGCTTGGTCATATCAACCTCTAATGGTAGAGGGAGAGATATGTGATTATAATCAAGTAGTTTATATAATAATACATGAGGAGGTTGTGGTAAATTTGAAAATTGTATCCATAGTGCAGCTATCAATTTCATCTTATTTTTTAGTTGTGATACTACATTGATTGTTACTTTTGATTCCTTATTTCTTTAAACATATTTGACCTTGTAATTTAGTTTTCTTTGAAAATTGATATTTTAAGTAGATGGATTATTTGATGCATATTTGAGCTTGTTCAAAGATATGAACTCCACTTCACATTATTTGAATGCATGGCATAACTCAAAAATATTTGAATTCATCGAACATGATAGATTCATGTAGTGGTGCTAGAAAACTTTGTGTGAAGATATATTGTAACTTCATTATATAAAATATAATATTTAATTTTAGCTAGCATAGTTTTGTATCAAATAACATATTTAATAATTGGATAACTTGAGCATTTCTTGAGTTTTGAAATTTGTGCATAAGATAGATTTTCACCAATGTTGATAGAAAAGTGTACTAGAAACTGATCTATCAAAGGGTTAAATTATTTAACTAAATAGAGTGGAAGATCATAGAACCATTAAAAACCATAGTATTTTAGGCTTCTTATAAATAACTTGGTTAATAATTTTTCATTATAAGCATAATCCAAGCATACTGCATGGAATGATCCAAGATGTTATTCAATATCACCTTTACCTTCATAGAGTGGTAGCTTAGGAGCTATGAAACCTATTGGTAACAAGTAATATGTTATCTCAGGTGCCAAAGGATTATGAAGCATAGTATGGGAGTCTATTAAATGACTAGTTATAGAGACACCTTGCTCCAATTGAAACACCTTAACATACATGGCTATAACAATTTTTTGAAGAAAGTGTGAATTATGCAAATTTGGTGATGGACCATGCATACTAATCAAAGGAGGTGTGTATGATGCCTATGTAGAAGTATGCATATTAATTTTTTGTAAAATAGTGATGCCTCCATATGTAGGGATGATGTCATATATGTAATTGTAGGTGTTGATATTAGAATGGAAACAATGGTAGAAATTGAAACACATCTAGTGCGAATGTATTATTCTTCTAATGTAGGAGCTCAAACTAATTTATTTTTAATCTCTTGTAATGTATAATAATGCATCAATATTACATGGATTGGAATTTAGATATTCAATGAATTCTTTGTCATTAATCTCATTAGTGTTTTGTATTAGCTTTATCTATCTCAAAAATCATGATAAGTCCATTAATAGGGTGTGTAATATGCATTATAGCATTATGAATGTACAACTCTTCTTTTTTCCAAGTCATACTTGATTTTATAATTATTTTCCTTAATATTTATTATATCCTAGGAGCATTATTGTAACCATGTGATTTGAGCAATGTTTGAGATTATACATTACTCATTTCAACTTTTTTGTTGTATTTGAGTTTGATGCATGTTAATATATAGTGAATCCAAACAACACCTTAGAAATAACATAAAATACGATGATCAAACTTATGAGCTAAATCAAGAGATAAAATCAAAGTTCATTCATTTTTACCATAATTTTAATATTAAATTAAAACTTTGAATTTTAAAATGGGATTAGATGCATAAATAGATAGGGTGTCTTTAATTTTTAGGATCTTATATATATTGATCCTAGTTGTAAATAGTGAACATAGCCCAAAGGGGAAATAATTACAAAGGATTACACCATCTCATAGTTGAACTATCTCATCTTTAAGGTACATTAAGAATAACTTCTTATGGCTAACCACTTACTAGTTTAATATAAAAATGATCAAAAGGCTTCCTATGGATAAAAATAAAAACAACTTAAGCATTTTAAATATAATGTGAGGTACGTAGAAACTAAAATCCATATATAGTGTTATCTATTGGCTTGAGTATTAAAACAATACCCATTACACCATGGATTAGTTAAAACTAAATAACACTTTACCTATAAGAATAACTCTTATGAGTTTTAAAATTATTAGAACACAAAAAAAAGAAGATAAAGAAACTAAAACTAAAATTGAAATTTAAAATTAAATAAAAAGAAAATATTTTTATGTATAGGAATTAGATAAATAAATTTAAAACCCTAAGTTAAAAATTAGAAAATAAATGCTCAAAAAATGTACGGGTTCACCAATATGTTGTGCCCTATTTTTTATTTAAAATTTAAATATTTGTTTAATATGTTTAAAACTTTGAAAGATATAAATCATAAAGATATTAAACTATTAACAGTTTGGATAACAACTTAATAAATATAAAAACATGTTATGTTTAAAAAATAGTATACAGAAAATATCTTATCTTATATATAAATTTTCAATAGACTATTTTTGATGTCTGATAATGAACATTAACATAAAATAATAATCTAACTATTTAAGATCAAAGGAATAATTTGAGAATATTCATAGACAAAACCACACTCCCTAGACAACAACAAAGATTGGTCATATCCATTTATTGCATAATTTTTTTTTTGACTATGATAAAACTGTAAATGATCCACTTTATATTGTAATGTCTATTGAATGGGATTGGATATATAAAATTTTATATTCTTGCATAAAGTTTGTAATTTTCCTTCTCTTTCCTTTGGAAACTCTATGGGTCTTATAAGAGCTATAAACCTACAAAAAATATAGGGGTATTTTAATGGGCTTGAGTTGATCCCAATCATCACCTTGATGATTTAACATTACCTATGTATCAAAATATTTTGAAGAGGGAATCAAGCCACACATAATTATCCCACCTATATTGATTATGAAATTACACTCCTTGACTATATGTATGCAACTAGAAATTCAAATTTGATACTTGACAATGACAGCTATTGACTTTCTTTGAGATGCTTTAAATCTTGCATATGATTTCTCTTAGTGAATGATTTTTATTCTGAGAATAGCATGGTATATTTTATCAATATGGAGTAGTGTATAAGTTTTTAATATATAGTTCCAATCTAGGAATAATGAATGACCCTTGATTTGTATTTATAGTGAAAGATTTTGACAATTTCCTTTATAAGACCTTGTAAAATGTATAGGAAGACCCAAATGAATATTTTAAAAATTTAAAAATGTCCATTAATTGATACAAGAAAAGGATACACTAGGTGATCAGGGCCATATAAGTGGACATGTCTACCTAGAACAAACAAGTCCTATAGAGTTAGGTACAATTATCCTAAATTTAGGTAATATGAGAGTGATGTAATGGGTTCTAAACATTATATTAAATTTTTTTGTAGTAGTGATGATGAAAAAAGGGTCAAACATGCATATAAATAAGTGGCTTAAAGAAATGGTGGATAATAGCCATGTATTTGGGCATAAGTCAAGTGGTTTAGGGTGTGTCAAGAAATAACATTTTCAAGTAAATGTGAACATTATTAGGTATCTACATAATTTTGGTTTTGAACAATAATGAAAGAAAATTCAAGATTTATATCTAAAGGTTAAATCACTTACAAAAAATATTTCATTTATTTAAAACCCTGACCATGCTAATGTTAATTGTACATTTTATTCTTCACTATAAAATTTTACATCTATTTTTTTCCTCCTAGGTGTTTTATCAAAATTGGGGATTAAAAAAGTTTTAATATAATTTTTAAAAATTGCCCTATAAAATCAAAATGTATAAGATTTAAAATAAATACATATGATTTATTTACAAGTTACTAATTTTAGACATGTGGGAAAATGGTAAGGACTAAAGAAAAACAACTTAGATGTAACCCAAATCTGATGGAATGAAACAAATATTGTGTTATTGGCTATGGGACGGGGTGATGTCACTATGAATTAGGAAAAATGCTCCATTTAAATTTAGGACAAGGCTAACTTATGCTATCATCTTTAGGGTGCACTAATGTTCAGTAGGATTTTTTACCTCTATATGAAATTATATTAATGTGTCTTTAGCTTTAGATGTTTTATGTATGATGAAATTCACTTGATTAACTACATGATCCCTTGTGTGCCTTTTTCTTCCCTTGGAACCCTAGCTCAAAAGATAATGAGGAACAAATGTCATAAAAGGGGAAAAAGGGGTTAGGGGATAAAGTTGTGCTTAATCCCAATACCCCTATGTTAAGCAAATCCTACATAGAAATAATTTGAAGAGGGATGAAAATCCATGAAGTTATCTTATGATATGATGATGTGTGTAAAATACTGGTGGAATATTATATGATAGTGTAATATTGGTGTAATTATGTGCTTTAACAATGACTTGTGACCTTGAAGGGGTATTTAGACTTAGCTCAGGAGTACTCAGGCTGTATGGACTCAAAATTGGGAGGAATAGATGTTTTCCTCTCAAGTATATAGTCAAATTAACTATGCTATTTCTAATATAGAAGCCTCTTACTCAATATTAAATAAAATGAATATAAAATATGATTATATAGTTGTCTTTCTGGGATTTCATCAAATGGGACTTGGTAAATATCCTATTAAGCGAATTTAAATTTGAGAAATTAGGATTTTTTGATGAGATTATGAAAGCTTCAACTTCAAAAACTATCGGTGAGTGGTATTATCCTTAAATAAGGGCCTTATCTAGATATTATAGATAACCAAATTAGGAATGTGAAATAATCCAATAGTGAGTCTAGGATGCTTGAAATGAAGAATATGAATGTTCAGTGTCAAAATTACTTAAAGATAATAATAATCCACATATAAATAAAATAATAATGATTAAAATTATGGAATTGAGGATAGGTTGTGTGTAACACCTAAAGTACACATGTGCTAATAAATCACTTAAAAATAGTTAAATTTTTTTTACTATAGTTTTAATGCTAGTAGGTTAAATAGGGTTGTTCAAACCACTATAGATTTAATATAAATTAAATATTAAAGTTTTTTTTTTTAAATTTTATTGTAATTACTTTATTTTAATAAATCTATAATAATTCTCATTAATAAATCAAATTTTTATTCAATGAGATACTTATTATTTATTGAGAAACTAGGAGGGAAGAGTTTATTTTTAAAAAATGTCTAGGTAAACTTAATAACTAGGTTGATTAATTTAAAAGTCAAAGGTGCTCCCACTTGTAAATAGTGGAATAAATCCCCAACCTTATATCAAAATTTCATTCACCCTAGGATCTAGGGTTTCAATTAAAGTTTCCCTAATTTCTCATGTAATAAAAAAAAGTCATTTTCCAAGTTTTGGCTCTCATTTCTTTTTGTTTCATATATAGGTTGGAGGATTGAAGAGGATGACCTTAAGAAATAAAAACTCTCTTAATATGAATATATATTTTATTTTTAATTATACATCTAGAATTTTGGTATATATGCCCCATTTACATACATATTAAAATATATAAATTTATAAACATCCTTAAATATAATGTTTTATTTATTTATTTTGTATTATGTGCATTATACACATTTTATTTTATTTATTTAAATGATTTATTTATTTATTTTATTTGTTATTAATAAACCAAAGGGTAATGGCCAACTGACTCTTGTGGCCTATGGCCTATAACCATAGATATGATAGGGACCATAAACCCATGGTCATTTTAAAAGGGAAGGGATAGGCCAGCTAGTTGAACCCCTCTGCCCCCCACCTCCTACACACCCCTTCCATTAATGGAATTAAGGTTTGGGAAGGGGGGTGGGGTCATCTCAACCACCATCCCCACCCTCACCCAACCCAAAAAAATAATAAATTATTTTATTTTTATTTTAAGAAAATAAAAACATACCATTTTTACCATCCATGCCATGATTATCTCTTTTTTTAATCTCTTTTATTTATTTTATTTTATATTTATTTATTTTCAATAAAAATAAATCTATATATATGTATTTTTAAATTTAATCATTTTATGTAATGAAATTTCTAATATATATATATATATATATAATTTCTAATTTTAAAATGTAAATATACATATATATTATACATTTACATTTAACTAATTAATTATATATATATATATATATATATATATATATATATATATATTGGTTAGTTAAATGTAAATGTATAAATATATATAAATGTATGTATATATTTTAAAATTAGAAATTAATTAATATAGTCTTAAATATTAGTAAAATAACACTTGTAATTTTATTCATTTAATTAAATACTCCCATAAACTAATCAAACACATATATATATATATATATATATATATATATATATATATATATAAATATATAAATATATATATATATATATATAGACACATACACACACACACACACACACACACACACACACACACACACACACACACACACACACACACACACACACACACATCATAGATTAACACACACACACACACACACACATCATAGATTAAAAATATTCATTCATACAAGTGCAATTATTCCAATAAGATACTTCATTTGTAAAATTTTTGAAGTTAAATAGAGAAGGGAAAGAGGAAGTAAATGTATATTTTTCTCAACATATAAATCAAAAGAATTTAAAAAAGACTTCCATCCACTTTTTAAAGAAACAAACTCACATCCACAAGATTATAAACAATATTTTAATATAAAAACAATTACAAGTGTATATAAGAAGATATACAGGTCTACAAACTTTTACCAATTACATTCATAATATTAGTTACAACACAATAATTACAATAGGATTTAAACATTTACAAGAATAAGAGGCTTATAAAGAAAAATAATAATAAATGAGATAACCATAAGCCACAACTCCAAGCTCCAAGTTCTAATCTTCAAGGAAGGAGACCTACACATAACTAGAGAAAATCCAAACACTTCAAAAGCTCCAATGCAAACCAAAGGAAGGTTATTTATTACCCATAAAATAGGCACCATCACATGCTATCATCATCGAAGATGGATCATGCATACCCTCTTTCAATCTCAAGGAAAAGAGGAATTCCTTGATTTCTATGCATAGGTATATGAGGATTACAAAGGTCATGATTATGGGTGTCAAAATCAAGAAAATAAAAAAAAAATAAGATTTCAATCATAAAGAGAACATAAAACACATTTAAATCACCAATAATTCTCTATGGGGAGAGTGGAGGCCACTTTCTTTATTTACCTTATAGGTTCATTAATGAACATAAGGGTTTCTGAAGAGAATTTAAAGAGTGTTTATCAAGCACTAAATTTACTCCTTATATCTCCCAAATTCCTCCTTAGACCTCCCAAAATATATAATTCATCCTTATATCTTCCATAAACCTCATTAAACCTCCTATAATTCATACAGGAGAGTAGATTTTTAATCTTATTAAAAAGGTTCCACTTCTCATAATCAAGTTCATGCCTATAAGGCTAGAGTAGGTATGTACAACAAGCCATGAGTAAGATATCCACTCCATCATTACCAAATATAATAACTTGTGCCAACCTCACATGAGTGGCATAAGGGTGCTTACAATTCCCATATCAAACATTCACATAGCAACAAAATGGAAGAAAACAAGATAGGTAATCATGGAAATAATACAAAAAAAAAAAGACATTAGAATAAGGGACTCAAAATCAATCAAAACATATTAATTTTCCTTTAAATGAGATTCATTCAATAGAAAATAAGAGGAGAGGAAAGATTCAAACATATTAATTTTCAAGAAAAAGGCCTACCTCCAACCAAAATATCCACTTTTCAAACTCCAAAAAACTTTTCTCTAAGTACCCAAGTTCTCCTAAAATCAAAAACACATAAACACAAAAATGCTAAAAGAAGGTCCTTAAAATGAGAAGGCAACAAAAACAATGACCAATAGAAGGGTAACATGTGGCCATCCCCATACCAAGGATGCGGACACCCTCCATAAATTTCTCTTATAAGCCTCATAAATATCCTTACACACTCACATGGGTGTTTTTTCCACTCAAATATAAAATACAACTTATTTGTACAAAAATGAGGGTTACTTGTGGGAGTAAAATCTAGGTCATAAATGATGGTATTTCTATGACCAAAAAGTGGACAAAGGTCCTTAAAATTTTACATACCCTATGGGTATAGGTATGTCCTTAAAAAGAATTTGTAAGACAAGGTTTACTTATCAAACACTTAAATAAAAAGTTGGTGAACGTATAATTTCAGGATTGCACACAAGAGTTGGGTTTGTGGGTCAACCCAACCCACACAACCAAGTTAGTTAACCTCATAGAGGGTTAATTTAGGTTTAGAATGATTAGACTAAAAAATTGTTTAGGTTAAAACATCATAATTTTAAATAATAAAAAAATTAAATATAAAAGAGAACAAAATAATACATTTAATAATTTGCAAAATGAAATGGTATAAGATTTAAAGGTTTGGAAAAGGACCAAGTTATGCATGTGATATATTAATGAATATCTGAGTCCCTCATAGTCCCACATTTGGACCCCGTGTAACCTTCACACTTAATACAAACATCAAATATATCCATGGAAAAATAATTGATATCAATAACAATATGGAGCATGCGTATATATACATAATTATTTCACCACAAGAACATCACTAGACTAGTCACATATTCTGGTTACTTCAATAATATCAATAGTAAAATCATGATATAGATCATAATGTCATTCAATAAAATTAACTAGATAGTAAAATACATCCACTAAAGGTAATCATGCTAAGTAACCACACATACAAATAAAATCTATTGAACTAGCTAATTAAGGTCCATAATGAAACAAAATATAAAGTGTGGGCACCTCATGCCTCCATATAGTCCAACACATATCCAAAGATTCCACAAAATATAGCTATATCTTAGGAGTTTTAAGAGCACACAAACATTTATTAGTTCCTTATTAGTCTAAATGATAAAAAATCAAGCATAATAGTTCATTAGAACCAACCACTCATGCCTAGGAACTAGGAGGAACATAACATAATGAACAAGATCACAAAATGGAGATTAAAAAAACATAATTAATTTATCTCTTTTATTAAATTTTATGTTTAATTTTTGGCATAAGTATATTTGTGCTTGGTCTATGATAATTAGAGATCTTGTCAATGCTTCTCCATGTTGATAACACTTCTCTAATGGTCACTCATGGCTTGGTGTGAAGCCTGGCATAAAATGGGCATTATAACACAAATATCAATGGCTTCTTGAAGGTATTACCATAGAATAACCTTACATAGAAAATATTATAGACATATGGTGTGGGAAATTTTATTTATATCTCTAATAACTAAATCTAACCCTAGTGAGTTTAGGTTAAATTCTAACCTTAGTTGAGTCTAAAATAACCTAAGTTGAGTCAAACTAACCTTGGGTTAGGTAAAATCACTCATGAAGTCTTTACACCTTATTTTTAGATATTTATGAGCTATGACAACTCACTTTAGATATTGGTGAGGTTGTGACTCATGTTTTTGGAATATTTAGGAATTAATAAATCACTTTATTATCTCCTTTGACCTTTGACTTCATATTTGGCT
This sequence comes from Torreya grandis, assembly GCA_037957365.1. Classification (NCBI taxonomy): domain Eukaryota; kingdom Viridiplantae; phylum Streptophyta; class Pinopsida; order Cupressales; family Taxaceae; genus Torreya; species Torreya grandis. Next base: position 2,056,720 of record JARHVA010002021.1, read on the forward strand.
AAAAAATATTTTTTAGATAAATGAAATTCACTAATTTGATTTGGAATTTTTTCTTAGGTAAGTTAATTAATATTTTTTATGTAATTAGTCTTATTTAGTGCTTTTTAGATATTGAAAATTATTTTAAATGTTTTTAATTAATAGTTCAAGAGGCCAAAAGTGTCAAATTACTATGTCATAATGACTAGGATTTAAACCAAACTAGGTTATGGGTGCATATAGGATAATACTCCAAATAATCAAGCCTCATCACATTTATGATAAATTAAATCCTTTAAATAGATGAATTTGGGCATTTAGGTGATTTCTAGGCTTAAATTGCTTTATGTGCTATAAATTAAACTAAATCTTAGTTTAGGCATGAAAGTGACCAAAACTAAGTGTCTATAATTTGCTCCTATTTAATAAGTTATTGCAAGACACAATCTTAGTAATATATTATAAAAGAATGCAAAAGTTGTTAAGATGAATGGTTCATGCCCCAAAGGGTGCTTGATAAGCCCTTGATTCCCCTTCAAGGGAGTGGATGGTAAAATAGAGTCATTGAAAATCACCTTGAAATTCATAAAATGGCATGATCTAATGGAAATAGGGTGGAATTATTGAATTTCCTAAAGACAAGTATAAATAGTAGTGGTAGTGGAGTCATTGATTTACCCAAAGGTAATTATAATCATTAACAAAGGGTGTGACATTGGTTTGCCCAAAAGTAGTTACAAATAGTGGCATAAGTTTTTACCTCTATAGGTTGGTGGGACAAATACTAATTTTATTAAAGGTGGTTATAATTAGTAATGAAATGTGGGACACTAATTTGCCCCAAGGCAGTTATATTTAGTGACATAGGCATTTACCCTAATAGGGTATATGGACTGGATAAAATAATGATTTACCCAAAGGTAGTTATAATCATTAGCATGAGATGTGAAAAAAATGATTTTCCCATAGGTAGTTGTAATCATTAAATTGGTTGAAAAAGAATTATTTTCCCAAAGGTAGTTATAATCATTCACTTGTTTAAATAACATGATTTAAAATGAGTTTTCCCCAAAAAGGCATAATATAGTGTTGATTAATCAAAAAAGAATTTATTGCACCAAATAAAATTGGTAAAGGTAGATTATATAAAAAATACATAAAAATGGGTTTACGATGAGATGGTAAAGGATAAAACATGTTTTTATCCTAAATGTGAGTTTGAAGATGCACATTCAAATAAACATAGGGTATAAGTAGAAAAATAATGTTGTTAAATGGGTCTTAGGAGAGGCCTAAAAAGATAGTCTAGTTACAATGTGACTGAAAAATAAAGCACCTAGGATCAAACAATGCACAAAATAGATCAAAAATGTGAAGAATACACTTAGAGAATGCATAATGAATTATAGGTCCTAGTGGGTAAAACTTTATTACTTATGCCATGTTGATGATATTTTGTTCTGTTGTTTATCATTTGATTATGTTGTATGACACATATGTATATTTATTTAGAGATGAATGTCTATATAAACACATTATATATCATTTTTACTCTTTTTTATTGCTCATGGATTTAGGCATGTGTTTGAGCATTTTGATAGTATTGATAATATTAGAGAAACACTACCATTGCATTGATATGATAATCTCTCTATGCCTAGTTTTTAATTTAGCTTGTGATATTGTGCATCATAGTTAATAATAACTAAAATGGAAATACATACCCTAAGCATGGAAAACTTAGTCTAAATGTAAATATAAAAAACCTAAGAATAAGATATGAACAATCAAATTTCAAATGTAAATAAATTAAATAAACTAAGTAGAGGACTACAAACAAACATTCACAACCTAATTACATGATATGGATAATCAAGACTTAAGTTTAAACAAAATATAATAGTTGTATGGAAACCAAAACATAAAAAGGTAAAAAAGCAAAATAAAAATGAAACAAAAAAATAATTAAAAAAAAACTAAACAAAAACAAATAGATAGAAATAAACAAACAAATAAGGCTACACAAATAATAAACATAAATAACAAAACACCAACAAATAATACTATACAAACAAATAGAATAAACAAACAATAATAATACAAACAAATGATATGAAAAGACAAATAGAACTAATCAAATAAAAAAAACTAGACAAATAAAATAAAAAGCAAGGCCATAAAAAAAAGTAAGACTACAAATAGACAAATATAACCAAATAAATAAACAATAAAACATCAATAAACAAAGCATAACAAAATACAAATAACAAAACAAAAAGAAACAAAACACAAATAAACAAAATGAAACAAAACACAAAGACAAATAATAAAACACCAATAAACAAGAATAAAAAAATACAAATAAACAACACACTGATAAAAAAGAAACAAACAACTAATAAAACACAAATTATAAATAAAGAAATAATAAAACACCAATAAAAATAAACAAACAAGCAATCATGACATAAATAAACACAATAACGAAACAAAATAGACAACAATAAACAATATAAACAAGACAAAACAAATAGAATAAATAAAGAGAGATAAAATAAATAAATAAAATAAACAAACAAACAAACAAACAAAGCTATCAACAAATAAAACCAAACAATCAAAGAAAATAAATAATCCAAAGTAAAGAAAAGCGAAGTAAACAAACTATTCTAAACATGCAAAGACAAACAAACAAAGTTATCAAATTGGCAAATTACAAATAGTGGCTATTCACCATGTTAATACTAATAGAATATAAATTATTCATGCATGTGTAATAGAGGTGTTACTCTTGGCGATAGGGTGACCCCTAAGATAAGTAGCAATGACAGATAAAATAAAAAAATAATAAAAGACTAATGATTTTTCCTAGGCTATAGGGAACAATAACATAAACACGATGGCACAAACATTTCCCCTAGGATATAAAAGATAACAAAAAACAAAACAAAAATGGGGGGAATAGAATAAAATGAAGGGGTAACCAAGCTAACTCCATATGCACTAGGAAAGTGGATGTTGCCTAAATCATTCCATGGACACAAGATCCCTTCTGAACTTCAATAAAAATGTAGTTCTCTTAGGATATGGGATATAAGAAAATGAATAATAAGAAAACATGATTGACTTGTAGAAGAAAATGGGAATGATCTTGAAAAATAGTGAGTGCTTAATAAAAGAGGGTGAGGATGATGTTTATATTCATGAAAATGTCAACACAAATAAATCACGTCAGTATGAGAGCATATTTTAGGCTAAAATCACACTAAAAGTCATTAGATGAGTATCCATTGATGAACTAAATTGGTAATTCATAGTGTTTACTACATATATAGATTGAAATGATAATGAGCATGAAAAATGATGAGATCATTGCCTAAGGTTGATTGTAAAATAGCAAGATCATTGAAACTTAAAATTCTCTCAAAATTGTGAGAGTGTAAGAAGATCCAAGTGGTCATTTGTGCATCAAACATATATACACAATGCTCACAACATGAAATCTAACAATGGTGAGAGCATATGACTAAGGCCAATAAAGATAAAGAAACTAAAGTATAAGTGGTTACATATAAGATATCTAGGAGTCACAAAATCCTTAAAGAAAAGAAGTGGTTGAAAAAAAGAAAAGAAGGTGGCTTAGCTAACCCAAGATACCCCATGTATCTAAGTGATACCTACATAGCCCATGTAGACCTTAGGCCATTGTAGTTCTCCTAAAAATGGGAGTATAAAACCAAGGTGGTTTAGAAATGAAGAGGAATAGATAACATGGCTCATCCTAGAAAATTTTGGTAGCTTTATATCTCGCATGGAAATTCTATGCCAATTTTCATGATTTTGTGATTTTTAGAATTTTTAGAGGTCTTTACAAATGTTTATGGGTTATAAAATATTTCAAATATTTCTATAAATCTATAAGAATATGAAATCAATTGAGAATTAAAATATACAAAATGGTCTATATCATAAAATGGTGAGTGCTTGGATCAAACATGCTCAACAAATGGCAAGAGAATTCAACTTCAAATTTGTCATAAAATAATGAGAGTGTGGAAAAAGGGTAACTAAACTGACCTCAATGTGAATCAGGGTTTGCCTACATAGTCCTGTAGGACCTATAGTCACTATAGTTCCACCTATGTAAAAGGTATATGACTAAGTACCAATAATTTTAAGTATAGGTAAATGGAAAAGTAAATGAAAATAATGATGATAAGGTGATGTGTCAATGCATGGTAAATGTGTTGTTCGTAATTTATCCAAAGGTGATTATAATTAGGAAATCATGGTAAAGGTTCAATGGTACTAATTTAACCAAACAAAGTTATAATTAGTATCATAAATATATAATGTAATAGAAAATGATGGATGAAATTGATAAGACCATTATCATACTACTTTCATATATTGCCATTCAAATGTTTAATTATGAAACAACTTCTAGAAATGAATCCATCATTAACCATTGAATGTGCCTAAAGTACAAATGAATCAAGACTAAGGCCAAATTTGATAGGTGGTGTTAGGTTAAAAATAATTAGATAACAGAGGGTTTGATGGAATGGTAGGATGGTATAAGATATAGTAAAATTACTGAGTATAATGTAGCATAAATTAAATGATCCTTGTAGATAATAATTTGAGTCCCTCAAGCATAAAAATGTTTCAAGTGCATTAATTTTATCACTTCATCAAGTTCATCTCCTTCTGGCGTGATGAGCTTGTATGTTCTATAACTTTTGATATCAATAAATACATAGGGGCCTAACCATTTTAGCTAGAACTTTTATTTTTTTCTTTGTCTTATCATTGATATTATTCTAATTCAATTTTAACACAAGGTCACCAAGATCGAATTCATGATGCTTAACACACGTATTGTATTAGCCTCTTATTCTATTATGATATGTCTAAAATCTATTCAAGTAATCCATGAATTTTACATCAAGCAAGTCTAAATATTGCAAGTAATCTACTATGTATTCCTCATCTTTGATGATGTGCTAAAATGAAATTCAAAGAGAAGGTAACTTAACCTTGATAAGAAGAATGGCCTTAGTGTTGTAAACAAGTCAATAGGGTGTAGCTTTTATTGGAGTACATAATGTCATATGGTATGCCTAGAGAGTGTTAAATAGCTACAAGTTTCAATTAAGACAAACATCATTGAAAATGTTCTTTAGAATATTAATAATGGTTTTATGAGAAGCCTCAAATTGTTCATTAAATTTTAGGTAGTAGGTGATAAGGAAATGTTTTTTGATATGATATTAGGTAAAAGGTGCTTTCGCATATTTATTTTTAAATGATCCACCATTATTAGATATAATGTCAAAGGGGATACTGTAATGACAAATGATATGGTTAAATATAAACTTATATATATTCTTACTAGTGACATAAGTAAGAGGAATGGATTTCACCCACTTACTGAAATACTCGATAGAAGTTAGGATATGTTTATGGTCATCTAAGGATGTAGGATTTATCTTGCCTATGAGGTCGAGTCTCCACATTGAGAATGACCATGGTGTTGTCAGTATTCTTAGTGTATTAGCTAAAACATGAATCAAACTAACATGCTTTTGACATTTTACACACCTATTCACATATGCATCTACATTTTATTCTATAGTCATCTAGTAATAACCAATACACAATAAAGTTTTGGCTAAGAATACCCCTCTGGTTTGGGCTCCACATACTCCATTAAATTCACTCAATGATAATTTATATTCTACTAAATGTAAATAATGAAATAGAGTTCCATCATAGCTTATATGATATAAAGTTGGTCCAAGTAAGGTATAATGAGAGGCTTTATGAATGAAGGCTTTTTGTTTCTTATGTGATAGGTTAAGTGGCATAGTTTGGTCTTAGATATAGGTATATGTATTGAAATAATAGGGATACATGGGAACAACAATGTCACAAAAAATATAGATGATTTATTGTTCATGTGATGACACTAAGAGATGTTCAATAATAAATTGATAAACCCTAGATTTTTTAGTAATCTAAATCATGGATCCAATAGTGTCCAAAACATCAACTATTTTGTTATTAGATTGAGGTATTCTTTCAAATTGTATGTTGGCAATATAATTCTTAAGAGTACCAAGCACATCTTTGTAAGGCACCAAATTCTTATCTTTGGTCTAGTACTAGTCTATGACATGATTGATGACTAGTTCAGAATCACCATGAACTAGTAAATGTTGGATGCTCCACTATACTACTTGATAAAACCCTATAATGAGTTCTTCATAATCGGCCATGTTATTGGTATAGGTAAATCTAATGTGAAAGGACTTGGGAATAATATCCCCTTATGGTGTAACAAATAATATTCTGGCCCTTATTTCATGAGTTTTGAATGAACCATCAAAGTAAATATTCCACTATCCAACCTCAAGAGGTGCTTCTACTTCTTCAATAGTCATAATGGACTCATCTAGAAATCAAAATATAAGGGGTTGAGTATCTTGAAGAGGAGATTTTACAAGCTGATCTATGAGTACTTTCCCCTTAATGGACTTTTGGTTGACATATATAATTTCAAAATTTCTCAAAATAATTATCCATTTTTCCATGTGGCCCTATACAACTACTTTGGAAAGTAGATACATGAGTGGATCTAGTTTGGAAATAACAATGGTTTTGTTATTTAGCATGTAAAGTCACAAATTTTGGGCTATGAAAACCATTGATAAATAGAATTTTTCAATTGGTTTATAATTATGCTCATATACAACCAATGTTTGGATTAGATAATACATGGCATGATCCTTAATTTATTTATCATGTTGTGCTAAAAGTGCCCCCATGGCATTTTTAGTTGCTAACAAGTAAAGTAGTAAAGGTTTGAGTAGTGTGGGTGGTAATAAAACATGTGGATTGTCAATGTATTCATTAACATGATTGAACATTTTTTGGAATTTTTCATTACATGAGAAAGTAATGCCCTTATTTTGTAAGTGCATAAACATATGGTATTTATTTTCCACCTCTGATATGAATCATTGAATGGACTAGATCTTGCCCTGTAAACTACAGAGTTGATTTAAGGTAGATGGGAGTGGTATTTTAGTAATGGATAAAACTTTGATTGGATTGACTTCAATGCCTCTATGAAAGATAATGAAGCCTATCAATTTTCTAAATGTTACACCAAATATAATTTTTTTTATTAATCCCAATGTTTTACTCATGAATTCTCTCAAAGTTTCTTCATAGTATGACTAGATGATCAACATAGGTCTTTGATTTACCCAAGATGTCATTGACATAGTCCTCAATGATTTCATACATCATATCATGGAAAATCACTATTATAGACCTTTGGTATTTGGCTCTAGTATTATTAAGTTCAAACATCACCTAATAACAAAAAATTTCCCCATAGAGTGGTGAACATTGTCTTGTGCTAGTATTTAGGTACTATTTTAATCTGATTATACCCTAAAACTCTATCCATGAGAGAAATTATTTCACATCTAACCATTTTATCGACTATCATGTCAATATTAGGCAAATAAAAGTTGTCTTTAGGGAAATATTTGTTGATATCTCTAAAATAAGTGTATATTTTTATACCTTATATTTTATTTCTCATTGTCACAATATTTGAAATCCACTATGAATAGTTTATCACACTGATGCATCTCATGTCTAAGATTATTTCCAACTCTTTCTTGAATAACACAATAATATGAGGATGCATCTTACGTAGATTTTATTTAATAGGTTTGGTGTTAAGATGTAAAATAAGATGGTGTACAACCAAGGTGGGTCCAAACCTAGCATGTATGAATAATCCCATTAAAATATGTCAACAAATTCCCTTATAATGGCTATAAAACCTTCATGTTCCTCCTTAGTGAGGTATGTATCTAATTTGATCCACTTTGGGTCCTCTAGAGTCCCAATGTTAACCTTTGAAGTGTCCTCTACTAGAAGTGTTTAAAGATCATCTAAAATAGTTAGAAAGGAGTTAAATTTATTTGAAATGACAAAGTTCTCTAGATGGACTGACTCATCTAATTCTCCCAAGTAGGATGAATCAAAATATCATAGTGCAAGCAAAGGTCATGAAATAAATACCTTAGGGCACTCTTTAACAATCTACATAAAATCTTGTTACTCCTCAGTACTAATCTTTGATCCATAAATAGAATTTGGACTATAGGTCTACCATGATTCATAGGAAAATGGGTGAACATCCTTGTTTAATGGCACCAAAAACTAGTTTTCACCAAGATACTTGCCTTTCTCTTTACTTTTACCTTGGCTAAAAAGCACATCAAAGAGGTTTTCACTTTTGGACCTCAATGTTTGATTTTATTTTAGGTTTTGGACAAAGAAGTTCACCTACTCTCTAAAGTAGGTGGCATGGTCTAATCTAATATAAAGTCCTATCTTGTTGGTTACATGATCTAATCTAATAGAAAATCCTAGCTTGAAGTAGGTGGCATGATCTAATCTAATAGAAAATCCTCAATCCTAGAAAGTCACGTATGGCCTCATCATTTTTAAAATCATATAATTTCATTATTGACTCTTATTAGTCCCAATATATCAAATATGGGTGATAAAGGGTTAATGAAAAATGTTGAAAAATAGGATTAATAGTGTAAATGACATGGGGTTTAAACACATTTTTAGTGGAAGGATCATCATAGATATTGTAATTAGACCTTGCATTAATGTCAGCATCATATTCACTAGTCATTGGTGTTAGAATATGAATAAGGTATGTGAAGTAACCCTTAGGCAATTTAAACCTAATACCATGGGCTCCCTTGTACTTGGTCATTGAGACTAGTTTGATCATTCCTTATTAATGTAACCCTAGGCCTTTACCTTTATAAGCTATGTGATCCATAATCTAGTTAGGAATATGATACTTCATGTTTTGGTAAAAATTATCTAACTTATCAGTGCAAATCCATGAATCATCTTTTATTAAGGGGTCATGTTCTAGGCTAGAGGCTAGTTTGAAAACAATGTTCTTATTCAACTGCTATTTTACTTTGGTTTGATATTCCATGTGAGTGGTTTTGGCTTTAGGTATCCCATAATATTTTGTATTTTTTAGAAATTTGGTAATATGGAATGCATTATGAGAACTATATTCTCCAATAACTTTTTCATTTGTATAGAAGTGGTTAGAAATATCTAGTAGAGGCATGGATCAGGTAGATACTAGATTATCTGGGTCAATGTAAATAGCTTCTAGTCTTGATTCAATGTCTTTTCATTTTTAGATCTTTCTCCATTAGATTTTGTCATAGGATTCATTCCATATTGATAGTTATCACTCTTATATTTAACCTCTAAGTGTTTACAATACTAATATGGTTGGAGATCAATTGGTATAGTCACTTCCATTCCTGATTGTGGAAAATTTATGCATTGATATAACATAGAAGGTATGGCCCTGATTTAATAGATCCAAGGTCAACCCAATAATATATTGTAAAATAATTCTAGGTCCAAAGCACAACATAGAGTGTCATGGGTCTAAGGACCAATAACCAATGGTAAGATAATAATACCTTAAGATTCATGTTCTTCATTATCATATGCCTTGATAATGATTATATCTAGTTGCAAGTTGACTTCTATATATCTAAGACATTTGATAAAATTAAGAGATATAATGTTCAGGTTTGAACCACTATCTATAAGGACATGTTTCAATATATGATTTTTTATATTGACCTTGATGTAAAATGGGTTATTATGTAGAGGGCCTAAGGAGGACATGTCACGTTGGTCAAAGGTAAGATGTTGGTTAGGGGACAAGTGTCCTACCATGGCTTGGAATTTGTCTGGAGTAATTTCATCTATAATGAGGGATTGGTTCAATTACTCATTTAAGATGTCTTTATGGACACTTGATGTATGTAGTATATCTATGATAGATATATGCACAAGTGTATTTTTTAGTTGTTCCATAATATCTTAGGCTTTCCCCTCAGTTTTATTAGTTGTTCTATTTTTGATAGGCATAGAGGTTGAATGGGATCACTCATAATATTTATTTATAGTCCATTGATAGTAATGTTAGTTGATCAAGTCATGATTTTATAATATCGATATGGTATTTAGCTTTGGTAGTTATCTAGGTAGGTAATAGGACCTATAATGGTAATTCTAAGATGGTGTTGATCCTAGTTACTAACATAGTCTGTAGAAGAATTACTAGCATAAGGAAGTTGATAATAATTGCTTGATTGATAGGCATTATTGGGTGAAGGTCTAAGTATGTTGGTAGTTGGCCAAGGGTTTATGGTGATAGTGGTAATATGACCACCTCAAACATGTCCTACAACATTGTTATAGTTATACACAATGTCATGATGGATTCTTTGGTTAGTTTGGTCAATTTTCCCTTGGTTCTTACCATTCTATTGTTATTTTTATGGATGACATTATTATTGATGATTTTATGGTGGAGTTCTCTATCATCATCATCATCATCATTGTTATGCATACTATTGTTGGTTGTCATTTTATATAAAGGAAATAGATTTTGGTAGATACCCAAGTTATGCTTGGTCATAAGAGTGTGGGTGTCTCTTTATATCTCTCCATTTTATATCATATTCTTAATCAAATGCCGAAGTTGGATACACCATCATATGGAATGTCCTATGATGTGATGGTACTCACAAAATTTAGGTTCTTTTTACCAATCAAGAAAAGGAATCCCTTCAAGGAATAGATTTGGTGTTGTTCAACTAATTATATTTTCTTAAACTAATATTCAGAACATAAATTTAATAGGATTACCAAGGTCACTAAAATGTGTAAAAATGGGAATTCTTCTCCTTAGAGGAGGGGATTGCAATTAATTTTGATTTTATGGATATTTTTTTTGTGGAGGCCTTGGATGAATGTATAGACATGGTGGTTACTAAATGGGTAGAGGTAAATGGATATATAGTGTTCTCACCATATGAACATGGCATGATTAAGTGACCCTATTACCGACAAAATTCTTATTATAGTTATAGGATTTTGGTATATCATTATTGTTGGCCTGATGTGGCATTGAAGATGGTATTTGATTTGGGTTTTGGTTATGGTTTTGGCTGTGGTTTTGGTTCTAGTTTTGATAGCCTTGATGATGATTTTAGCTCTAGTTAAAATAAGATAGCTTGATTATCCCTTTGCTTACAAGGGCTTTCTCAATATGTATTTTTTTCTATAACCTATTCAAACATGTGATAAAATTTTAGCTTGAGATGGTAAGATATCTCATTATGTAAGCTCTTGGTAAATATCATGGCCAATTACTTATTTGGAAGATTATGAGTAAACCAACTCACTAGTACTCTCCAACATTATAAATATGTAGTGAATCTTTAACCAATCTTATTTTTATCTTGGCACAAGTCCTTAATTGTAATTTCATACTTAATATTATATGAGAAATTTTGTACAAACTTCTCTGAAAGATTGTAGATGTTAGGTATAAAATTCTTTGTCAATTTCAAAATCCATTCTAAGGCTTGTACTACTAGATTCCTTAGAAAGATTAGAAGTAAGTATATTTCTCCATATGCCATTAGATAGCAAGAAATGAATAATTTTTTAAAATTCTCTTTAGGTTCATCATTGCCCTTGTATTTTTCAAATTTGGACTACTCATAACCTAGTGTAAATGTTATTTTTAGATACTCCATGTTGAAAGGATAAGAGCATATTTCATCTAGTTTAAATTTATTTGTTTGATTTATAAACTATATAGCTTAAATTACATCCTTCATTTTTTACAACTCTTGGAAAATGAAGTTAGATGGAGTGGTCCATTATTGTTGAGGTTTCATGGTCAAAGGTGGATTACCATGACTAGGGTAGGTATACTATGGAATGTTGGTCGAATTAGTCAAATGACTAAGTATACGTATTCGTGCATTAGGATTATATTGTGGATATAGAATACATTATTTTTGAAACACATTTTGGTTTAGATTAGCAACACAACCTTAGATAGATAATTATGGTTGTGGTAATGGCATTTAGATCTACAAGATGTGTTGATATAGTTAGGTTTGGGAAGGAACTTATTACCTACTCATTGAACCCTATTTTATATAGGGAAAATGTTGTTGGCTATAAACCTACTATTAGAGGTGTTAAAAGTTGGAACCTTATTGCACATGAGATGCCTATTGGGTGAAATTAAATTATTTCCTAGCACCTAGTACCTAATGTATGTATGAACCTTATTTTTAGTTGAACACCTATTATTGGATAGGCACTTATTTTTGTTGACCAATTGGAACTTTTTGACTAATAGAAACATATGTGTATTAGGTATTTTTTGTTATTATTGAGGTATATTAGTCTATGCTTATTTTGGTAGAACATTTATTGTCCCTTATTGATGTTGCATAGTGTTTAAGACTTGTTATGGTGGTATGTTGGTCTGTTGTTGGCTCAATTCCCCCTATTTCACACTCAAGGAAGTAATTAGTTGAGGAATGTAGGTTGCTTATTGATTTTGGGAAATAGGCATACCTATCTCCTAGTGTTGCAATCCACTCATGGCATTTCCTGAAGGAATTTGTTATGTATTTTTAGTGGTAAATTAGACCTTTTTTGGTTTAAATTAGAATGCACTTGCATGTTATCTATAGAATTTTGAGTGAGGTCTTCCATTTGAGTAACAATCTCTTGTGTCAAAATGGGGACATTAAACATGTCACCAACTAGTGCACTTTTTCTAAATGGGTCTATGTTTTCATTTTCATATCCCAAATCATATATTTTTTACTAGTTGATGGAACTAGATCAATAAGAAAACTATTAGAAACAACCATTGCATTAATATTGTGATGTAGATTGTGTTAGTTTTGGTATGCTTACTCTACCTATTCCATTTGATCATCCATAGGGGTTTTCCCTTTTGAAAGCATACTTTGGTTTTGTTGTGACATTTGGACTAAATATTGACTATAACTAGTCGATGCCTATTCTAACTATTAGATTTGAGGCACATTACTAGAATTGCTAATAAAACTACTCATACTTTTATGTGGGAAGTCTGGTGGAAACTTGGATCCTACTTTAATGGCTATGATAAGGATTTTGTCTTTGTTATCTAATAACTAATTATCAAACAAGTATGGATCATAGATTGTTTATGTTGGCATCATAACATAGTAGGGATCTTTTTGTTGGCTTTTCTTAATGCTAGGCATCACTTGAGAATGGTATTGTGTTGTTTTCTCTTATTCTTGGCATGGATAAGAAGGTGAAGTCACCAAATATTATGCTAATGAGTCTGACTCATACTTAATATATGAGATATTATAAGATGGATAGGTATCTAAATCATAAGCTATGTCATCATATGTATCTTGAACAAAATGGTAATTGGTCACAACATTGTCATAGTCTAGATTATACATAGTCCTACTACATGTGTAATGAGACATGTTTAGATCTATAACTAGGTCTCATAAATAAAAAAGGGTAAAAAAGATAACAAATAATTGAGGTCTAAAAATAGACAACCTTTGGCTCTGTTCAAGAGGCCTTAAGTGTAAAACAACTAAACTAGGTAAAAATAGAATAAAAACATGAAATTGGTTTAACAAAAGGTATTGATTTACCCAAAGGTGGTTATAATTAGTGGTAAAGGTAATACAAAATTTAATAACTCATCTATGGATAAGGTAATTATTTTACCAAAGATGGTTATAATTAGTGATATAAGTATCTAAACAAGTTATAATTATGATCAAACAAATAACCATTGGCATAAAGGTAGTTATAATCATTAACATGAAAATAAGGATAGACTTAGAAACAAAGAACTCAAATAAGAACTTAAAAATAAATTAAACTAAGGAAGTCCACTTAGATAAACTAAAAAAATAACTCAAAAATAATCTAATGCTAAGGAAATTGGTTCAATTGACACTTGGTATTTGGATCACTAAGACTCAATATTTGGTTCACAAGAGACTATTTGAACAATAGAAGTAAGATGTTTTCAAACACAACACAACACACTTAAAATAAGTCATGTAGTAACAATTTGTTGGTGTAGGCCTTTTTCCCATTGGGTTTTGCCTACGTAATTATATTAACTTGGTTAGAACTCTAGAGGTCATTTGGGTTACTTGGGAAGATTAGTCCCACATTCATTGAAATGTGTGGTATCTTTCTCTATCCAACCTATATATGCACCTCTCTCCCTTTGTATTCATCATTTAGGATGATATAAAGTATTATTATTATTTGCTCTCATTCCTTTGCTACATTATTCCATGCATGATTTTATTTACTAGTATATTTTGTGTGATGTGCACTTACTCAACTCATGAGATCACTCTATCATATGCATTTATTTATCCAATGATCCTGGCTACAAATCTTTTATTGTATTAGAGCACCAATCTATGTTCATGATTATTTGGTTGGTTGGTTATTTTCTATTATTTTTTATGAAATACTTAGATTTGATATTGTATTATCATATGAATTATTGAGAGATATTTATATCTCTGAATAGTTGCATTGATATGGTACCAGATCAAATTTAGATTAGCATTAGTTTTTTGTTGTTTCTTTTGAAGCTTTTGTTGCTTCTAAGACAATAAACTAGTGTTGAGATTTTTTTAGAATTGAGAATTCTTGGATCTAATCCATTTTGGAGAGACATCTTTACTCAAATCTAATAGTGTGGCATCTTTATCTTTAGCCTTGTTGTAATTATTGTGTACTAGGCATTGAATATTACCACTTGGCATCATATATTTTTCTTTGAAATATGCCTTTTTCTATTAATTCTTTTTGGACACAAGAGTTGTCGTTCAAACCTATTATTATATAGCTTGGCATTAAAGATATAGATTTTTGGCATTTAAATAATTATTTAGCATCTTGTTTTCTACTGCATTAAACTATTGAAGGAGTGGTATTATCTTTTTCAGAAGAGGTGGAGCATATCAAGAAGAGAGTGGGTATGTTTCAGATCTACTGCATTGTATTCCCAAAGACTACACCCCCTCTGATCTAATCTTCTGCTTTATTTTAGACCTTGGAATTTTCACAAAGAATATCAAATCTTAGACCTTGGCATCATCATATCCAATGCTATGTTGAAATATCATATTTGAGTTTCTTTTGCTAGAGGAGGTCTGGTGTCTTTTTGAGAGCTTGACATCATTTTTTAGGTTGTGGCATTGTAGATCTGTAGGGAGGACACATGGAGGAGCTTTGACTTGCTTATTCTTCTCTTTAATTGATTTTTAAATCTACATAACAACTTTGTTGTTGCTTTTCCCTTCTCAGTTGTGGCTTCGCCTGCATACAAAAGGTGTTGAAGTTGGTATTGGAATTTGATTCCAACTTTTATTGTTGTCTCCTTTATTCTAGATTTGTTTTCAATGCTTGGAAGAAAAGAGGCTAGATCTGCATTGGAAAATAATCTTGGTCAACCCTATCACCAAAAAAATAGTAATTTGCCTAATTTACTCTTTAAAATAGTTTTATATTCATTATTTGTGTTATTAAGCTATATTTTTAAAAAAAAAGAGGAAGCCAAACTTGCTTCCATGTATACCGAGGCAATCGACAATTTTTTTCCACTTTTGTTGACTTTTTCTAAGTTTCTGGTGAAATTTTGGTTCTAAAAAGTGGTTGGAAGGCATATTTTATCTCATCCAAGGGTAAATTTTTTAATTTTCAAGCACAAATTTTTTGTAATAGGCCTATTTACGAGAAATTGTATTGTTAATATATTGTAAATGATAACTCAAAATTGAGTACCATATTTTCAAAAAGTGTTTATGTTATTATTTCCCATGCATTGGTAAAATTTTCTTTGTAAAATTCACTACTTTATAAAGTGCCAAAATTTGGTGTGGGTTACTTGACATAGTTTCTAGGGGGTTGTTTTGTGGTTATGATTCTATTCTACTATTTTCTCCTTTTCACACATTTGATTTCTAAAAAAATAATATAAAACACATTAATCTTAATTTTATAATGGATCTTAGCATTGTTATTACACTCACACCCTTCAACTACCAGGAATGAAAAAGTAAGATTATAGTGGTTCTTAGAAGTAAAGGGTTATTTTGCATAACTATGGGGGTAGAAGCTGATCCCACAACTGAAGAATATAAGATAAAATGGTTTTATTAATGTGATAAAGCTTTTGGAATATTATGTATTTTAGTATTATCAGAACTCCTATTTCACATAGAGTCAGCTAAATCTCCTAAATAAGTATGGGACACCTTAGAAAAAATATTTGGGAAAATTGACACCATGAGGGATCATGAGCTTCAAATTTAGATAATTAGGTTAAGCCCTAGAAATTTTGACACATTAGAGGAATTATTCAGCAAGATTAAGTCACTTAGATTGAATTTGAAAGAGTTTGGAACTGAGAAGAAAGATGAGTAGTTAGTTCTTTTTGTGCTTGTAAAATTAGGACTCGATTACTCTATATTTGTCTCTACCTTTTATGCTACCAAGAGAACCATAGGAGTCAACCAGAAAATGCCATCCTTAGATGACTTCATTATATATTTAATTAAGGAACATGATAAATTTATCTATATTAGAACCCTCAAGTCTTCCAAACCTTCAACCCTCATTGTCGAGAATGGGAAACAGAAAGCCTCTAATAACAAGGATAAAAAATAGAAGAGTAAGGATCATGAGAAGAAGAAATAATATAAAACCACTACAAAAACTAGCACTAAAACCTCCTCCTCCAAAGGGAAACCTAAGAGAAAAAAGTTTAAGTGCTCTTATTTCAATAAGAATGGGCATGATGAGCACAAGTGTATGAATAAATAGATAGATCACCTTACACATCTCCTAGAGAAAAATAATATAGGGGTACCTGAGTCTATCAAACAATCATCATCAAATAAAGAATATTCTAAGGCAAAGGAAAAAGGGAAGGAGAAACCTAAGGGCAAATCTTTAATTGTATTAGCTTCTGCATTTACTTCATATTGGGTTATTGACTCTAGTACTTCACACCATATGGGTTCATTAGTGGTTGAGTTTTTTGACTTAGAGCCCTATAGAATATCCTCTATCACATTGGGTGATGACACTCTAATATAATTTGTAGGAAGAGAGACTATTGAGCTTAAAGGTGGAATAGTCAAAAATGTTCTAAGTGTACCTTCACTTTTAACTAATCTTCTTTTAGTGTATCAAATTACCCACATAGGGTAGAGTATGAGAATCAAGTTGACACTAGATTTAATTGAGATTAGAGAGATACATGGTGACTCTACAATTGCATTGATGAGGGATAATCACCACTCTAGGCTATAAACCTTCTCCCATTTTGTTTTAGATGTTCATCCTACCATATTGCTTACCCATTTAGATGGAGCTAGTAGACTATGGCATAAATGGTTATGCCATCTTAACTACCACTATCTTGAGTAGTTGAGTCAATAGGATATGGTTACAAGATTTTCTAGAGTTAAATTATTTAAGGGAATTTGTGAGTGTTGTGCCCTTGACAAACATCCCAAAGAGAAATTTGACAAAGGCAAAGATAAGAGAACTTCATTACCTCTTGAATTGATTTAGATTGATGTCATGGGGTAGTTTCCCCATCCTTATTTTATCAAGGCCAGATATGACCTCACCTTCATTGATGACTTTTCCAAATAGACATGGGTCTAATTTCTTATATAAAAGTATAAAGTTTTTGATAATTTTTTAGACTTCAAAGCTCTAGCTAAGAAGTAATCTAGAAAGTGCATCAAAATATTTTAAACAAATAATGGGGGGAGTACATAAATCATAGATTTGATTAGTTTTTTAACATCAAGGGGATTGAAATGCAATGGAAAATACCATACACTCCTTATTATAATGGTGTAATATAATGAAATAATTAGTCCTTGAAGGAGATGACCAACTATATAATTCACTCTAGATCATTGGCTCCATAGTTCTAGGTAGAAAACCATCAATTATGCATGTTACATCAGAACTAGGATCCTCACAAAGTGTTAAATGACATCACTCCTTATGAAGCTTAGCATAATAGGAAATCAAAGGTATAACATTTTAGGGTCTTTGAATCATTATCAATGGCACACATTCCTAAAAATAAATACAATACTATGGAGGTTCAATCTAAACCTTGTATCTTTATTAGGTATCTAAATAGGGTCAAGGCTTATAGAATTATTCATCCTATGGCTCATAAATTGTTAATCAAGAGGAGTATCAGATTTCATGAGAGTCTAACCAACTATTTATTTGACACTTCTCCCTCTACATTAGTTTCACTTAGTTTGGATGAGCATTTTGAGGATTTGTATTATTCATAGTAGGTTACTAAGGCAAAGGTTACTTCTTCTTCTTCTAGTTCTGACACTGAGTAGAGTGTTAAGATTCATCCTCATCTACTTTTAGACATGCATAAAAAGATTAGGATTCAACACTTGACTCACCTATTTTAGGCCCTCTTTATGCTAGATAGACACTTGAGACTATAGGCACTTGGATAGGGGATACCAATGTGATAGACATGCTTGGACAGACTGTTTAGAGTGAAACACATGATTTTTTTCTTCCACGATGGATACACATACTTTTAAAGAGGTTTTAGGCATACCTAAGTGGGAAAAATCCATGTATGAGGAATATAGTTCCTTGATTAGAAATCACACTTGGGACTTCACTTCTTTTACTAAGGGAAGGAAGATGGTTTAATGTTGCTAGATATATTAGACCCAATATGATGCAAATGGGTTTATTGAAAATTACAATTCTAGATTGGTAGCCAAGATATTTTCATAGGTTGCTGGCATCGACTAATTAGAGACCTTTGCATTCATGGCCAAGATGACTTCGATCAAACTCAAACTTTATATAGCAATAACACATGGATGGAGTGTACATTAGATGGATGTGAAGAGTGCATTTATTCAAAAAGACCTTAGAGAGGAGATCTACATGGAATAATCACATAGTTATGTTTAATATTTTTATTTAATGTGTAGACTTAGGAAATCCATTTATGGATTCAAACAGGCCTCTCAAGCTTGGTATGACAAAATGGATTCCTTCCTTCTTACTTTAGGTTTCACTAGATTCCACTTCGACCCCAATGTGTACTTCTTGTGACATGATGATTCATTGTTGATACTATTTTTGTATGTTTATGACCTTTTGATAATAAGGAGTTCTTCTTTGATTATCTCACTAGTGAAGAAAACTCTCAAGATAGATTTTTCATGACTAACTTAGACCTACTACACTACTTCTTTGGCATTGAGATCACTCAAATAGATTCATGGATTTCAATTTCATAGCCAAAGTACTCTCATGATATTTTGCATGATTTTATATGGCTAACTATAAGCCATCTCTTACTTCATTCCTCTCAGGAGTTAAGCTTGAGGTAGATTATTCCACTACATTGGTCAATGTTACCTTGTATTGATAACTTATTGGTAGCCTTATTTACTTGACTCACACTAGAACCAACATCTCTTATGCTATTGTAAATATTTTGAGATTCATGTAGGAACCCCATGAGCTATACTAAAAAGCAACTAAGAGGATCTTACACTGCATTCTGATTTAGAAATCCAAGTTATAAAAACTTTTACAGTCTGCTTGGATTGGATTGAAAAAATAAACTAAATATTTTTTAATTTCCCCTTTAAATAAATCTCAAAATTAATTTATAAGACTTTCATAATTTAATAAAGGAAATTAAAATGATTTATGATCATTGAGAAGAAATTAAAAGAAATAACACAAAATATATTTTTATGGGGTTCACCAAATGGCTACATCCCTGGGTCCACTCTATGAGTGTTCTAATCTTAAGAAAACTATTTGAGATTGATTGCAAAATCTCGTCAAGTAAATAATTTATTTCCATACTCTATATATATCTATGCAACAAAATAAACCTCTCAGAGGTTTTGTTGCCTTTGTATCTAGATATCTTTGTTTGTAATTTCCTCTATACAAATCCCCCTCTTTTATCCCAAAATCCCATTACCATATCTCTAAAATAACATGGAGTTATATATTTCTCAATGCTACTTGGCATTGGCCAAATATTAACAAATTTCCCTAGCAGGGCACCAATAATTTCCCTAAATTATGTTTTTTCCTATTTTGACAGCATGGCTTTTTGGTATTTCCTTTGCCTTCACAATTTCCTGAGAATAATTATTCTTTTTCCATAATAGTGACATTTCCCCATTTTTGGGTTGTCATTCCATTAAAAATGGGCCATATACAATTTTGGTACTAATAACAACTCTGTAATTAAATCAAGTTATACATAAACTTTGCCAACATTACCATGAGGCAATTCATTACAAAGTATTGAAAAACAACTAGAGTAAAATAGGTTATAAAAAAACCATTCACAGTTGTCAATACCTATATATATATATATATAGAGAGAGAGAGAGAGAGGGAGAGAGAGAGAGAGAGAGACACACACATGTATATATATATGTATACATATATATATATATGTATACATATATATATATATATATATGTACATATATATATGTATATATATACACATGTAAATATATATATACATATATATATGTACATATATATATATATACATATATATATATGTATATATATACATATATATACAGATATATATATATATATACATACATACATACATACACACACACACACACACACACATATACATATATATACATATATAAATACATATATATACATATATACATACATACATATATATATGTATATATATACATATACATATATATACATATATATATACATATATATATATATATATATATATATTTATATATATATACATATATATATATATATATATATTATTGTTTTTCCATAATAGTGAGATTTTCCCATTTTTGGGTTGTCATTCCATTAAAAATGGGCCATTTACAATTTTGTTACTAACAACAATTCTATAATTAAATCAAGTTGTACATAAACTTTGCCAACATTACCATGTGGCAATTCATTACAAAGTATTGAAAAACAACTAGAGAAAAATAGGTTATAAAGAAACCATTCACAGTTCTCAATACCTAATGCATTGGCTATATATATATATATATATATATATATATATATATATATATATATATATATATACATATACATCTTGGATGCTTATCATTTGGTGTCATGTAATATCCATTCTCCTTCACCATCACATAAAACATGAGAAACTTCCATTATACTTAATTTAACTCATTGTGATTCAAAAATTAATAAGGTAGTGCCAATGCATATGCCACATGCATTATTTAATAGTGCTATGCTTGTCTCCATACCAAAACCAGATGTTATTTATGTAAAATAACAATGTTATTTAAAAACTAGTAATTCCATGCCATGTCACATGCCAATGGTTTATCATTATGTAGAATGTTGTTAAGATCATATTATCACGAATTTTTATGCCAAAGTGCTACCAAATAAGATGCCTTACCATAATAACATGTCTTTGTCTTTGTTGAGTACTTGGTAAATCTTTTGGCCAATGTCACCCATAATACTAATGCTTTAATACAAGATTACCATACATACTTCCACATACATGACAAGTATAGGTCAATTCCATGTGTCCATGTGTTTTTGTGGAACAAACATGGCAATTTTTTAAAGTAATATAATTGACAAGATAAAGTGAGCTCAACCACCATGTCACAATAAAGAAGATAATTAATATGGACCATATTAAAAAGAGCTTGTAGGGATTCTTCTAAATGAGAATGAAGATATAATTAAATATATTAAAATACATTGAGAAAAATCTATATATTAAAATATATAAAGATTTAATTAAATATATTAATAATATATGTATTAAAATATATTCATTAATAAATAATAAATATATTAAAAAATATAATTTGATAGTAATTTTTCAAAATTAATTATAAATGTTCTGGGTGGAAGTGTAACACTATTGACCACATAATGCCACACCTACATTCACAACAATAGGTAATTAATTTATAATATTATAAATAATTTATTAGAATCTTTACTGGGAAATCCTCTAGATTATTCCTCCCCATTGAGAGATTTTGGACCTTAAAAAGTTGAATTTAATTATCAACTAGGTGAGGGTATTTTTCCCTCACTTTCCCAATTTCTATCCATTTTTTCTTATTCAGATGCAACCCTTTCAAACCCACATGAAGATATTATATATCACCCCTTCATGTAGTTTTGGTTTTCATATCAATAATAACATCATCCTGGAACTCATGAAGATACTCAGGAGTAAAATCATCAACATTAAGAACTTGAATACTCTCATCTTAATCCATGATCATAGGAGGTTCATACAATTTCAAGTTTTCAACATTAACCACTAAATAAATCTATATATAAAAAGGCAAATCCAATTGAAAGTCATTTATACCAATACTTTCCAAAATCTTGAAAGGACCATACCTGATTGGTTTTAATTTTTTACCTTCAACTTCTAGCCTTTTTTTGTTGATGTGAAGCCAAACCTAATCATCCACTTTGAATTGATGATCAACTCTATGTTTGTCATGCCTATTATTATATTTAGCTTGGCTCTTCTCCAACTATTCTTGAATATATTTTTGAATCATCTGAATCCTCTGAAGGAAATTTTTAGACTTCTTAGCATCACTGTTTTCATTCACCATAGTTAAATTATTTTTCAAAAGAGAAGTCCAAAAGAGACATAGGAAAATAAGAAAAACAAGTCTCAAAAGGATATTTTAAAGTATAAGAATGAAAAACATGGTTATAATAATGTTTCACATAATATAAATGTTCATCCCATAACTTAGAATGTTTACCACAATACCCAATGAGCAAATATATTACTATTCAGTTGACCACTTCTATTTGTCTATCAATTTGTGGATGAAAGGGTATACTTTTATTTAGCTTAGTATCCATCAAGTCCCACATATTTAACCAAAACTCACCAAAAAATTGAGCATCATGATCATATATAATAGAAGTGGGTAACCCAAAATGGATCCAAACATTTTTTAAGAACAAATGTGTAGTATCCTTGCCTATAACCTATTTAGTATAAGGAACCAAAATACACATTTTGATAAATATATCCACAACCACATACAAATAATCATGTTTTCTTCATGACATAGGTAAATCTCCTAAAAAATCCATAGAAATACTTTCCCAAGGATGGTTAGGAATAGGGAGAGGTGTATATAATCCTAACTTCTAGTTGCTAGATTTACTTGTGTAACAAAGAATGCAATATTGAATATATTTAGATACATTTTATATCATACAAGGCCAATAACAATATATTTGTAACTATGTAACTATTTTACCAATGCCAAAACAACCTAAATCAAGAAAATTATCTATTTCTCTAATCATGTGAACTCTTTCATCCTATGGAATATAGATTTTTCCAAGATGATATAACATTTCATTATGCACATGATAGTCAAATGATTATACTAATTAACCATTTATCAAATCTTCATAAACATCCTTAAAATCAACATCCCTAACATATTGTTCCTTATAACATTCATTAATAAAAGGACTATGCTGAAAAATAGTAGATGTTATAATAGGAGGTCTAGAAAGCATATATATAACCTTATTATGTGTTCCCTTTTTATACCTTATAACAAGATGGAATTAGTAAAAAAATCCCATCCATTAGAAGTATTGTGATTTTTGTAGCTTGGATTGTGATTGAAGGTATTACAAAGGATGTTGATCTGTATGGATGATTGTCTCTTTTACCATCAAACAGTATTTCCACTTTTTCACACTTTACACCAAAGCATACAACTCTTTATCATAAGTGGGATAATTTTTAACTGCACTTGTAAAGGTTTTCAAATGAAAACACACTAGTTTTGGGTTTTGCATTAATACTAACCCCATTGCATACCCACTAGCATCAATTTCTATCTCAAAAGATTGACATAAATTAAGGAGTGCAATTATTAGGGCTGTACTTATATTTTATTTCAAGGTATTGAAAGATTTATCATGATTTACTCCCCATTTAAATACTTGATTAACACTTGTTAAATCATGTAAAGGAGATGCAATACAAGAGAAGTTAGTAACAAATTTTATCCAAAATTTAACTTTTTTGAGAAAACTTCTAACTTCTATTACATTATTAAGCCTTGGCCAATTTAATATGGTTGAAACTTTTGTAGGGTTTATTTTCAATGATCCATTCCCTACAACATAACCTAAGTAAACCAAAGATGTTTTTACCAATTCACATTTTCACATCTTAAGGAAAAGTTTCTCCTTTTGCAAAGTATCTAAGACTTTCCTAATGTGTTTAAGATGATCTTTTCATGTGTTACTAAAGATTAAAATATCATCCAAGTACACAATTACAAAATCATCAAGAAATGGTATTAACACATCATTCATAACCCATATAAATGTAACAAGTTCATTACAAATCCCAAAGAGCATAACAAGCCACTCAAAAAGACCTTGTTTAGTTTTAAAAGTGGTTTTCCAACTATCACCATCACTTATTCTTATTTGGTGATAACCACTTATCACATCTAACTTAGTAAAATAATTTTCATGTTTTAATTGATCTAAAACATCATCAATATGAGGAAGAGGGTAGCAGTTTTTAACTATGATTTTATTCAAATCTTAGAAATCCATGCACATCTACCATGTACCATCTTTCTTTGGTACCATGACAATAGGCAAATTTCATGGAGAGATACTTGGCTGAATGAATACTTTCTCAAGTAACTCTAACACTTGTTTATTTATTTATTCATGCTCTACTACTGATAACTTACACATGACAATATTAGGGAGAGAGGCATCCTACTACAATTGAATCTCATGTTTGATTTCCCTCTTAGGGGGTAAACCTTACGGTTTCTAAAAAACACCATTGTAGTTAGAAATAATCATTTCTATTTCAAATTGATGTTTAGGATCACAACCATCTAAGGCTTTGGATTTTTCACTATCCTTGGCTTTTACAATCATGAGAACAAATTTTTATTTGAGTTTACAAGTCTTTTCATTTGTCCTATAGAGATAAGAGTAAAATTGGTTTTGACACGATGGGATCTTACTATTTATTCAATCCCATCCTTAACGAGCACATATTTTCTCTCTTCTCTACAAAATATTTTATTTTTATCATATAAGTAAGTACTTCCCAAAAAAATTCTATAAATATCCAAAGGAACTACATCTAGCTCTACTTCATCAATGAATTTAGAAGTAATAACAAACCCAAATGCACATGTTCTTGTGACCTATAATTTTGCATCATCACACACCCATCCTCAAGGATATGGTTTTGGATGTAGCTCAGTTTTGAGTCCTAAATTTTTAACAACCTCTTTAGAAATAAGATTAGCTTTTAATCCATTATAAAAAAGAGAATTTATTTTAGTATGCTTAGATATAAATCATATGTGGAAAATCTCATTTATTTTTCTTTTAGCATGTTTAGATATAGTTTTAGAAGATGAAGAAATAATATAAGGTTTAGGGTGAGAAGAGGAATAAGTTGAACCTTGCAAACCCATAACAATCACTTTTGTTTCATCCCCTGATTTTGATCCCAAGTCTTGTTGGATAATAACATCCTCTTTTTCTTCTTTTTTATTCTAGATCCTCTTTGGCTTGAGTTCTAGATGTATTTTATAACACTTAGCCTCATCATGATTCTTATTTAAGTGATTACAAAAAGCTTTTCCTTTGTCTTTCTTAATAGTGTAAGTAGACTTACCCTTTCATTTACCTTGTATTCTATTTTCAACTAGCTTGTGAGATTTCTTTCCATAGCCTTCCTTGGTCATCATACCCCTAAATTCCATATGGGTAGCTTGCACACAAACTTCATTGAGGTTAGAAGGATTTAAAATTAGAATAGTATGTGTCAAATAACTATGCAAATCTCCAATATAATTCAACAATATTTTTGAACTATAGAGAGGAATGCCCAATATTAATGCCTTCTTTCTAAACTCCTAAGGATAATCCTACACACTCTAAACTTTATTTTGTCTTAAATTTTACCAATCCATATTATCTTGTTACATATAACCCAAAGGATAAAATTTCTTTCTTAGTTTAGAAACAAAATCATACTAGGAAGAGATTACCTTACCATGTTGTTTGAGATCTTCTTGAATCTAACTCTCCCACTAGATGACTGTTGTGCCACTCATATGGAGAATATCCAACTAGATCTTGGATTATTGACTATGAATATTTTGAATACTATAATATATCTTAATCTTCTTGACCCAATTATCCAATTTCTCTACACTAAGCTCACCATTATAAATTAGCAAATCAAATTTAACATCTAGTTTCAAATGTGGTATAGTTTTAGCATCTACAGAAGAGGAGGAATTTATTCTCTTTTAGATTGATCTTCCTTTTCTTCTTTCCCCTTTTTGTGTTCCTCATACATTTCCTCAACTATATTTTTCATGTTGAGAAAGACATGCTAGAATTCTGCTTTAGACATATCTACTCCCATACTTGGCTATTAGCTTGCACATCTTGCATCAATTTTAGGATCAAAATATACAATTTTCCCTTCATCATTTCTTAATCAAGATGTAGTTAACATAAAAGACTATTGCAATTACCAGACAATGTGTTAAATGGCCTTGATGATAGGATCTGATAGCAAATTGATCCATAAATCCAAGTTATAAAAACTTTTACATTCTGCTTAGATCAGATGAAAAAAAAATGAATATTTTCCAATTTCTCCTTTAAATAAATCCAAAAATTAATTTATAAAAATTCCATAATTTAATAAAAGAAATTGGAACGATTTTTGATCATAGAGAGGAAATTTAAAAAGAATAACAAAGAAGATTTGTTTATGGGATTCACCAAATGGCTACATCCCCAAGTCCACTCTATGAGTGTTCCAATCTTATTAGAAATCTTTGAGATTGATTAAAAAAATCTCTATGAGTAAATAATTTATTTCTGTACCAAATATCTATTTGTGAAATAAAATAAACCTCTTAGAGGTTTTGATACCTCTATAACTAGATATCTCTATTTGTAATTTTCTCTATGCAAATCCACTACTTCTCTACCAAAATCCTATTACCACCTCTATAAAATAACTTATAGTTATATATTTCTCGATGCTACTTGGCATTTTTTAGACATTAACAAATTTCCTTTGTGGGACACCAACAAAATTCCTTGAATTGGGTATTTTCTTGTTTTGACAACATTGTTTTCTAGTTTTACTCTGCCTTCATAATTGGTTGAGAATAATAATTATTTTATTGTAATAGTGAGATTTTCCCATTTTTGGGTTATCATTCCATTAAAAATGGGCCATATACAATTCTAGAACTTACAACAATTATGTAATTAAAGCAAGCTTTGCATAAACTTTGACAACATTATCGTGTGATAATTCCTTACAAAGTATTAGAAAATAACTAGAGAAAAATAGATTATAAATAAACTATTCATAATTATTAATACCTAATGCATTAGCTATATATATATATATATATATATACATACATACATATATATATATATATATATATATATATATATATATATGGTACCATGTCATATCCATTCTCCTTTACCACCACATAGAACATGCAACGCTTCTATTTTATTTAATTTACCTTATGATTCAACAAGTAAGATGGTAGTGCCAATGCATATGCCACATGCAATCTTTAATAGCACCAGTTTGTCTCAATGCCAAAACTAAATGCTATTTATGTAAAATAACAATGTTATTTAGAAAATAGTAATTCTAGGCCATGTCACATGCCAATGATTTATCATTATTCATAATGTTGCTAAGATAATGTTAGTGCCAATTTCTATCCCAAAGCACTACCAAAGAAAATGCCTTGCCATAATAACATGTCTTTGTCTTTGCTGAGTAGTTGGCTCTAGTCTTTAGGCTAAGGTCACCCATGATATAAACACTTTAATACAATATTACCATGCATAATTCCACATATATTCCAAGTATAGGTTGATGCCATGTGTCCATTTTATTTTGTGGAATAAACATGCCATTTTTTAAAGGAATATATTTGACAAGATAAAGTGAGCTCAACCACAATGTCACAATAAATAAGATTATTAATATGGACAATTAAAAAGAGATTTTATGGATTATTTTAAATGAGAATGAAGATATAATTAAATATATTAAAATACATTGAGAAAAATCAATATATTAAAATATATAAATTGATATCAATTTTTTAAAATTAATTATAAATGTTATGGGTGGAGGTGTGGCATTATTGGACAAACAATACCACACCTAAATTGACATAATCAATTAATTAATTAATAATATTACAAATAATTGATTAGAATTTTTAGTGGAAAAGCCTCTGGATCACATTTAGGGTTCACAAAGGTATGGCATACACCATAGGGTTGGTTCAAATTTTGACTTGGTTGGTGACATAGAATTAGATTGGGTTGGTAACACTGAAAGTCATAAGTCTACTTTAGATTATATTTTCTCATTGTGTTTTAGCCTCATCTATTGGTTGAGAAAGAATTAGAATGTTATTTCTCTATCTTCCATAGAGGCAGAGTGCAAGGGAGTTATTAGTATAACTACTGAGGTTATTTGGCTTCAGAGAATTCTTTTTAAGCTTGGTATCTAGATCAAGTGGCCTACAATCATATTTTATGAAAACTAGAGAACCATTTAGATTAGCAATAATCTAGTCCTTAATCAGAGGACCAAACACATTGAGATTCACATGCACTACATTCAGAAGCTAATTCATGATTAGGTCTTTAACTTAGTATTTTTCCTATCTTCAGAGTAGGTTTCTAATATCTTTACCAAACCCTTCACTGAGATAAATTTAATTCATCTACAAGATATTCTTGGGGTGTGTTCCACTTTTATAGCTTCACCATCTTTAGGGGGCCTTCTAGCCTCTTCACTTCTTTTGTCTCTTTTTTAGGGGGAAGTTTTTCCTACAAGTTTTCTCATTTTCCTTACTTTTTAAGATATTTCTTTGTACATGGGTACCTTATCAGGCTTTGTTATCAAGACCCATTTTTTTATCATTACCCACATAAGCTAAGCTTATGTGGGGGTGTTGGTGCAGGCATTTCTTCCATTGGGTTTTTCCTACATGGCTCTCTTAGCTTGCTTGGGGATCTAGAGATAATTTGGGTTACTTGGGAATATTAATCCCAAATTCACTGGAATGTGTGGTATTTTTCTTCTCCAACCTATATATACATATCTCTCCCTTTATATTCATCATTCATGATGACATAGAGTTTTTCATTATTTACTCTCATTCATTTTCAATATTCTTCTATGCATAATTTCATTTACTAGTAGCTTCTTTGTGATGTGCACTTTCTCAACTAATGAGATCACTCCACTATATGAATTCATTGATTAGATGATCTTAGAGACAAATCTTTTACAATTTAGCTTGAAGGACTCTCAAACAAATCACAAGACAAACAAACAACTGATAGGTCTAAGCAAAAGGATCTTTAGATTAAATAAGAAATCAACCCAAGTAACATAGTCTAAACATAAAATATAGCCTACTTAAGCCCAAATTATAGGACATTTTTTTGTAAACCTAATTAGTTTAGGGTTTTCACTTCCAAATATTGAGTTTCAAATTTAATGCAAAAAGAATCAGAAGTTCTAAGGAAAATAGGCTAGACCAAAATGGGTAATTAACTACACGTTTGAAACAAAAGATATAAAAATGGCTTTATAACATAGTTTCAAATGTAACAAGTGTTTTTTAGAATGATTTAGGTATCATAATAATGCTCCTTCAAAAAAATGGTATGACAATGGTTTTGGACTTAAAAATCCAAGGAAAATTTTTGAGATAAAATGGGTAGTGTAACGATGCCCCATTTTAAACAAGTGACACACAAATGGTTCAAAATAAAAATCTAAGGAAAATATATTACATAAAATAGACATAGTAATACCTCTTTGGCTAAAATGGTGTGAAAACAACATGATGGTTTTTAAATTGTTTCAAATTGACAATGTAAATAAATAATTTTAATCTCAAAACACACATGTAAATCAAAGAAAATATAAATATCACTAATGGCTCATTATATCCTTAAAACTAACATGGGTTTTCATAGCTTCTACCAAAAAAACACTAACATACCAATGTTTCTAATGAATTAAGTGTTAATCCAAAAATTAAAGAACATGTGGAAGTAAACTTTTATGCCCACATCTATCTCTCAAGTATTGGTATGTGGCACAAACATAAAGTGAGGAAGACTTGGCATTTGACAAGACAATCTATGGTAAATTGGTTGAATAAAATCCATAAGTTTTGAATGCACTACATGGTCCCAAGTGTGGCTATCACAAGGGCACAATCATGTCAATTGGGTTCATACCTACTAAATTACTATATAAAGGTATATCCCTTTGCATAGTGACTTTATTTGTGCTTCTTAGTGAAGTCTAATGTTTAGCAAGACCTAACCCAAGTTTTCATTAGGATCAGACAGGCTAGCCACTCATTTTCCAAGTAATTCCAATATTACATGCCCAATTTATATACCCCACTATGGAGTGCGTTTGGTATGATTCTGGGAGATGAAATTATAGGTTAATGAACCCATAAAGATCTTATGAGGGAAAAATGAGATCTCACTCACAATCCAAATTCAATAAAATAAAATAAAAATACTTCAAAGGTCATTTTTGGGTCACCCAAGTCACTCAGAGCTTGGGGAGAACATACACAACATTTTTTTCTAATAAGACCAAACAAAAAAGGCAATAAACCAAGTGCTTTTAGTAACTCAAGTTACCTATAGGGGATGGGGGGAGAGCATACATACAATAGTTTCTAATTTTCCACAAATAAATAATCTAATCTAAATAACTTTGAAATTAGCTAATAACAAGGAACAAATAAGAAGTGAAAAAGATATCAAGATCTCTAACTAAAGTGTGTTATTTTTAATACCACTAATCCAAATGTGATTGAAATTTTGTATAACAATCTCATTGGGTTTTACTAGAATATATAAATAATATTTAAAAAAAAAAATTACTCATATTCAACATATAGATTTCACCATGAGAAACCTAACTAGTGATATTTAACAAACTATATTAATTAAGTTACCCAAAAGGTTTATAATTAATCCACTTAGCTAAAGATCACTATGAAAAAATATAAAAAAAATGAATAATACTAAAATATCAATAAATACTGCATCTAATCATAAATAAAATAGTACAAATTCAGCCATGACTAATATAACACTACAACCACTACTGTAGAAGTATAATGTATAAATGTTACATTTTTTGGTAATACATAATAATATCTCAAATGATAAAATGTGATACAAAGCTAATTTATGTAGAGTATCCATGACTCAAGCATCAATTTATAATATCAAGTGTAGTCTCAAGTAAAGTACTTCAACTAGAAGGGAGAGCCTCATCTAAGATCTTTTTCACACCAACCAAAAACCATAGATCCCTTGCACTATCTCCCAAACAAGGGGATGGCCCTCCCTTCATAGCTGAGTAGATAATGATGGTGCAGGAATCTAGAGTACCAAATTAGAACACATGTGTTGAAGATATCTAATACATAATGTGTACCATAAATAAATCCATTTTAATATGCTATCACACAAATATCAAAACTATATCAACATATGAAATGACAATGTTTATAAGATATTTCTTTGGCCAACATTCTTAATAATAAATAATTTCTATGATCAATCAAATTTATACACACCACTTAATCAAATTGCACCTCATCTTGCATTGATGGTGCTAACTAAGCTAGTAGAATTTGTCCATTGCTTATTTAGAGTCATGAATGTGAGATTTGGTTATAATAATAATAATAATAATAGTAATAATAATAATAATAATAATAATAATAATAATAATAATAATAATAAAACCAATAGATTCATTCAAAATATTTCCCTTTAACTAATAAAAATTATGCTAAGTACATAAATATTACATACATTCATTTATTCCATCAAATGAAATGAAATAAATCCATACTTCTAGTTTATTACTAAATAATAAACAAAATCCAAATAATTTTAGAAATACCATAGTAATGGAAAATTATATGGATTTACCCAATAGCCTTAGGTTACCCTGAGTTGAATGTGGGGGTTGAGCCTTCCATAGGTCCCTACATACAACCCATTTTTTCTATCATTTCAAATAATGAAAACCCAATAACCAAACAATTTTAAAAACCCATTCACTATTTCACACACATGAATCGAAATACATAACCAACATGGTAAATATGTCAAGGAGTCAAATATCTTTTTCTTCTTTCACTCTAATATTCTTTTCCTTCTCTTTTGTTTATTCTCCATTGTATGTTGTGTTTCATGTGTATCCCACTACCTTCTCCATATTATTTTTATTCATCTCTATTTAATTATTCACCGCTACCTTCTCCATAATTAATGACTGATAAAATTGATTCAAATTTATGCATGCCCAGATAGCTCAACCAACTCCATAGTCTGTCACCATGTAATACATAATAACCTCCATTATTTTCTCCAAATGATGTTTAAACTAAATTCAATGAGTGGTTATTAACCCTAATCACTAAAAATTTATTTTTCACTAATTAAAATAATCATTTTATAATCATAAATATAATTGCATGCCATTGACTTATGTTATTCCGTCATCAACATCCAAAACTAACAAAATAACCTAATAAATCACAGTTATAATATTCATGCTAAACCATGCAATGAATATGAACTTTGTTGATAATAAATTTCCATGCAAAGTCGAGTACTTGACTAAAATATTACTATATAGTATGGAAATACTATATGTAATCAAAAACTATAGTTTAATGTTACAATGTTATTCACAAAACACACTTTGCAAACACAATGGTTTCGTTAAACCATTAAAAATATAGCCAAAATATCTCATAATCTAACATATATTTTTAATATCAACCTTTGGTTAAACATTTAATCAAATAAAAGGATATTTTAAAATACTATTATTTATATCTTTTAACATTTGAATTATTATTATTATTAATAATAATAATAATAATAATAATAATAATAATAATAATAATAATATCTAAATCTTATAGATTGATAAAAATAATGGAATCCAAAAAAAAATCATGACATTGTACTACACAACCATACTCAACAAGGTATTAAGGTAATCACAACATATACAATTTCACTCATCCAACCAAACAATTATGTTAAACAATATAAGCTATGTACGATCATTAGTTTAGGTAAATCACCTCAAACATAAACATGATCATTAATAACAATTACATTAGTGAAAACATAAAAGATCACAACAGTTATTCAAATGTAAAATAAAGTATAATATAATTATCTATCAACAACACAATCATGAAATATAAATGTGGTGTGTGAAAGGGTTTCTGGATTCATTCTCTATCATCCCCTAACATCTTCATATAAACCACCTTCTATGATGATGTTCTCCCTCTGTCACACTCTAAGACAAGAATCTATCCTGCATCTACCTCACACTAATGAAGTTAGTTAGCCCAAAAGATCATTATATACATAAAATAATGTGGTATAATTAATAAACATGATCATAATATATAAAATGTAAAATTAATACTAACTCATAGAAAATCAATCATGTAAATTAAGTAACATAAAATATCCCATAATTAGTATATGTCATTAAGCTTAATCAAATATTAGTTAGTCAACTAATCAACCATAATAATTCATATATCAAATAGGTTATTTAGCTTAAAAAGAAATTAGGATGTAGCATCCTTCCCCTTAAAGCTGGAAATCATCCTGATGACATTTATTGAAACACAAGTTATGAATTTTAAACATTATTGAGAAGAAATAATAAAGTATGTAGCAACAAATCAAGAAAAAAATATGGAAATAACATGTAAGACTCAACATACTCATCCTAAGTGGAACTATCCTTAGAATATTAGTCCCACAAGACCTTGTACTATGACACTTCTCTATTACATAAATAGATTTTTCAAGTGTCAATTATTCTAATTGGTTTTACCATGACCACTCTGGGGTTTAGAACCTACAAAAAATTCCAATCCAACACATGTGAAGGATCAACAACATACTTATTAAGATAAGACACATGGACTGCATTATGCAAAATAGCTAGAGTTTGTGGTAATGCATGCCTATATGTTACAAAATTAAATACATCTAAAAACTCAAAGGGTCCCACATATCTTGGTGAAAGTTTTGTTGACTTGCCAAATTTAATTAATCTTTTCTAAGGCTTAACCTACATAAACACCTTATCACCAAAAAAATACCTAGTTTTTCTCTTCAGATCAGCAAAAAATTTATATTTATCATGGCCTCAACCAACATCTACCTAATTATCCTAACTTTCTTTTCCATTTCTAAAAGCATCTCAGGTCCAAAGACTACCCTATCTTCTAACCTATCCTAATCGATTGGTGTTCTATACCTCCTTACATAAAATGTCTCAAACTAAGCCATCATTAATGTTGATTAGTATGATTTATTGTAATTAAAATAAACAAATGGAAGGTAATCCTACCATTTTTATTTATAAACCATTCAATACATATGAAGGAGATCTTCTAAAACCTAGTTAATACACTCTATCTATCCATCAGTTTATGGGTGATAAGTAGTGCTAAATTATAACTACATACATAGAGTGGAATTTAGAGTCAACCAAACCTTAGAAGTCATCCTCAGATCTCAATACAAAATGATATTCTTTGGAAAATAATGAGATCTATACACTTCCTTCACAAATCTCTTCATAAGTGTAGGTGCATCATCTGTCAAGTTATCCGGTATGAAGTGGGATACCTTGGTTAGTTTTTCAACTACTACCAAGATCATGTTATGCCTATTCTATGATAATGAAAAACCTTGGATAAATTCCATATTTATCACTTTCCACTTCCATCCTAGTATATCATGTGGATATATAAATCCATCTAAGTGCACGTGTTTAGATTTCACACGCTGACATTTCAAACAATGAGACACAAAATACACTATATCTCTCTTTATTATTTTCAATAAATAGAGTGGTCTAAGATCATTAATGAGCTTGGTTACTCCTGGATGTCCTAAATATTAGGTATTATGCAAATTTTTTAACAATATGCTCCTTAGATTATCTATATCAGGCACACACATCCTATGATTATACTATAAAATACCATCATTATCTATTCTAAATCCTTTATACCTAGGATTATAATCATTCTTAGATAATTATTTTTTGACTTGATCATAGAATTCATCTCCCAAAAAGAATTTAATCACTTTATCTTTAAAAGTATTATTGATAGTAGCCATGACTGTTATGTACCTACTATGACTTAGTGCATCAGCTACTTTATTCTCCTTACCTTTGATAGAGTTAATATAAAAATCATAATTATACAAGAACTCCAAATATCATATTTGATGAGCATTCAAATTTAATTGGGTGAAAATTTACTTGATTCCCAAGTTATTAGTCTTGATCTCAAATATTTCTCTCAATAGATAATGTCTCCAAACTTGTAATGCATACATAATTACCATAAGTTATAGATCATGAGGGGCATAATTAAACTCATATGGCTTTAGATTCCTAGACTCATAGGCTACCACTGAGCCATCTTACATAAGAACTCCTCCAAGTCCATCCTAGATGCATCAATGATAAGTGAGAGTTGACCATTAAGATTGAGAACTCTTAGCACCAATGCTAAAGTAAGCGTCATTTTAAATTCCTGCAAGGCCACTTCACACTTATCTAACTAGATAAAACTCTGATTCTTTTACTAAAAAGAGGTAATTAGATTAGTTATCTTAGAAAAATTTAGAATGGATTTACAGTATTAGCCTACCAATTCCATGAAACTCTTTACCTCATGTACATTATTTTGTGTTAACCACTCCATAATGGCTCTTATCTTTGTTAGATCTACTAAAATACCATCTATAGAGTTAATATGTCCTAGATAATGCACTTTAGTTTTAAAAAATTCACACTTAGACAACTTACCATATAACATGTGCTTTTGAAAACATTGCAAAACTAATTCTAGATGTTTCAAGTTCTCTTACTAATCTTTAGAATAAATGAAGATGTCATCAAGAAATAAAAAAACAAAATGATACATGTAATATCTAAATACATTGTTCATAAGATTCATAAATGATATTGGAGCATTTATCAATCCAAATGGTAATAATATGAATTTGTAGTGCTCATATCGAGTCTTGAATGCTATTTCTAGAATATCCTCTTCATAGATCCTTATCTAGTGGTACCATACTCTAAGATTAATCTTATAAAAGACTATGAACCCTTGCATTTGATCAAAGAGATCATAAATGCATGGAAATGGATATATTTTTTAATCATTTCTTTATTAAACATCCTTTAGTCTATACACAAGCTCAAAGTACCATATTTATTGGTGACACACTCGATCAAATCAACCCTTTCAATAATAAATCCTAATTTTTTGCCTTTAAGTCAACTAATTGAATATTTTTCATTTTGTACAATGCCTTAGACTGTAGTTTTAGTCCAGCTATAATATCAATTGAGAAATCAAACTCATGCTTAGGTGGAAATCTTGGTAATTCTTATGGAAGCACATCATGAAAGTTTCTCAAAAAAGGATAATCTTTAATATATGGTTCCTTAGATTATTAATGATAAATGCATGGAATCCCTTCCTTTGAGTTTTCTTAAGTTGAATTGTAGAAAATTTACCTTAGTTTCAACTCCATTCTCTCACCCTAAAGTTGTGTTTGATTTATAATATCATCTTGACATTCAAACTTATTTAGAAAATAGTCAACCTTGGTTTTATGCTTCATAAGTCAAGTGACTCCTAGGATCACATCATATGATCCCAATAGTGCTTCAAAAAGATCTACTATTGTAGTGAACTCAGGCGACCTAATCTATGATTTGATTAGACACTTATCAACTTTGACCTTTAGCTCATTCCTAAATTGTACCAACTATGCATTTTCCATAACTCTAACCTTTTTAGATAATTTACTAAGCTTTCTAGGAGAAAAAAACATTATGTTTCTCCTATAT
Source organism: Torreya grandis (assembly GCA_037957365.1). Taxonomy (NCBI): domain Eukaryota; kingdom Viridiplantae; phylum Streptophyta; class Pinopsida; order Cupressales; family Taxaceae; genus Torreya; species Torreya grandis. The sequence goes on from JARHVA010002021.1 coordinate 2,093,873, forward strand.
CAATAAAAATATAAACTAGATGATTGAATAAGATACATGATAGTTCTATGGGTGGATCTTGATACTCAGTTTATCGATTATCAATAGTTGCATGTATCCACTATTGAAACATATTTTGATGAGAAACAAAACCCTTGTTCTTTTATTTGTACTAAGGACATTCTTGATAAAAATGAACACCTCCATAAATGAAGAAACCTCCAACTAGTATTTTATTCTCATACTATTAGTTTTCCTGTAAACCACCCTTAAAACCATTACCAAGTTTCATGTTCCTTGAACCACTTTGAAACTTGGTGTTCTAATTCTTTAATTGATCCTTGGAATTTCCACTCCTCTGCTTCCAATTTTTATTCTCTAAATATGGTTTAGAACTTCCAAATTTATTTTTGAACTTATCTTTGACTTGGGAAAGAGATTTTAGTTTTTATTCTTGCTTGACCACCTTCTTGAACACCTGATCTATGGTAGATGAACCATACACATCTAATTCACAACCAATTTGGGGTTTCGATCCCCTAATGAATTTATTGATTTTAAATCTCTCATCTTCCTAATACTTAGGTACATACTTAATAATCTTGGTGAATTACTCCTAATATTCATTCATAGATAAATCTCCTTGCTTAAGATTATAAAAATCTATAAGTTTTTGATCAAAGAATAATTATGGAAGCCATCATGACCTTAAAAGTGTCACAAAATATTCCCATTGAGCTTCTTTTTTCCCCACCAAGTTTCTACTTCACCAACAAGTTGATAAGATCCCCATATTAATTTTGTGACTTTATAATAATTCTAAGTCTTGAAATACTTCTCCATTTATATTAGCCATGCTTCAACTTCATCTCCCAAAATAGTTCCATCAAACTTGGGTGGATTCAAATTTTTCATGTCATGTGCCAACTCTATATCTACTTGAGCTCTTGCATTCTATGGCACCTCCTCATGCCTCTGCACTTGAATATGTTCCTGGTCACCAAAATGCTCTTTAGGTTCCTCTAGACCATTCTCCTCTTCATGGCCATGTAATTCCTATTTTAAGGCCATGATTAAATCTCTAGTATTTTTCATGGTTGTGAGTATTAAATCCAACTTGGAAACTTGCTCAATGATAAACTAATTTGG